>JAUAMA010000005.1:38228236-38820034 GCA_030819835.1 Acmispon strigosus | reverse complement strand
CTCCCAGGGGGGGAGGGGGCCCTCCCTCCCGGGGGGGCTGGGCCCCGAGGAGGGGGGAGGGGGCCTCGCGGGGCCTCCTAGGGCCCCTCCCAGGGGAGGGGCAGGGGAGGGGGGCCCGGGGCGGGGGCCCTTCCGGGGAGAGGGGGCGGGCCCTTCGCGGGGGGGTAGGGGACACGGGGGGCGGGGCCCCCGGGGAGGGGGGGCCGCTGGGAGGGGGCCTTCTCCCCGGGGTTGGGCGACCTTCCCGGGGGCGGGGGCTCGGGGGTCTGGGCCCCGGGGGGGCTCCCAGGGGGGAGTGGGCCCTCCCTACCAGGGGGAGGGGCAGGGGAAGGGGGGGCGGCCCGGGGCGGGGGCCCGCCCGGGGAGAGGGGGGCGGGCCTTTCTCGGGGGGGTAGGGGGCACGGGCGGCTGGGCCCCTGGGGAGGGGGGGGCCGCTGGGAGGGGGCCTTCTCCCCGGGGGTGGGCGACCCTCCCCGGGGGCTTGGGGGGCTGGGCCCCGGGGGGTCTCTCCATGGGGGAGGGGGCCCTCCCTCCCAGGGCATGGGCCCGCCCCGCGGGGGGGAGGGTCCCGGGGGGGGGGGGCCACCCCGGGGGGCCCGGGGAGAGGGGGGGTGCCTCCCAAGGGGGAGGGGGCCCCCTCCCTCCCAGGGGAGGGGCAGGGGAGGGGGGGGCCCGGGGCGGGGGCCCTCCCGGGGAGGGGGGGGCGGGCGCTTCTCGGGGGGGTGGGGGGCACGGGGGGCTGGGCTGTTGGGTTGGTCAGGTCGGGTTAATGTGGGTTCAGACAGGTGTCCGTTGGGTTCAAACGAGTTGGATACTTAACATGTCTAGTCATGTCACTGGCACACACAATATTAATGGTAACAGGTTGCATTTTCAAATATTTCTATATATTTAATCGAGTGGGTTCGGGTATTAATGGAGAAAAATTTTGAAACTGAACCCGCCCGTTAACACCTATTCTAAACTCCATTTTTTCACCCAGAAAACCGTTCAATCCGCCCGTTTAAATTTTTTCCAACATCGAGTAAATCGGGTCTGGTCTGGTCGGCATGGGTATTCAGCTAGCTTAAGCTTATTTGACTCTCTAAAAATATTTGGTAAAGTCGCTTATTTCTTTAGCTTAGTGTTTCTAATAAATTACCTGAGGTAGCTTCTAGCTTCTAGATTAAAGCTTATTGAATTTATTCCTTTTTTTATCCTTATCATTTTATCAAGATTCCATCATTATCGATTTTATATTAAAAAAACAATATACCTAGATTACCTTCTAATTATTTTTATTTTGAAATAATTCTATCAGATAGTTTTTCAGCTTTATGCTTTTAGCTAGCGCTTATAAACTTTCACTTACAACTAGCTTATAAGCTTTCAACTAGTTTTTCATCTTTCAACAGCTAACTTTGCCAAACATAGCCATAATTGTCAACCTATATATCTTGATCTTCTAAATTTCTAAATATTTTAATTATATTGAGTAAGAATAAAAACTAACTCGCCCACATATTTAAAATGTGAATAGTTTATAAAACAAATTACACATAAATGTATTATAATTCATACATGTAACAATATTAAAAATATATTGACCGATTGAAGAAATTATTGAAAGAATAACTATTTTAAATTGGAATAACTTTCTAAAAGAATCATTATCATTGGTATTTTGTTAATTTTTTTATGAAACTTAAATATACTAGTATCATGCTCTATGCAATGTTCGGAAAAAAAAAATTAGGATGCGGCAGAGTGTGTAGAGATTCGGATGGGAGAGCCTACCCACTTAACGTGATCTCAGAGTCTCGGAGGATTAATCTCATGAATGCCGGTTGTGGGGATGGGAAACCAAAAAAATTAAGAGACCCGTATGGGAGTTGGTTGTTTGGCTTCAGCAAGAACTTAGGGTGTTCGCATGTGTTGTGGGCAGAAATTCAAAATTACAAATGAGATTTTTATAAGATTCCTTTTGGCTTAAATGCACTTTAAATCCTTGAAGTATCGTTGTGGATACTGGATTTAGTCCGGGTCCATTTCACCTAGAATAAGGTTGGATGTAAAATAGAATAATTAGATCAATTAGGTTTTTATTATTGTTATTAATTAATTAAGTAATTATTATCTAGGTTAGTATTAAAATGGTTAAAAATGAAAAAATGAAAGGAAAAAAAAAGGGAAAAACAAATGAAAAGCAACAAAAACAAAACCAAAAAAAAAAATGGAATAAGGGGCCCAAATGGCCAATAGCAAACAATAAAAAGAGATATGCATATCTTTGGAAGACATAATACGAATAAAGGGAAACCCTAGCAACAGCTTCTGGAAAAAAGGGACAGTTGTCGCCTCTTGGTTGGACCAAAGGGGCGGTGGGGGCACATTAGTAATTTCTCCTCCAAAACCCTAGCACTATATATATTCTCTTTTCACCTCGATCTACGAATCACTATTCACTCCTTCAGCAGCCTCAACAAAACCCTAACATAACCAAAACTCTCGCACTATATATTCTCTTTTATTACTATACAATTATCGAAGACAATTTAATTTGGTAACTAATGTTCCATGATTATCAACTTCCATGCCGCACTCAAATTCCACGGCATGTATTTTTTTTTTTCCTTAAAACAAAATAAGGGTATTCATAATAATTATATTTCCACATAAGTCGAAGGTACACTGTATATTCTTTGAATATCATGAAATAAATATGTTATTTCTATTCATTAATAACACCCTGGACTTTTATATAACGCCACAATTTGGCCGAACTCATGAAGTTTGAGCAGAAAATAACAAAGTCAAATGGGTGTGACAAACCAATCCAAAACAACACGTTAAACCTCCTAAGCTAGCTCTCTATTTCTATCGGAAGCACCTGGATATTGGGCACGGAAAATCCAAACTTGTTGAAATTGCCATACACAAACTTGTTAGCTATCACGACCAATTAAACATACATGCAAGCAAATACCTCATCATAAAAAGATAGCAACAAATTTCTGGGCCTCAAGACTTTGTTTGCAGCAACATTTACTATAAGATGCAACAATGAGCTCCTAATGTTCCATAATCTTATTCTGTAAACCAATTGACGGAAAATTAAATCCAATGATATAATACCACCATGGACATCAAACTTACATTGCTACCATCGTTTGTTGCTCAGGCCCCATTTTTACTGATCACAGTTTGTTCTTTTTCCTGAAAGGTAAATGTAGTAAACATGTTTTTCCTTTTTCCCATCACAAACATGAAACTTGTATATTGAAAGAGTCATTGAAAGTGTGACAAGGAGAGGCAAAGAGCGTAAGTGAAATGATGAACATGTTCTCTCTCATTTGTTCTTTCTCTCAACAAATATGCAAGTGCTGTATGCCGTAAAATTTGGAGGAAGAGCGTTTAGCTATTCAGTCAGTTCAATATAGGACTATCAAAAATTGAAGATCAAGAGAAGACATGGTCTCCTTTACCATAAAAATCATGACTGAGAGATGAGATTGGGAGAGAGGTCCATTCCTATTTTCCAGTTAACAATGCATTGATTTAAATGAAAAGAAAAAACAAATAAGTTTGATTGGGGTAAATGGGTCAGGCATAATTTCCATAGCAGAATAGGGTAAACTAAGTAAAGAGCAATTATAACATTCGTGCTGGAAAATGCAACAACAAATTTCAGTAAGGAAAAACAAAATACACTTAAAATATCCCTCAAGACCATTTTATGTGTGTTCAAGTACAAAGCTTAATGCTACTTCTAAGTTCTAAGGTAATTTGAAAATCTTATTGAAATAAACTTCAAATAGTTTATACGTCAGTATAAATACTAAATTATTAGCAAATCTAAGGCACTTAAGAAAATAAGCTAAAAAATGCTTATAAGTATGTTATATTCTTACCCAAACAGTTTGATAGTAGTACAAAACCTGTTTTTAGACCAATAAAAATGATAGCTAGAGAATTTTAGATTTCCAGTATATTAAATGAATAACGTAACTCTATTTTGTTCCGGAAACAGAATTCATGTTTAAAAAAGAAACACAATAAGGATTTGTTTTTCTTAATTATCGAAAGGGGAAAAAATCCTTATTTTTTTATGCCTCATTTATGTTTATCAGCTCAAAAGATAGTTAATATCAAATGAAGCATTTTTCTTTTTTAAGAATGATTAGACAATTAATAAATTTGCTTATTTTTTTCATAAAATTTACAGTTTTTAAAATTTGGGTGCTAATATTTTATTATAAATTAAATATTAACGATTCTTTCTAAACCTGTATATTATATTTTTTTCAATAACAACATAGTTATAAAAGATAATTAATTACTATAGAACTTTAACTGCTTATAGTCCTATATATGAATTTAACTATGAACATATATGAAAACCTCATAAACTTGATAATAAAGTAAATATGAACCATTTAGGTTAAGATACATAGAAATATTAACAAATATACAAATGACTTCTAGTCATCAAGAGATATATTTTTAATATCTAGGTTTCATAATTAAATAGACTATAATGTCATAGAAAAATGCTAAATAGCACGATGCATTTTTCGTCGGATACGCACGACTTATGTGGTGGAGTTCAAATGAGCTCTCTTAAGCTAATTCAAATTTGATAGTCGATGTGGGCCTTGAAGTTTGAGATATCGTGATATTATGCTGCTCTCACTCCATTCCTTTTTTTTTTTTTTTTTTTTCTGCTTTCACCCTAAGAATCAGAGACTCAAATGAACTACAATATGTCCATTGCTTGTACACCGGTCACCTTCTTCCCCAATTCACATACTAGTCTATGTTGTATTGCTGTTACTTTTCTTTAGCCCACGTCTTCCACTGATCACTATAAAACTAATATTAAATGAGGGCATTTTCAGAATAGGAATGACGTGAAAATGCACCATGTAAATGAGGACATTAAATGAAGATGACTATTGACGATAAGAGTCAACTGAGAGACACATGTTTGGTCCAACTAAGTTTTCTCTCTCCAACTTAAGTGTCAAGTCATAAATGAGAAGTCATGTAAGCAAGAAATGTTAGTTTTCTCACGAAATCTAGATGGAAGAAAAAATGGAGGCTTTAGGTGGAGACTCAAAGTGCAACTTTTTTATTAGGAAATGGGAATCAATCTCACGTAAAAGATGTAAGTAGGGGATCAAAAGTGCTACTAAATCAAAAATAAATATGAATATTGTGCAGAAAATATGAACATCATGAATTCAATTTTTTTTCTTTTTTATATGAATATCATGAGTCCAATTCATCTTTTCTTTTTGTCCATTCCCCCCCCCCAACCCACTTTCTTTGATAGGAGGTTTAATTTGGCAGCGGCTATAGCGAGTCCCTTAAGGGCCCATTTGGTGGACAGGATAAACAGAGACAGGATAGGATAGTAATCATATCCTGTTGTTATCTGTTGTTTGTTGCGCCAGCAGGATAGGATAACACTATCCTGTCCCTTATCCTATCCTGTCCATCATGTGTAAAAGATATCCTGAGGGGAGTTAGGATAGAAATTATCCTGACATGATAGGATATCAGTTTTTTATTTGTTTATTACCATGACCCAAAATTAATTTCAATGTTTACATTTTATATAATTTATAATAATATTAATTAATAAGTATAAATTTTTTATTTTAATAAAATATTAATTTTATTACTTATCAATTACTAATTGTTATTATTAAGTTAAATTATTTAATTACTAATAAATTTAATTAAAAAATAAACTTATTTATAAATGGTGAAAATATTGGATTTACTCATATAAAATAATTAAATTTTCATTATCACTTACTACTACTTAGTTAACATTATTTTTCATTATTTATATTATAATAAAAATACACAAAATAATTCTTCACTCACAGTAAAATAGGCTACTTATATATATATATATATATATTAATTTTTTAATAGTAAATATAGACTAATTTTATATTATCATATGATATTATTTAAAATTATTTCTCTACTTATATAATTATAATTAATAATTTAAATATAAAATATTTTTGAAAGAATAATATCTTTTAATAATTTTTATCATTAATCACTTACCCCTACTAAGTTAAAACCCATTGGTTACATATATAATAATTTTAATTAAAATACACTCCCTTCGAAAAAATTAAAATAGCCGAATTAATAAAAATTAATTTTATTTTAGTTAATATTAAAAATAAGCTATTTATAAAAATGGGAAAAAATTTAAATTTAATAGAATAATCACTTTTTAAAAAAAAACTATTTAGAAAATTAAATTTTAAAAAATATTATGTATTTTTTATTTCAAGGAAAATTTGATACATTTTTCATTGTTTGTATCATATCCTATCAATATCCTATCCACACCAAACACAGGATAGGATAAGAGTCTATCCTGCTCTTATCATATCCTATGCTTATCCAATCTTTTATCCTATCATGTTCTTATCCTACCTGACCACCAAACAGGCCCTAAGGATAGTTGGGACCTTGCTTTAATTTTTTATTCTTGTGATTTTTCTTTCGTTCGTAGAAATGAAATTTGTGCTGCTGATTATTTAGCTTCAAACTCTTTCACCTATTTTAATACCATTTGGGTGGAATGGTCTCTGTATCGGTTTCCATTTCTTAATATATGAAACTATTTTCAACAACCACAAAAAAAAAAAAAAAATCTACTTTGGCCTCGTTTGGAAGAGCTTATATGAGCTTAACTTATAGTATAAGTGCTTATGCAAGCGTTTGGGAGAGCTTATGCAAATAGCTTATGACCTACCTATAAGCTGTTTTGAGCTTATTTTCATAAGCTATTCAGAGTAGCTTATGAAAAAGAGCTTATGCTTATATATAGCTTATTTTCAATTCATTATCATAAATATCTTAAAAGAGCTTATTAATAAGCGCTTATGCCATAAGCGCTTATGGTCATAAGCGCTTAATTAAGCTGTTTTCCCAAACGGGGCCTTTGACTATTTGAGATTTTGAGATGGACTTTTTTGTCCCCTACAGTCTCAAGTATATTTTAGAAAATATTATGCTAACTAAAATGAGGCCCCACACAAAATTGGGCCTGTAGCACAAGAGATTGAAGAGATCATACCATAAAAGCTACTCTATATCTACTTATTGCTTGGAAGTATAATATATATATAGGAAGGTTTTGATCAAGAACCGGAAGCTATATGTAAAGCAACATTATTTTTAAATCAAATATGAGTTACATATACATGTATAATTGTACATGTGCAATTAGGAGTAGGAATATTGTGATCCCGTTTTTAGCATTTTTTTTTATATGTGTAATAGATTTCTTTACAAATAAGATGTATCATAAGTACAATTAGCAGATAGTTGAGCTCCTTAAACATCTAGATTAAGATTTGAATCTTAGAACCACCAAAGATTAATTTCATGGCTGGTTTGTTAATTATACCTTGAATTTTTTATTGATATTTCTTTCTTTCTTTCTTTCTTTCTTTTTGTTATCCTCTTTTTTAAATGATGAAATGCCGATTCTGGTTTTGCTTGGCATAAAGTCATGTGGACGCACGTAACTAAGGTTTTAAACATCCTCTCTAATCTAATCCTTTGGATTCCCATATGAAAAAAAGGAACAGCCATCAAATTATTCATCATTATTTGAGATCTCCAATAATATTAATGTCTCTCTCCAATAATAAGGAAAGATGTATATATATGTACTTCACTAGGAAAATGTCATATTAATTTTTACTACGCCAACAATGTCCGGAGAAAATGTCATTAACCCCGGTCCCATAAATCCTTCTCTACTGACCCAGCAATCTATACACGTGTCAGAGCAAGTATGGAGCGGTAACTATGAGGACCGCATTTTGAAAGTGAGGCGTTGTCGGGACTCGAAGACCCCCGAAGGGCGAATTGTCAGCAACGTCCCGGAAGAAATTGTTCCACACCTCATGCGGGCGGGTTTATACGAGTGTGCACTGGTGGGGGATGTTCCAGCGGACCCTCACCTTCTGTCTGCGTTGGTGGCGCGCTGGAGACCCGAGACCCACACTTTCCACCTCCCCGTTGGCGAAGCAACAATCACTCGTGCGTGACAACCTTGTACACGGAACCAGGAGAAAAGGGCAGCATGTATTCTAGCCATCGCGGAAGTTGATCGTACGACTCCTCCCAATCACCGAATACCTTTGCAAGCGCTTTTTGTTTGGCCTTCCATGCTTTCGTGTAGGATACCGAGTAGCCAAACATTCCATTAACCCTCTCTTGAATAAGAGAAATGGATATTGCAGGCTCTTCCTTAACCATTCCTACGGAAAAAAATTGTCATAAGATTCAGAAAACAAACAACATAATATCAATCACAACAGAGTATAGGTTCCATACCTATTATGCACGATCATATGAAATCGGAACTACACTTGCTATGGTCCTGACTATACATCTGGTTGACGCATGTGTGTTGACCACCCCATCTCGTTATCCCCCACTTTGTAGATCTCTTCGACAATATTGCCCTCATCCTAAACGGACAAGGGTGTTCTTCTGTGGAATTTGGGCATTTGACGTAATACACAGTTGGTTTGGACTCAACCACACGAAAAGATTGATGAACATTCATCACGTAGTGCTTCAAAGCATGTTGAACAGCTTCTTTGGAATCAAAGCGTAGACCAACGTACAACTCGTCCCCAGACTCCCAGTTGCCCCGCAAAGCCAACGAATCTCGCTCTGGTTCTTGATCTGGATATTCCCAATTAATGTTTGTGTAGTGGGGAATATCATTCCAGAATGGTACGATAGAGCCATCTAAACAGAAAAAATTAGTTACTAAGTAAATTTTCACATAAATAAATAATAATGCGTGTGCGTACTTTGGAGATTTTATCACATACTGCTTGTTCCTGGGTGGACGTTGATGGGCACTTCCACTGCAATCGGGGACGAAGGGGAGACCGGTGCCCTGGGACGCTCGTCATCTGACGAATCCTCAGCGAGGTGGCAATCGTCGTCATGAACATCTTCATCTACGGAGATATAAGCGCTGGGATCAATAATAAAATTGTTGTTCTGCTCACTCTCGTCTGACAAAGGAACGATGATAGATTGACTTTCAGGTTCTTCTCCACGATATATCTCACCAATGTGTGGTTGCGGTTCTACGGTCATCAAATCTGGTAGGGAGGGTACAGATGAGCCACCGGCCTCGTCAATGTCGACGTACAACTCAAGCACGTTCATGAATGTTTGTTGCGCAAATGTGTCGAGCATTATTCCTACGTCTTCGGTGTCGCATACTTCAAGACCGATGTATTGCCTGGGATTGTTGGAAGCCAAAAATCTACATGTCACGGAACCTATAACCTGGTTGCGACCAAGCTTCAACTTGGTGTGGAGTCTCCTCTTCAAATTATTCAAGCTCATGCCGTGTTTGATTCGTGTTGTTCTCCTCTCACCTTCAAACATTTGCCCTTCGTTGCCTTCAAATTTCCGACCATTGAAGTAGATCAAAGCAAACACTTCGGCCATGATGAAAACAGATATAGAATTTTAAAATTATGGAAGAAATGAGTGGATGAAGAAGAATGAATTGAGATTGAATGTGTGAATTGAGAGTATATGTTGGGGGTATATATAGGGAACGGATTTCTGAGAAATGTGCATAAAACTCCTCAAATGAGGAGTCTTATAAAACTCCTCAAGTGAGGCGTTTTCTGCAGAAAGAAAAACTCCTCAATTGAGGCGTTTTACAAGACTCCTCAGATGAGGAGTTTTGTGCACGTGGGTCCTGCAGCAAACATCCCATCAATCAGTCAACAGTAAGATTCTGATTCCCTCTCTTTTTTGTCCTTTGTGAAAAACGCCTCAGCTGAGGAGTTTTACAAAACTCCTCATCTGAGGCCCCATATGTGTCTCCTCAAGTGAGGCTAATTGTGCAAACAACCCCATATTAACATATATTTATAATCCAACCCCAAACTGATAATTTTTTTTTCTATTATTCAAAAAAAAAACTCTCTATTTATCTTCTTACAAACCAACAATAACGGTAGTAGGTTTAATGGATCATTTCTGCGTAAAAGGTTATATGTTCAACTCTTACTGTTGATGTAAAAATTGTGTTGGTGTACATTATATAAGTACTTCTGTAAGTAATATAGTCTTGAAGGCATGCGTGGTGGTGAGCAGAGTCAAATCCACCCAAAGTATCTTCATTGAATTTTTTTTATCTTCTTAAAAAAAATAAAAAAAGAAGAAGGACCCTTCTTTAGAAAATTACATTGTTAAAATATAAACAAATCCAGGACTCATTTGAGGATTTTATTTTTCTATTATCACAGTGTAGAACTATTTTGTTGTTGTTACATACATTGTTTGGTTCCTCTATTGGCTGGTTAGTTCCATGTGATTCTGATTTGTCAAAATGAACAATTGAACGTATGTTACGTGACTAACACATGTTGCCTCATCCGATAAGAACGAATCACTCCACAATTCCCATTATTTATGTGTGTGTTAGTGAATAATTTGTAAATGACCTATAATCTCAATTGCATGCTCTAACATGTAGTGGTGGTGACCGTAATCGAATTCACTTAAATTTTGTTAATAAAAAAAATTGAACGTATGTTACTATAGTACATATTGTAACTGATGCTATAGTTAAGAATTTGTCAATCTTTTTTGGCCTTTTTGTTTTTAAAAATTTCATGAATAGTAGAATTGTCTTATTTTGATGTTTCTTTTGCCATGTAACATGGAAAGATTCTCTTCTCTCAATCATATTGAATAATCAACATTTATGGGGGCTAAAACCATATCAGGTGAAAATGGATAATGGTTCTGATAACACAATCACAAGTACATCCATGCATGTTCAAGTGTAACCTACCGTTAATCATATGTTAATTGGTTCACTTTTCATGATTTACGAATCTTTGTCATAGTTAGAACTTAGAAGTTACCTTCCAAATTGTTTCTTAAAAGCAAGTGGCAACTGGCAAGGTGTAATTGTGTTCACTTGTTCGTCAAGAATATTGGATAAGGGTGACTGGTGTGCTGGTATTTTCACTCAGTTCTTGACACGTGAGATCTTTCTGAGTGAACACCTGCCACCAATGCCGAGTTGATAACGAGAAGGTCAAGAAGTGGATGTTGGAAGAGGAGAACAAGAGACAGAAGTGAGATACCAAGGACTTGAGGAGCGAACAAATACTGTCCATGAACATAGATTTGAACGTCACCAATAAATGCTAAGTTTTTTTACGGAACAGTGATGAGGGACCAAAACTGTTGTCGTTTATTAAAGTAAGAGACGAAAATAACCAATATTTTTCGTGAGGGATCAGAAGTGCAACTTCGTGATAAGTGATGGACCAAAACTGCTATTAAGCATTTTACTTTTTGGTCTAATTGCAACAACAATATCTAATAATTTATAAAAATTATGAAATATATATTTTATTTTATTTTGAGTTAATTTTTTTATTTTATTAGTTAATTAAATATAAAAAAACTCTTAAATCTTCGTTAATTATTCATTTCGTTTTAAAATTTTAAACCGAAAATGCTTCATAATATTAAGCATATTATATATAAATTTTAATGCGTTTTTCATTTCTATCATCATTTTTTCACTAAGCTAGGTTACCATAACATGTTTATAAAAGCAAATATTCTTTTAAGTAATTTTTTAATTCAAAATATCATAAGTTAATCCATTCTTAAATAAAGTTGTGGATTTATGGTGGTATTGTAACATTTTACTTTTGAGTTTTTTTATTGGACAATAGTTGCTTATAGTGACTATGCATGAAAATGGAAAAGCATATGAAAATGCAGTCATTTTATTCTATTTCTATTTGTAAATATAAGAATTCAACTCCAAAAAGAAAATAAGACGAGTCAAGAAAATTTCAATAATAAAAAATTTGAAAATAATAAATCACTTATTAGGAAAATCTTAACTTGTAGCCTGTAGGTGAGGAATTCTTTTGACATATAATCATTCAAACAAAAATTCCTTCATGATAGGTCTAAATTAGTAAGTGGACTTTTTTCCACAGAAACTTTTATTCATTAATAAGATAAAAATTGAAAAACAATCTTTCTCAATTGGATAAAGAAAGAAAAAAAAATGACATAAAAACATATCTATCACACCTAAGGAAACAAACATTCACAATTGCACAAAGAATAAAAAAGGCTACCACCCTAAAAAAAATCTTCAAAAAATTATCCAATGATAATTTAGATGTTAAATGATATGAATGAATAATTGAGCCGCTAGAAAGCAATTTGTCAGGTGTGGCCAGTCCCTCGAGGATGTTCACAAAAAAATTTCTTTGCCATACACCAAATTCTTCACAGATGATAAAGAGGTAATGAAAAGATTGAATCATACTAAGCATAATGTCAAAAGAAATTACATAAAAGATGAGAGTTCATAAAGTTTAATTAGTTTGCTACCTTGACACGCACTAATTTTTAATGGCTAGCAGCAAACCTGATATGAGAAACTTCACCTTCTTAGTCCAAATTGCAAGAATCGGTGATGGTGGTGTTTGGTGGAGAGGGTGAAGATCGGTGGTGGTGAGGAGCTTTCAGAGGCGAATCGGTGATGGTGGAGCAGAGGAGGGAGGCGAATCGGTCATGGGAAGAAGGAGGAAGGTGAATCGATGATGGTTGGTTTTGGAAGAAGGAGGAAGAAGAGGAAGGCTGGTGGCAGTGGAGAAGGAGAGGAAAGGGTGGCGGTGAGAAGAAGAGGAAGGGTTTGAGGCTGGATACAAAAACTGTTAAATATTTGACGGAAAACGTTAGTTTTTTAACGGAATAGTGATGGGCACTGAAACTGTCGTCGTTTGACAAAGTGAGAGACCATTTAGACTAATTTTTTTTGTTAGAGAGCAAAAATATCAAATCGTGATAAGTAAGGGACCAAGTCTATCAAAATTGTGCTTTTCGATTAATATACTACTTACTTATTGAAAAAAATAATCAATGGCTCACATTCATGCAAATTGAAGAGCAAACTGCGGATGGTTGGGTCCTACCCTTTAACACTATACTTTTCATTGACAAAAGTCATTGAATTATGACTGTGGAGTGTAACCCTTGTTCTGCTCTTTGTTTTTTCATTAAGCTGTGATGGTTGTTAGAGTAGGAACTATTCCAGAAAGGCAGAACCAGCAGTCAATACCGGAAGTTTGTTTTGAAAGTCTGCCATGTTCAAATTCCAGTTCTCTACAAGTAGAACAACAATCAGATCAGCAATAAGGGACAAATGGTTTCATATAAGGAAATTTTCAAGTTCTACCAACACAAACGTTGGATTAAGTAATGTTGATTATCTAAATTACTTCTCTAGCAAAAAAATCATGAATGAAAAAACAATATTTTAATATAATGCTCCATATTTGGTATTCCTTTCGTCTATCTTTTAGATATACCATTCTTAATAAACAAGGCATTGCCCTCTTGGATAAATGGTTGAAATTTTGATCCAGACAGTGTCTTTCTTGTCCTTCATCTTTCAATTCACAATCTAGATAATGTATAAGAGTAGTGCAACCCAAATTAGGAGTAATTAAAACCTTTTGCACTTCATTAAGCTTCCGTATAAAATAAAAAATGTACAGAGTGTTATTGTTAATTCAAGCACGTGCTACTCACGTGGACTACCCGATTAGGAATAGTGGTTGTTAAGCCTTGTAATCGTTGTGTATTCCTAGCACTATAAATACTGGGGTTGTAGTTAATAAAGTGTATTGAAAATTCATAATCACCAATTACGTTTCTATTTCTTTCTGTGCTAACAAATTGGTATCTAGAGCCTCTCTATTCTGATCTTGGATCGTGGGTTTGATTCCTGTTCATCTCTTTTTCTTCGTCCTCTACATTCAATCGGAGGTTTGCAATAGCGGTGGTGGTTCCTGGTGTGATTTCATCTCAAGAGACACTCAACTGATCAAGAATGTCGAGCAATGTCAATTTCCCAGCCAATTTACCAATTCTTGATGGTAAAAATTGGGAGAATGTTGGTGCAGCGGTAAGTTCATTCTCTAGGTCACATATCCATGTAATTAATTAAGTTTTACTTTAATAATTCACTGACATTTTATATTGAATTCTTTCAGGCTATGCTGAGGAGAATTGAGGAGTGGTTGGCGCAGTCTCTAGCTGCATACGATGCACCTCCAGCCGGGGGACCCAGCTGTTAAAAGGTTTTTACGTCTTTTAATAAAAACCGATACTTGCGCTGCGCTCAAACCTCTTTTAAGATTCGATTGCAGTATAGCACGGGTGTTATCGATCCACAGAGAGCTGCGTTTACAAATGCCGTTCTTTGGTCAGTTAATTAAGCAATAACACAAATAATGATGTTTGTTTATCATTGTAAGAAGCATGAAAATACCAGCAATAAAGATTAAGAGTGTTTACAGATTGAGAAAGCTGTTGGATTTTTAGTTTCGCACTTCAACTATCCTGAATCAATTAACACAATGCACACAATCACTTAAAACCTCTGATTCTCTGATTCCTCCCCACCATCTCTTAAGTACCTAACCTATTCCTAGTATGAGAAGATGGTTCAGTTACTTTCCCAATTATCGCTTCCTTAGACAATTAATCAAAGCAAGACGTATGAACGTCGGTGTTTAGGGACCAAGTGATCTAACGCTATTCCTAGCAGATTAGCTTCGCCTAGATGAAATGGTTTATGTCAAACTTAGTAGTGTAGCTTCCACATACAAAATCAAATTCAAAATCATGTGATAGGCGATCAAACTAACACAAGCATTAAGAACAAAACCTTTTCATTGAAATCAATGATAGAAGATATACAAGAATTAATCAAGGATTCATTACAGTCAAAGCACTACACCAAAATCCAACAAAAGAGAGGCTTAGCTATCCATAGACATGGATGCAAGCGAGCTTACAAGAAGAATTGAAGGAAACAAGAAGCACGACGACGTCGCGGCGTACGAACCACGACTCCGGCGAGGTTCCGAGCTTCCCGTTGATACTCCAGCCCTTGCTTCTCTCTCTCTCGAGCTCTCTTTTCTTCTTTCTCTCTCTGTTTTTCTGTTATGGTTTGATGGAATGCTTCAGCTTGAAGAAATCTGCTTCCTTTATAGAGTTTGGAGGCTGAGGGGCGCTTAGCGCCACCGCTAGGCGCTTAGCGCCTAGCATGGTTTCTTGTTTCCTTCTTCTGGTCGCTTAGCGGCCTGTAGCGGCGCTTAGCGCCCAGAGTTTCATGTTTCTTCACTTTGCTGGGCGCTTAGCGCCCTGTAGCGGCGCTTAGCACCCAGTGCCTTTATCTAAATCAAGATCCAACCATCCAAATTGAAGGTCCATGAGTTAGGAACCACACACTCAAATTTTAGCTTAATCCGGCGGTTAACGAAGGAGATATTGCAATTTTGCTCAGGCTGCTTCAAGATTTCTGCATCAAAAAGCTGGGATTAGAACTGAATCTTCATTAAACCTATCCTCAACCTAAACAACTAATAAACTAATCTATTGGGGATAAAAATGATATAAATCAAATAAAACAAGTTCAATAAGTGCCTAAAATGATATATCCAAATATACGTAAATTTGACACTTATCACCAGTAGAGCTGCATTGCAGAGAGCATTGGACTTCGCCAGACAGAGGACCGTGTCCAATTTCGTGTATCAGAGGAGGAGTAGGGGGGAGGTTTCCACATCGACATCGAGTGTGGCTAGATGATTGTTGTTTAATATTCTTATTTTGTATTACTTGACATGTAATCCGTATTGTTATTTTTCAGACCAGGATAAAAATTATTATGTAAACTTCGACCATCTAGTAGATTTAATGTTTTTGAATGCATGAATGATGTTTCTTTGCCATAGTGCATGTATGATGTTTTAGAACAGTTTGAATTTTTTAATTCTGTTAGAATAAATTATAAATATCATTGCGGGATATAGATCCCGGTAAAAAAACCTGTAAATATCATTCCGGGTCCAAATTAGCAGTGTAATTTCGGTATATAGAACCTGGTAGACTAGTTTGTTGACTTATCATTCTGGGATATAGAACCCGCTAAATAAAATTGTCAACATCATTCTAGGATATACAACCCGGTAAATAAAATTGTCAACATCATTCCGGGATATATATCCCGATAGACCAAATTGGCAGTATAATTCCAAGATTTAAATTCCCGGAAGATATTTGAAAATGAATTCCGGGATTTCAAAATCCGGTAGCTACACATTGGGATCCGCTTTAACATAGTTTTTAATTTTTTCCCATTACACTCCGGGATATATAACACGGAAGCTAAATATCATTCCGGGATTTAAAATCCCGGAAGATATTTTAGTTTGTATTCCGGGATTTGAAAATCCGGTTTGTATAAACACTTTCCGGGTTTACAATTCCCGGAATTTGTTTATATTGAATAAATATCATTCTGGGATTTAAATTCCCGAAAGTGATTTTAATATGCATATCGGGATATATAAACCGGTGTACAACATTCAGTATCTGTTCCGGGATTATAAAACCCGGAACGTGCATCAAATTGTATTACAGGATTTGTAAACCCGAAATGTACGTGATAACAGGGGTAATTAGGACAATTACTACATAAGATTGGAGTTCCAAATTGGGTGCTGGGGCTGCGAAATCTAACTCCCATCAGTGTTTGAAAAGTCAGCTCTAGTCATTGTTATACAATAAATGACTAATTTATCCAATTATTACGATGTACCCACATATAATGGCACAAGATTATTTAAAAAAAGAAAGAAAGTTGTTGGATGAAGACAAGAAATATCAATGTTGTTGGAGTATATGGCCTGTTAGAGTTTTGAAGACAAGTATTACGATAGTAATGATACCCCACATGGTTTTTCCAAGTAGAAGTAAAGAAGAATACATGGAATTAAGAACATATAAATCCTAACATGAAGGTGAAAATTGGAGAATATACAATACCACAAGTCTCATATTTTAAGTACCTTGGGTTTATCATACAAAATGCCATGGAGATAAAAGGAGATGTCAACTATAGAATTCAAGGGGGTGGGTGAAATAGGCAAATGCCTTGGGTGTAATTTGTGACAAATAAGTATCACTCAAGCTTGAAGGAAAATTTTACCCCGCAACTAAAAAACCTACAATGTTATATGAGAATGAATTTTAGGCGGTTAAAAGCCAGAAAGAGAGCAAGCTTAGTGTAGGCTTAGAATATTATGTAGCACGAGTGTTGACAGTGACACAATACAAATTAAGATTAAAAATAAATTAATTAGAAAGCAAGTTGGGGTAGCTCTTATTATAATAAGGATGGTAGAGTCTCGTCCTACGAAGTTTGGGTATTGTTAAGATATCTATTAACAGATATTTATTAGGATATATCTTGTTGAGACGATTTGTTAGTGTTCCAGAAATGGGACAATAGAAATGACCTAGATCTAAGAGCCCTTTAGAAAAGAGAGCCTCCCATAAAAACTTAGCTGTTTTTGGTATTAATTGGGAAAAAAATCATTTTACAAGATAAATACCCCTTATTTATAGGGGACTAGGTAAAACCCTCATTTTGCTCTGCTATGGACTGTTGGGCCTTATAACTTTTGGCCCAATGGTCCTTACACAAGAAGTCAGGCCCTATTTACGGATTTGTCTTGCTTTATATGCTCCAGTGCCACGTCGAAGCTCCAAAATCGGGGTCGCCCATCAGCAACTCGACCTGCCATACTGGGCGAGGGGCTCGCCTAGTCTACAAGACACCGTATCTGAAGTATGAAGACTAAGAGTGTCTTCTTATTTTATGAGTCAAAGTTCTAGCTCGACCCGCCATATTGGGTGAGGGGTTCGCCCAGTCCAGTTAGGATATGGTTTGTTAGGATTAGATTTTACATTGTTATGATTTTGTTTTGATAGATTAGGATAAGATAAGATTTAATTATTTAGATCTTATTGTTTAGAGTTAGTAGTTGACTATGAAACCTCTAGAAATCTAGTCTATAAATATTGTACTTCTGAATCAATAATTAATCAAGTATCAATAATTTCGCTCTTCATA
This sequence comes from Acmispon strigosus, assembly GCA_030819835.1. Classification (NCBI taxonomy): domain Eukaryota; kingdom Viridiplantae; phylum Streptophyta; class Magnoliopsida; order Fabales; family Fabaceae; genus Acmispon; species Acmispon strigosus. Next base: position 38,801,988 of record JAUAMA010000005.1, on the reverse strand, counting down.
AACTAAAAGAGTAAATCCTGAAATTTCAACTGGTATGTTTGAAGAAGATCCCTTGAAGCACTGATAACGAGGGTTGACTAGATGGAGGATTGTTAAATAGTAAGTGTTAGAGGGAAACCAAGAAAAACTATAAATTAAACAATTAAGAGAGATTTAGAGGTAATGGTTTATCTTTGACTTGAAGGAAAGTAAAAGACGTGCCGATTCGATTGAAACTAAGAGAAGTGGATATAAAGCTTGGAGTTCACCAGTCTAATAAGCTTAGGCTTTTTTGACAAAGCTGCAACTTTCAAGCACCAATCGACAGGAAGATTAGCTCCCTCACCCATAATTTCAAGACTAGGATGGCTCCGCTATAAAATTTCCTCATGGTATTAGTGTGGTATCATCACCTTTGGACTCAAACTATTTGTATTTAAAACATCACATTTATTATTGGTGTTTCCGCATGAACAGGTCCTTCAGCAACCTGAGGCACGAAGGCTTGGGGGCAGTGTTATGGGTGGGATCACTCAGCGTCTTGCAGCACGCTTTCTTCAGCAACTACTCAGAGTTCCAGCAACACCTTCTATATAGATAAGGTATGCAATCACATACTATTTACTGGTTTCATCTTCATTATTTCCTTTATTTATGTGTTGATTCTTTGAGATAGTCTTCTATCCATTGGATTGGAACATTAGTTGTCATTAAATTCATGGAGATGTTTCTATTGTCCTTGGTCTTAGGTTGTCAATACAATAGACCTATTTTCCCTTAAGATTACAAACATAGAATACTTAGCAGCAAACATTAACGAGAGACATGTTCTTGACCCAAAAAAAACAAAATGATAAGAGTGCCAATAATGCAAAAACTTTTAAACAAGCTTCATTGAACCAGAAAAAGATAAAGCTTTTTTCAATACATTCATGTGTCTAATATTCATAGAGCTCAACAATTATTCAAAATGTTACGTATTGATGAAATAAGATCACATGCAAAAAATTATCAAACCAATATATTAGAAATTGGGAGGCCTAACTCAACCACAAAAGCTAGGTTAAGAGTTAAGGTTTGCTCTACCCTTATAAACACTGGATTGATCATATCTCTAGACAATGTGAGACTTCTAACACAATATATGAGTGCGATACATATGAAGAAAGCTAGGAGCACAATGCAATTATTGAATAATATATATATACCCAAAATGTAGAAATAATGGAGTCTGAATGGTACATTCTGAATTTCTGATTTACATGCATGTATAAAAGAAAACATTGTTATTGGTAACTTGTATAGAAGAAACTATGACAGGCTTCTAATGCTCTAAACTTAGCATGGTCCCTGGTGCTTATTTTCAAATTGCAGACATTGCATTTGAATTGATAGATAGAATCCACTTGGTGCCACTGGCATTAAGAAAAATGTGAGGCAGTTAGAAAAATATGGGACAGTTATCAATTTATAAGGGAAAAATGTATGAAATTAACAAACCTGATAAGTATCAGCTAGGAATGGCTCACTCCATCAATGTTCCTGCAAATTGACAAATATTAATCAATCAAAATGGCATCTCATTTGTCAGGTAAATAATCCCACACATGTTAACCGAATATTGAACAATGCAGACCATTTATATTGAAAATAAGGAAACTTCAAACAGATCCAAAGCACTTAGATTAGATGTATTAAATGCTGACCTATTGAAGAGACAAGACAATAAACGAGCTGAGAGTGGCATATCCACATCCTGCAAACACATTGATACAAGAGAAAGGATTATTAATCTGCCCAGCTAGACATGACATGCAGTAAATTGAATAAATAAGTTGAATTATCATTCAATTTCACACTCACTCTTCAAAACGTGTCTGTCTGTTTCTTCATCATTCAATTTTTACTTTTGGAATGTGACGTATCTTGTCCCAATCCTCCCCTGTTCCCTCCTTACACCGCTCCAGTAATGCTGGGCATTCCCAAATTTTCAGAAATTCAAGTGAAGTGAGGTGTCGAACACCATCCGGCAAGGATCTCAATCTACTACAATAAGAAATTTCCAGAGTTCGAAGGGAGCGAAGACCTTCCCAACCTTGCTCCGGTAAACACTCCAGCTCATCCCACAAAAAGATGGTAAGATGCTCCAAAGCGTTGAGGTTGAAGAGTTCATGTGGTAATTCCTTCAATTCTTGGAACTCATGTAGATCCAGACTTCGAAGACAAGGCAGGTTCCTCAACAGTCCTTCTGGGAAACATGTCAGGCCTTCTTCGGATAAAAGAAAGAGGGAGGTAAGACCAGGGAGACTAGCAACTGGCCAAGTTAATTCATTGGTAGGAACAATTAAGGCGAGGCTTTTAGCAGAGGGAATGCATGGCAGCACCAATTTAGGGCAATACTCGATAGTCAAATCGGTAAGATGGGGGAACATGAACATTTCCCCTCTTTCCATTTTCAACAACCTCTCTAACTTTGGTAAATCATTTAATTCGAGTCTCTCTAAAGATGGGAAAGCCCTCACCTCCACACCATCATAAGATTCGTCATCATCTACGTACTGCACATTACTCATCCGCCACATTTTAAGTTTTTTTAAACATGGTAGTCTACCAAGCAATGAAAGCTGCACGCACTTATCGGAACCTGAAAGATGAAGATCAACTAAATTACTAAGCATACTTATCCATCTTGGGAATTCTAATCCTTGATATTCAACTATATTCAACCGCTTGAGATTTGAATGGGGTTGAAGCGCTTCAAGTACTAGCTCAGGATTAGTAGAGTATGACTTGATTTCACCCTGACGGGTCCAACTCAAGGTTAAAGTGTGGAGATCCTTTTTTGCCTTCAAATTGGCCTCTTGAGCTTCAGATAAACTGCCAACGTATTGTAAGTCTACAATGCTCAGATCTCCTGTCAACTTTAGATCATGCAACTCCAACAAGCTATGCCCTATCTGAGAACCGACAATGTATGTACTTAATGTTCTGAGGCAGGATAATTTTCCAATGTTAGGGCACATACTAGACAATGAATCACAAATTTTAATGATAAGATGTCGGAGATTCTGTAAGCACGCCAAATGTTTAGGCAGACAAGTAAGATTTTTCAACCATGTCAATTTCAAGATTTCCAATTTCCGCAAGCTATAAATTGAGTTGGGTATGGTTTTTATCTCAAGATGAGAAATCTCCAAATATCTCAAATGAATTAATTTCTCGAGTGATGATAAATTCAAAGAACTTGCCCGTAATACCCGAAGAGAGCGGTGAGTTGGAAAGAAACGAGGAAGGATTGTGCTGTAATCATCTAGTCCATATAATGTTCGCAAAGACTCAGGATTTTTGAAGACACCCTTGTTGTGTGAGAATGTAAAGTCAAAACTAACATGGTGTGTGCTTTTTGACAAATCTGTGATACTATCATACTTCAAAGTCATACACTCTTGCCCCATGACTGACTGAGCGAGATCATGGACAAGATCATGCATCTTGAAAGAAACCTCTCCTGAATACACATCCAATTCCATATCTTGGAAGAATGATTTTTGGTACAATTCTTTCCAAATCATATTGCCAACATCTTCAACCTCCAAGTTTACACTAGATGAAATAAACTCATTGGCTATCCAAAGATAAATCAACTCTTTTTTCTTGATTCGTCTATCTTTTGGAAATATGGCACAGAAAGCAAAACACTGCCTTAAGGTTGGCGTTAAATGAAAGTAGCTCAATCTTAAGGCAGCCAAAATAGAATTTTCACCTGGTATATTCCAAAGATCGCTTTCTTTAACTTCAAGCCATTCATTTTCCTCACTCCTTGAGCGTAGGAGACCTCCTAATGCTTGTGCTGCAAGAGGTGATCCTCCACACTTCTTTATTATCTCTTTGCCTATAGCTACAAGCCCTGCACGCTCTTCTTTGTTATCTCCAAATGCATATTGCTTGAACAACAACCAACAATTATCCTCAGATAGACCACGTAAACGGTGAGCTTGGCACGTTCCCATGATTTCTGCAACATCCATATCACGAGTGGATACTAGAACGGAAGAACCTTTGGATCCACATGATAATACAGATTTCAACTGGTTCCATTTGTCTTGACTTAATCCAAATTCCATCTCTTGATTTCTATTCCACACATCGTCTAGAACCAGCAAATATCTTTTGCTTTGTAACTTTGTTTGCACTTTTCTTTCTATTACATCCAAACCCAAGGTATCATGCTTTTTTCCTGTGACAGATTCTACAATGGAGCACAGAATACTCTTGACAGAGAAAGTCTCGGAAACACAAATCCAAACTTTTATGTCAAATTTGTTTCTTACCCGATCATCATTGTAGACCATTTGAGTGAGGGTTGTTTTTCCAATTCCACCTAAGCCAACAATCGGATAAATGCAAAGGAAGTCAGAAGTGGGTGCTTGGGTGAGAAGAAACTCCACAATCTTCTCCTTATCATCTTGTCGTCCATATACTTTGGGTTGAGGAATGATTGAGCTGGTTTGGCGCCATTCAGCCACGTCAGTTAGCCTTTCACGAACACCTTCTCGTAGAGCAAACTTGTTCCTATTGTCTGCAATCTCATCAAATCTCCTTGTAATGTCTTTCAGCCTGTTGCCAATCTCATAGCGGAACTTGATGTTCTTTGGCTTCAAAGAGGACAATCCACCAAGTCGATGGAACTCTATAGAACATTCATCAAGGATATCATCTAGCACGTACACAGCATCTTTGAGTTGCTGTAGCCAAACCTTTACGAATCTGTTTGTGATCTGTTTCTCCTCAGCATCTTCAACCACAGCCTTGATCAGTTGTAGAGTGCGTGACAGCTTTTCAGCCTTTCCCTTGATTCCAGAAATGGTTGCAAATTCGTTCTGAACCAGAGATAGCAAATTCTCAAACACAGCTCCAAGCAAGGCCTCAGCCATATTCAGTTCAGAGATGCAAAATTAGTTGAAAAGTAATGAAGAAGATAAGAGACAAGTTTTGGTGCGTGGATGATTGATTAGATCAAGTGTGAAAACAGGGCTAGCACAAGTTTGCTATAAGATATTTTCAAGTGTGGTCTCTATTGCTAGGAAGCTACAGAGTGCAAGTGCAATAATTCAATGAACAGTTCAAAGTTGAAAAGTATTCATAAAGTTATAAAGCATTCATGTGTGTGTGGCAGCTGTTTAAAGAAAAAGATAGCTTTTTTGAAAAGATTATTCTGTAGCTGGATTGGTGAGATTTGTCTAAAACTTCAGTTTATAAGTTATATAGGTATTTAATTTTAATTATATATTAGAACCTTAAAGCATATGGAGTTACTAGCTAAAAAAATTATGTAGTTACTACTTACTAGTGTAGAAATATTAATTTGAACTATAGTGTAGAAATATTAATTTAAAGCATTGTTATTTTCAATGGTATATTCTAATTGGTGGTTTTGTATGAAAATCTGACAAAATGTTTGCCTTGAAAAGTTTATCTCCTCAAGGGGAAAGGGACCATCATCTTGCATGTCTTTTTTTTGAGTTGTACATTGTTGTTTCTTCCCACAGGAGTAATGTAAATAATCTAGTATTAAGAATGTTAGTGAGAATAATCACAGTTTTAATAGGAAAGACAGAATGAGAAAAACCTTTAATCTGAATAACTATTGATTTTTGTTTCAGTCATGCACTATTGTTTATATGTCATTAGTCATTAGGTTCCGGTTTCTTATATAAGTTACTAATTGTAATTTTTACCATATCCTGTATAGGATTTTGCTGTAAGGAAAGGAACAGTGCATGCATATATACACACCACAAACAAAGGGTTCTTTCAAGTTTCAAAGCGTGCACTATTAGTGAATTAGAGTAGGATTTGAAGCTGAAAATATCAAGTTGTTGACGTGTGTTTGTTTTAAATTTTCATAAGTTATTACGAGTTCCAATGTCGAAAAACACATGGACAAAATATGTTTTATCTGAATGGAACTTAACTCTTAGATTAACTAAATGTGCTTTTACTTTCATTTAACTTAACTGTTACCAAAACATATAAAAGTGTTATAGTGTCATGGTAACTGAATATTGGACACTACACAAAAATCTCTGGTATTGGTAAAAAAGTATTACTGTATATCACTTTATGTATTTAGAAGGCAAGCTCTGCAACCCACCTTCCCCTACCAACATTATGAAATTGGCATGCCGAATTCAAGAGTCTTCATACATATATTTGAAATCATTGATTCAAATCAATTAAAATGGGGTAAGGCCATGTTAAGAAGAAATAAAGTGCATTATGATACATGCATAAACAAAAGAAAACATTGTTTTTGTAACTAGTATAGAAGTATAACCATGATCAACTTCTAATGCTCTGAACTTGCCATCGCCCCTGGTGTGCTTATTCTCATTTGGTGACACTGGCATTAACAAAAATATGAGGCCATTAGGTGGTACTTAGCTTCTTTGAGTTGCTGCTGCAGAACCTTGATGGTGTATGTTGTTATTTGTTTTTGCTCAACATCTTTTAAATAAGCCTTGGTCAGTTCTAGAGTGCGTGACAGCTTCTCACCCTTTCCCTTGATTCCAAAAGCGGTAACCAGAGTGAACAAATACGCCAGAGCAATATCAAGAACCTGAGTCATCTTAGCAGATGCAATTGTTCAAAAGTCAAAAGAAAGAAAGAAATTCTCAAAATTGGATATCAGAGAAATTTGAGTGACAAAAATACCATAATTCAATGAACAATTCATATTCATATGGATGAGGATCAACCACAATTCCACACAGCCTCATCAGCACTTGCCGTGTTAAAGCTAGTCAACAAGAATGAGACAGTGAAGTAAAATGGTTCAAAATTATAGGTTTTTGTTGAAAAGTTGGGAACATATTGATAGACGCACTAGGATTACCGATAAGCACAAATACTTAAATGATTATATTTAATTATATATAGTTAGATTTGGTTTATTAGATAATTGTTTCAGTTTTATTTTACTTGATTCAGTTTTAATTTGGTTGTTTTATATGTAGGTAGTTTAGATTTTCAGTTATTTCCATCCTAGTTTGTTGTTATTTTCTTCCTAGCTTGTTGTTTCATTTCCCTATAAATTGCACTTCCTTTTGATTAATTATTATGAGAAAATTGAGCATTGCTCTACCAAATTAACTGTCTCTCTAACAAATTTCTAACCCCCCTCGGAGTCTATCATTTTAGGCTCTGCTGGAGTATCAACCTAACCTCGGTCGGGTGGAATAAGGGAGTGGCTTGAGATTCAGCCACAATTACGTTTGTGATGCAATCAGAGACGAACTCAAACGCAAACGCGGCCATTGTTGTAACTTGAGACCCATAGTTGACTAGAGCCCCAACTACTATTTCAGTCTGTATGGCCACAGGTGTATTCTCTATGGGTAAATCCACTTCCATGGCATCAAATTGTCGATCACAACAGGTCCAACCAATGGTTTCTTAGTCGGACGAAGCAAACCTACTTGATGAACACCACAAGGTCGAGGAGCAAAACGCAACTTGAATTCTCTTTTAAAATGCTCCCAAGTATTAAACTGGTGGTGCATATAATTGAACCATGATTATGCATCGTCACGCGTGCACAGTGAAACAATCCGGAACCGTGTTGCCAGTGGGCATGGATACATCATGAAATAACATTCAATATTTATTAGCCAAGTGTTTGGGTTTGTTCCGGTGAATACTATGGGTTCCAAATCAAGTATCAATTTGGGTTTATTTTCTGTAAGAGATATATGTGAATAATTGTTTGAAATTGGTATGGTGCGTTGGTTTTGGGAATAGGGTTTTGGAGGTGAAAAATAGAACGGTGCATGATTTGGTGTATGTGGAGTAATAAAGTTTGTTGCAGTGTATGAGCTAGATGAAGGGGGTGAATATGGATAGGGTGAAGGAAAATTGTATGGGTAGTGATGTGGAGAGTAGAGAAGAAATGAATAGGCTGAATATAGACTCTGAAGGGGAGGCTATCAACGAACAGAGTCAGAGTTAGAAATTTATTAGAGAGACAGTTAATTTGGTAGAACAATGCTCAATTTTCTCATTTTTCTCATAATAATTCATCAAAAGGAAGTACAATTTATAAGGAAATGAAATAACAAACTAAGAAGAAAATAACAACAAACTATGAAGGAAATAACTGAAAATCTAAAATGCCTATAAATAGAACAACTAAATAAAAAACTGAATCAAGTAAATTAAACTGAAACAATTATCTAATAAACCAAATCTAACTATATATAATTAATTAATCATAATTAATTAGATATAATCATTTAAATATTTGGGCTTATTGGTAATCTTCGTGGGTCTATCACATATATCTCTAGCCATGCGAGACTTAATACCTCTCACGCCGTGGACATCAGGATCGTAAAGGCCAATGATCATGCCCATATCCTGTTCATCATGGGATATCATGAGAGGGCGATCTGAGTGACCTCACTATGGATTTATATTACACTTTGATATCATATTAAAATTTGAGATGTCTAACTCGTTCCACTCAATAATAGCTGAGGGTTGTCTATCAATTTATAAATATTTTATTAATTATATTTCTAGCCAATATGAGAAATTTCATCCCACTTGCTTCATTTTTTCAAAATTGTGCTTTTCAATTAATATACTACTTACTTATTGAAAAAAATAATCAATGGCTCACATTCATGCAATTTGAAGAGCAAACTGCGGAGGTTCGTGGTCCCATTGATGGTTGGGTCCTACCCTTCAACTAGCTAAGAGCATCTTCAATGGAGATTTTAAACTAAGATCTTAAAATAAGATCTGTATCTTAGAAAATCTCATCATTGGAGATAGGTGACATGACTTGATCTTATTTTGGTGTCTTGGCTGATTTCTCTTTCAAAGTGAGATCTTAAATTAAATAATATTGTTTCTCTCTCATTCAACCAGCATTCAACCATTAATATGTAAATTAATTATTATGAAATATTACGTATTTTATTTAAAATGTATTGTCATTTATTTTTCAATAATATGTATTTCCTTTTATTTTCAATTAAATAATATCATGTTGAACTTTAATTATGTACTTCGTATCTAATTGATATTTAATTATATTATATTTTTTAATTATTAATTATGTTTATATAGAATTATTAGTTTAATTTAATTTAATATTAGTTGGAAATAAATAATATAAATATATTGTGTATTGTGGGTCCAACTAAAAGTAAAATAAGATCCCAACCACTGGAGCGAAATGTGCAGTGGGATCTTATGGGTGTCTTAAATCCTATGTGGTAGTATGGACCCATCAAAAGTCTTTAAGACACTAAAATAAGATCTCACCATCGGAGATACTCTAATGCCTTTAACCTGGTCGTTATGTCCTGCAACATTTGGTGGAATAATAATGCATTCACACTGGAATAATGTTTTAGATATCATTTAATTTTGAAAAAATTTAGACATTTTTCTTATAATTTCCTTTTGATCCCATGGTTTTTGGATTAATTGCCTTCTATGCACACTCAGGCTTATTTTCTATGCCATCTATAAATTATTTAAATAAGATTGGCTATAAGCGTTTATCGCATAAACGCTTATTCATAAGCTATTTTAAGAAATTTATAGAACTAATTTAAAAATAAGTTATAAATAAGCATAAACTCTTTTTCAAAAGCTATTCAGAATAGATTATGAAAATAAGCTCAAACAGCTTAAAGAAATGTCATAAACTATTTACATTAAGTTCTGCCAAATACATGCATAAACACTTATGCTAAAAGGTAAGCTCCAATAAACTTTCCCAAACAGGGAGTAAGTATGACCAACTTCTAATGCTCTTAACTTGTCATGGTCCCTCCCTGGTGCTTATTTTAAGGCTGCAGAGATTGCATTTGAATTGATTATACAGAATCCATTTGGTGAGACTGACATTAAGAAAAATATGAGGCCATTAGAAAATAATATGGCACAATTATCAAGTTATAAGGAAAAAAATGCATGCAATTAACAAACCTCAGATTTCAACCAGGAATGATTTACTTTACTCCATAAATCGTCCTGCAAATAGTAAATATATATCAGTAAAACTGGTGCCAAAGTGTTAAGCTTGGAAATATCAAGAAGATCCAGTTTTAGGAAATTTTATTTTTGGTTATGCTAAAATGTTTAACTGTTATATTCCGATCTCATAGTCAAGCAAAAAAACAAAAAATGCAACCCATTAAAAAAGCCACTACAGCAGGCACACCTTGTGAATAATAATTGTAATAAAGAAGGCTCTTATCATGCTGAAATGAACATAAACAACATACACAATTGGTGACTTTCATCAGAAATTTTTTATGAAAGGTGTCAGAACTACTAGCCTTGGAAGAAATTTTTGTCTTTATGAAAGTTTTTATGACTCTCATAGTATGATAATTTCCGATTTTCAAAGCTCACAAATTTTTTACTCTCCTATATACAAAAGAAGCGTTACTTTTATTATAAACCCTCAATTAGTCTCTAGTTGTTTTCTTGATACAAATATGTCCTAACTAGAGAGTGCAAGAAATGGCAAATTTGAGGGTAGTGCTGGAGAAAATCTGTTTCTGTTGTATCAGTCTCCATTGGACTAGTAGGTGCACCAGAAAATCTCTTGTATCAGTGTGGCTATGATTGTTGAGCCTCTCATCTCAACTATCATCTATTGACATTGAAAGATAGATTGAGTGAGCTATTGCAGCAGCAGCAGCAGTGATAAATGCCAATTTGTCATTAGTTTTCATATGTTTTTGATAGCATTTATCATGGTTTTCATTGTAAAAATACCCCTTGTTTACATAACTTTTGGTTAAATAAAAGATAAAGTGATTCTAAGCTTTTAAATATGTTTCTTGTGCTTTTGATGTGTTTTTCACATGTTTTAGGACCCAAAAGAGGCAAAGAATTGAAGAAAATATGAAGAAATCAGGACTCTGGGCGCTAAGCCCCACTGCAGGGCGCTAAGTGCCCAGAAAGAGGCTTGGAGGAGCGCCCGGGGCGCTAAGCGCCGCTCCGGGGCGTTGGGCGGTCAGCAGCAGATGGAATGTTGACGCGGGCCGCTTAGCGCGACATTATGCGCTAAGCGCCCAGCGAGAAGGTGCATGGCGACGCGGGCCGCTTAGCGCGGCACTTATGCGCTAAGCGCCCAACGTGAAACAGAAGGGCGCTGAGCGCCTCTGCGAGGGCGCTAGGCGCCGAAGCCCAGGCCCAAGGCCGCTGGGCGTCCATCGGTGGCGCTAAGCGCCCCTGCGGCGCTCAGCATCTATAAAAACGCGATTTTGGCAAGGTTTTGGGTATTCTTTCAACCCTATTCTCCTCCAAACACCCCTTGGACGTGAGAGAGCTCTAATTTGAGAAGGAAAAGAGGATTTTCATCAACGGATGCTTGGATTCTTCATCGTCTCCTAATTCCCTATTGATTCTCCTTGTAAGCAAGCTAGTTTCCATTCTATGGATAACTAAGCTCTCTTTTAGTTAGATTTAGGCGTAGTACTTCATCTTGAAAGGATTCTATTTGTTTCTTTGTTTACTTTCTATTTTTAATTTCAATTAAATAGTTTTGTTCTTATTGCTTATGATTGCTTGATCACCTTTCATATGATTTGGGATTAATTTTGTATGTGGAAGCTACCTTCTTAATCTGACATAAATTGTTTAATCTAGGAGAAGCTAATTTGCTAGGAATAGTGTTAGATCACCTAGTTCCTTAACGCCTACATATTTACAATTGTTTTGATTAATTGCATATGGAAGCGGTAATTAGGAAAGTAATTGAATCAACTTCTCATACTAGGAATAGGTGAGTTAGTTAAGAACTGGCGGGAATAAATTAAAGGTTTTAAGTGATTGTAATCAAGAACAAATAAATCCTGAATAGTGAAGTATGAAACCATAATCCAACTGTTTTCCCAATCTGTTTATCTCTCAAATCATTGCTTTCTTATTTTCATGCTTTTAAATACAAGCCTCTCTAAACAAACAACTCTTATTTTTTTTCTGCTTAACTTCTTAATTAAAGAACGGCACTCTTACTCATTTGCTCTCTGTGGATCGATAACACCCTTACTATACTGCAATTGAATCTTAAAAGAGGTTTGAACGCAGCTCAGTATAGGTTTTTATTAAAAGACGTAAAAACCATTTTAACAAGCAGCAATAGTGAAACCTTGTTCTAGCAATTTCCATGTTGCGCTAATTAAGCATCACAATTGAAAATACATTTTCTACAGGTCCTGTAGAATTTGATATCAATCACTACATAGGGGGAGTACCAAAATTGGCATATTACCCATATGCATGGACAAAGGTAACTCTTTAATTTCTTTAATTTTTTCTCTATATGTAAATATAATTCAAACTCCATTGAAATAACTTTTTTCTTAAGTCATAAACACAGCCAACAAGGGTAGGGTTTGAATGCAAAATCTGGGATTTCAGCAATGAACAACAACAAATTAATTCGTGTATGGTTTGAGCAAATGAGAATACTAGAAAGATGAAAGGAAGACAATAGCATTAGCCTTGTGAATTTCATCAGAGGAAAACTTATGCTCTATGATTCCTCAAGGTCATGGCTGCATGCAGCACCTTAAGGAGTGTCTCAGAAAGCTGATAGCACTTATTCAAATTATTGAATCATGGCATCAGATGAACCCAAAAATGGAACATGTGTAATGAATTACGGTGGGGATTTTTAACTTGTTTGATTACTGCAAGCAAACATATGATATGATCAGAAAAACCAACCGTGACATTTCATTTCATGAGAACTTGAAAACCCGGTATAGAAAGCTACATGATCCGGGTTCTAGTATTACTCCTCGAACCCGTATTGTCCATCCTACCTGATAGAAGGAAGGTATTTTCCTTTCCATTGATGTTGTTGCCTCCAAGTTCATTCATTTATGTGATATATTGTAACTTCAAATTCTTTTCTGTGAATTACTTTATTACTTTCACTTACTGGAACTATTATTGATGTTGTTTCCTCCATGTTTTGTCTTTTTATTTTACTTGCAAGTTACGACACAGTTGGCTATTGCTTATTCTTTGAGGCTCCACCATATTGCTAGATGCTTCTTGAAAAGTTCTGTTCCCCACACATTTTGCTTCTAAGAGATTAGAACCTGATGTCCTTTGTTTTCATGTTAAGCAAGTTGTTTTTAGGAGTTTGAACATACATTTTCAATGAGTTTTCCATTTAGAATAGGAAAACATGGTCTTTGAGAACTTTGTCTATGAAATAGTTTCAGAAGAAACAGAAGCAAGAATTGAGGCTAGTTCTGTTCCATCTTCAATTCCTTATCACCTGACACACTTATGAGTTTAGTTGACTATACCTAACTTCAGTTTCTGTGTTTTCTGTAGTTCTACCAGAATTGAAAGGAAGGCTCTGTGATGAACTAAATCCTAGTTTTCTGAAACGATGAAGCGGATATAACATGGTAACAAGGTCTGCTGACAGTATGTTGGTACTTGGAAGGTCTGTACGAAGGTGTCTGTTAAAGAATCCGTTGAAAGTCTGCTCTTGAAAGTTGGCTTAAATACATTTTTAGTCTTTGCCAAATACGTAGTCTCAAAGTTGCAAATTATTGATGCCACGTGAAGTGGCAAAACATACCTATTGCCAGTTGAGCTACACAATTAATTGATGATATAATGAACAAAATTTAATTTATATTATCAAACATTACAATAAAAGAAAAAAAAAACTATACCATCAACTCTCTTCCTAACCCATCAAACCCTAATCCTCTTCTCCCCAAACACACGAGCCGCCGCCGCCACTCATTCTCCCCCTCACCACCCTCACTTTTCTCTTCACTGCCACTGTTCCTCTTCCTTAACCATCGATCACCAGCCTCACTCTTGAACCCCTTCACCTCTACATCGGTCTCTGCTCTTCTTCTTCTTCTTCCATCATCCATTCTCCCTCTCAGCCCAAAACCTCCTCTCCACTCCTTCTCTCTTCGTCAACCGCCGGTCACCGCCACCAAACCTTTCGGCGCCGTCGTTTCACCGTTTCAATCATCGCCGCACGCGCTCTCCTTCTCTGTTGCTGTGTTGATGAGGGGAATTGGAGAAAAAAGGTTTAGGGGCGATTTGGGGCGAGGTGGCGGCAAATTGATGGTGGAGGTGGCGTAGAGGAGCGATTGTGTTCATTTCTAATTTCGTTTCAAACAATTAATGACAGGATGTGGTTGATTTTCAATTTTTATCACTTCTCTACCTTTTTCTTTTTAGCATGAACTGGTGAACTTTGAACTTCTCGTCCTCCTTCGTATCTTAAATCCCTCTCCATTTTTGCTTGTTAACTTGGTCTTGAATTGGGTTGAACTTTGATTTGTAGGTTTGGGGTTTAGCGGTGGTGAAGGCCGTTTGAAGAAAATGTAGGTTTGGGGTTTTGCTAGATTCAGGACCATAGAAGATGTGGTTTGGGGAATGAAGGATTTGGGGAACTAGAGACCACAAATCTGCATTCTTCCTTTGTTGTTATGTTTTTGTTAATTTTCTGGGTTTTTCAGTTTTGATGATGAACTGTTGATGGTATAATCTGCATTCTTCCTCTTCGTTGTTCTGTTTTTGTTGATTTTCTGAGTTTTTCAGTTTTGATGATGAACTAGATTGTTGCAAATATTGATTGGTATAATTTGCATTCTTCCTTTGTTGTTCTGTTTTTGTTGATTTTCTGAGTTTTTCAGTTTTGATGATGAACTGGATTGTTGCAAATGTTGATTGGTATAATTTGCATTCTTCCTTTGTTGTTCTGTTTTTGTTGATTTTCTGGGTTTTTCAGTTTTCATGATAAACTGGATTGGTGCAAATGATGATGGTATAGTTTTTTTTTATTGTAATGTTTGATGATATAAATTAAATTTTGTTCATTATATTAATAATTAATTGTGTAGCTCAACTGGTAAAAGGTGTGTTTTGCCACTTCCTGATCCTGTGTTCGAATCTCCCCCATCCCTTTTTCCAATTTCTGAAACTCATTTACCACGTCAGCCCTTCCGTAAATTTTTTAACGGCACACTGACAGAAGGGCATAAAGTGCTCATCTCAAAATTCATAGGGGTACATTTGGTGACAAAATTTTTGGTGGGTTACAATTTGCAACTTTGAGAATTATCAGGGGTAAAATGTGCATTTAAGCCTTGTTTTTACCTCCAATCTAGATCTGAAAATGTTCTCACGCATTTATATCTGCTCTACAAGCGGTGAAATCGGGTTCAATCATCTCGGATTTTTCCCAAATTGTAAAAACCTAGATTTGAATGGATGGAATAACAGTTTGCGCAGAGACTAAACAACACATGTAATTTTCGGAGGACTAAAAGTAAGAAAAAAATTTCCCATGAACGAAAAACAAAAACAGCAAATTTTGCAGGGACTAAAAATGTATTTAAGCCTTGATTGTTTGTTGAAAGCTTGGTAGAAGGTATTGGTTTTTTAGTCTAAGATGGAAGCAAAAAAGATATCATACTTGTTTTTGCATTCATAGAAAGACTTACTTATAGAAAATACGTTGAAAGAAGATAAAGCATGTGCTTTTAATTAAGACAGCACATATTTCTTGAAAAAACAAGAAGTAAAACCACTTAAGCATGCAACCTAACTAATTAATGTTTTGAATATTACACTTCTCCAAAAAGCTATCCAATAGTCATAGACTAAGGAAAATACTCAATCACCATCACTCCTCCTTGAGGTTTTCGTTAGTGACTCCAAGCTTGTTTGACTTCTCAGCATCATGACTTGCTAATTGTGCAAAAGTATTAGAAAGATCAACTCCATGCTTTTGATAATAGCCTTTATCAACCAATCTTGCCTTGAATTTGTTCATCGAGCCATCATAATTCAATTTGGTTCTATAAATCTGCTTAACATCATTAACCTTTGGATGACTTGGCTTGTCTTCAAGTTGCAACCTGTTATTTTTCTGCATCCTTTTTGTCTCCTCCTGCATAGCAATTCTCCAACCATTTGTGCTTGCAGCAATATTGCACTTTTCATAACCTCCAACAAGCAGTTCGGTTCTTCTAAAAGAAAAATCAACATCCTTCTTCAATTTTTCTTCATTTTCACATTTTTGGTCTTGGAGATTGTCGACTCCAAGCTTCTCCTTTTTTGAGGCATTTACTTCATTTGAAGAAGCATGCATAGCAGTATGTTTCCAATCTATAGCAAAACTTTTATTTCTCATTTTGACACACATTAGTTCATAGTCAGCAGGATCAACTATGATGCATTTCATGTCTTCAAAATGCAAGATATAGTGCTTTTCCAGCATTTGTCCAATACTTAACAGATTTTGACTTAACTCAGGCACTAATAAGACATCAGAAATGTATTTTTTACCTGAGGGAGTTTCAATTCTGACCACTCATTTGCCTTTGACATAAAGACTTTCTCCATTGCCCATGGAAACTTTGGAAAAGTAAGACTGATCAAGTTCCTTGAAGATGCTAGCATCATGTGTCATGTGATTTGTGCATCCAATCTCAATCAACCAAGAATCCATGCTACTTTTTGCTATATAGAAAGTAGCAACAAACAAATGCTCCTTAGTGTTTTCATGTAGCTCAACAACTTGTGCTTGCTGCTGTTGTTGGTTTGCTCTATTTTCGCAAACCTTCTCCACACGACCAAGTTGATTGCAAGCTCTACACTTCACTCCCGGTCTGAACCAACAAAAAATTTCAGTATGATTGGTCTTCTTGCAATGAGAGCATGCTGCATATTTTCCTTTCCAAACTCCTCCTCTGTTGCTTGCCACAAAAGCACCTTCCTTCAGCTTCAGCCTTCTCTTCCATCCTCATAGATCTTCTTTATTCAGTTGCTTGCAAAGCATTCACAAGTTATGCAACTGGAATTTCAGAAAAGTCCTTATTTTCTTCAAGAGAGGAGATTTTTTACTCAAACCTCTTTGGAAGACACACCAGAATTTTTTCCACCACTCTTTGATCACTAAGCTCTTCACCAAGCAATCTGATTTGTATGACCACCTTTGAAAGTCTATCTGAAAACTCCTTCACGTTTTCAGATTCTTTCATTTTGATGGCTTCAAACTCTCTTCTAAGGTTTAAAACCTTCATCTTCCTTGTTCTTTCACTTCCTTGGAACTCTTCTTTGAGTTTGTCCCAAGCTTCTTTTGCTGTTTCAAGATTCAGAATCTTGATAAACACATCATCATGTAAAGCTGATTGTACGATGGCAAGTTCTTTGCCTTCCTTAGCCACTTCTTCATTATGAAATCTTATTTGATTCACAGTTGGATTCTCCGGTAGAGAGGTTGGATTGCTGCCATTTTCTACCACATCCCACAAACTTTGAGCCTTAAGACAGGTTCTCATTTTTGCAGCCCATAAATCATAGTTTTCTCCAACAAACATTGGAGGTGGAGGTAAAGAAGAGCTGCTAGAAGTCATTCTTGTTTGTGTTTTTTTGTTGGTTTAAGGTCCCCTTAAGATATAGGAGCTCTTGATACCAAAAACATAGCATACTTGCTTTTGCATTCATAGAAAGACTTACTTATAGAAAATACATTGAAAGAAGATAAAACATGTGCTTTAATTAAGACAAAACATATTTCTTGAAAAAACAAAAAGTAAAACCACTTAAGTATTAAGTATGCAACCTAACTAATTAATGTTCTAAATATTACACTTCTCCAAAAAGTTATCAAATATACAATGAATAACAGTTCTCAATGACAAGGTGTCTCAGATTTTGTAAGCGAGTCAAGTGTTTGGTAGACCATTAAGATTTGGAAATGTTCCTAATTTCAAGGTTTCCAATTTGCGCAAACTATAAATTGAGTCAGACAAGGTTTTCGCCTCAAGATTATAAAGCTCCAAATACCTCAAATGAATTAAACTCGTGAGTGATGATAAGTTCATAAAACTTGTTCGTAATACCCGAAGAGAGCGGTGTGTAGGGAAACAACCAGAAAAGTCTGCGTTGTTAAATTCCAACCGGTATAATGTTCGCAAAGATTCAACCGTCTTGAGATCACCCTTGTTGAATGATAGTTCACCATTACCAATGCCAAAAAACAACATGGTGTGTGCTAGTTGACAAATCAGTCATGTTTGTATCCTCCAAAATGATACACTCTTGCCTCATGACTGATTGAGCATGATCGTGGACAAGGTCACGCATCTTGAAAGAAATGATGTCACCTAAATAATCATCTATCTTGATATCTTGAAAGAATGATTTTTGAAACAATTCATACCAAATTATATTGCCAACATCTTCAAACTCCAAGTTTACCCTAGTTCAAATAAACCCATTAGCTATCCAAAGACGAATCAACTCCTCCTTTATGATCTCTATATCTTTGAGGAAAATGGCACATACAGCAAAACATTTCCTTAAGGTTGGTGCTAAATCAAAGTAGCTCAACCTCAAGGCGGGCAAAATAGATCTTTCATCCGATAAATTCCAAAGCTCACTTTGCTTAACTTCAAGCCATTCATTTCCATCTCTCTTTGAGCGCAGGAGACCTCCTAATGCTTGTGCTGCGAGTGGTGATCCTCCGCACTTCTTTACTATCTCCATGCCTATAGACACAAGCTCTGCAAGTTCTACTTTGTCAGATTCAAATGCATATTCTTTGAACAACAACCAACATTCATCCTCAGAGAGATCACACAATTGATGAGCTTGGCATGTTCCCATGATTGATGCAACATCCATATCACAAGTGGATACCAAAATGGAAGCACCTTTGGATCCACATGGCAATACAACTTTTAACTTGTTCCATTTGTCTTGGTTCAATCCGAGTTCAATTTCTTGATTTCTTTTCCACACATCACCCAAAACTAGTAAATATCTTTTACTTTGCAACAATTCTTGCACTTTTTTTTCTATCGCATCTAAATTCAAAGGATCATGATTTTCTCCTGTGATAGATTCTATAATGGAACTCAGGATCCTCTTGACTGAGAAATTCTCAGAAACGCAAATCCACAACTTTAATTTAAAAATATAATACAATTTCTTGAGCCAAGGGTTATGTGTCCGTTATTGACTTACATTTACTCTTTCTTAGATTTCATGCATAAGTAAGAAGTCTCATTTACATTTAAATCCATGAATCAAGTCACCACTTGCCAGTACAATTGTTGGTAAAGAGTTGGAGCCTCTTTCAATTCTTAAGATCAGCAGAAAAAATGGACAAACAATGACATGCTATGCCTTGGATTTTGGGTTAAGTTCATGCCTAACTTATTTTTAATTTTCATACAATAGTAATACTAAAAGTTTAATCGAAAAATGGTTTCGAAATCATTCTGAACCAGAGAGAAAATTGTCAAACAGGCCTCAGCCATCTTCAGAAATGCAAAAGCTCAGAAGAAGATCAAAGAATGGTTTAGCTTGGATGAGTACTGAAGTAAAAAAAATGAGTTATGCCTCTGTGTATATCTATAATGCTAGCACAACAGCCAGTCAACCTGAAATTATGAAGGTAAAAAGAATATAAAATTGAAGTCTTAACAATCACCAATTAAGAGTTCCATCAGTAGCTGTAGGTTTTTTCGGTTGCTGTGCACCTTTAAAGAGAGCACAGGTTCTCACAACACAAATTCACAAAGATTTATTCTCCTACTAATCCTCCTATACATTAAATGGAGAAAGAAGTTATTGCATTTGGTATCTTGGAAGTGTAAAAATCATTTAATTATTTCTCTATTTAATGTGTAGGAGGATTTATAGGAGGATGAGGTAGGAGGATATAGCAATGCTCATTCACAAAACTTTCTATAACACTACTTTTTCTCTTTATTTCACTCTACCATATCAATTATCACATACCACATTTTCACTCATCTATTCCGATCTCTCAATTGTCCATTACTGACTTTTTTCCTGTGAAGCCAAAATGTATGGTATTCATTAAGAAAAGATGATGTGGGTGATTAGTGTAATATTTGTATTCCTCTAAACTTACAATTTATAAGTTACACATTTTATTTAGATATCAGAACCAGTTAAAGGGTTTGAGACCTTGTGCACATCACATAGTCATCTAGTTGATACATGGTGTGTTTGATTGCACTGCATAAACATAGACACGTCTATTCTAAAAGTTACAAATTGTATCTTGTTTAAAGTGATTTTGGTAACAGAATTTGTTTAGAGAAGTTTTCCTTTAAACTAAGCACACTGATAATTGTTGATACCAGGTGCATGACAACTGATCAGATACTAGGAAATTTTTAACTAGTGATAGTGAGACATCCCTTTTAAACTGATCCTAGTGTTATTAACCCTAAGAAGAGAGTGCTGAAGTATTAAACACTACTCCAAGTAAGGCCTTAGCCATCATTAGTGATGCAAAAGTCGAAGAGTTAGGTCAGAGACTCATTTTGCTTGGATGAGTTCTGAAGAACTTGAGCCCATGACTCAGATTTTGAGACCTTGAGCATATAAACTTCTAGCTGAGACAATTGATTATCCTACAATTTTGAAGCTAGTGTAGAAGCATTAATTTGAACTATACTGAGTCCATCCTTTTTTGTTATGTCAGCAACTATTTATCACTAATTAATTTCATTTTTGCTTGTATGTTTAAATTTGTGGTTTTGGATGATTGCAAACATTGACAGATACAGAAGGATATCGGATGGCAAGTATGAAAATCTGAGAAATGTAGCCTTGAAAATCTCTGTTTATTAAATTAAATAGACAGGAGTAAGGTAAATAATCAAGGATTGAAAATGTTAGTGAGACTAATCACAGTTTTAATAGGAAAGACACGAATCCAATCTGTTCAATTTTCAGTTCATGGTATATGAAGATGGTGATCATCTCCCACTAACTCCAACACCAAAGCTGAGTAGTAAGAGTGGTAAGAGTATAACACATTCAGCATTTTATAAAACAAAAAGAATAGATACTTAAAATGTACAGAGTGTTATTGTTAATTCAATCACGTGCTACTCACGTGGACTACCCGATTAGGAATAATGGTTGTTAAGCCTTGTAATCGTAGTGTATTCCTAGCACTATAAATACATAATCACCAATTACGTTTCTATTTCTTTCTGTGCTAACAAATTGGTATCTAGAGCCTCTCTATTCTGATCTTGGATCGTGGGTTTGATTCCTGTTCATCTCTGTTTCTTCGTCCTCTACATTCAATCGGAGGTTTGCAATAACGGTGGTGGTTCCTGGTGTGATTTCATCTCAAGAGACACTCAACTGATCAAGAATGTCGAGCAATGTCAATTTCCCAGCCAATTTACCAATTCTTGATGGTAAAAATTGGGAGAATGTTGGTGTAGCGGTAAGTTCATTCTCTGGGTCACATATCCATGTAATTAATTAAATTTTACTTTAATAATTCACTGACATTTTATATTGAATTCTTTCAGGCTATGCTGAGGAGAATTGAGAAGTGGTTGGCGCAGTCTCTAGCTGCACACGATGCACCTCCAGCCGGGGGACCTAGCTGTTAAAAGGGTTTTTACGTCTTTTAATAAAAACTGATACTTGCGCTGCGCTCAAACCTCTTTTAAGATTCGATTGCAGTATAGCACGGGTGTTATCGATCCACAGAGAGTTGCGTTTACAAATGCCGTTCTTTGGTCAGTTAATTAAGCAATAACACAAATAATGATGTTTGTTTATAAATGATAATTGTAAGAAGCATGAAAATACAAGCAATAAAGATTAAGAGTGTTTACAGATTGAGAAAGCTATTGGATTTTCGGTTTCGCACTTCAACTATCCTGAATCAATTAACTCAATGCACACAATCACTTAAAACCTCTGATTCCTCCCCACCATTTCTTAACTACCTCACCTATTCCTAGTATGAGAAGATGGTTCAGTTACTTTCCTAATTATCGCTTCCACAGACAATTAATCAAAGCAAGCCGTATGAACGTCGGTGTTTAGGGACCAAGTGATCTAACGCTATTCCTAGCAGATTAGCTTCGCCTAGATGAAATGGTTTATGTCAAACTTAATAGTGTAGCTTCCACATACAAAATCAAATTCAAAATCATGTGATAGGCGATCAAACTAACACAAGCATTAAGAACAAAACATTTTCATTGAAATCAATGATAGAAGATATACAACAATTAATCAAGGATTCATTACAGTCAAAGCACTACACCAAAATCCAACAAAAGAGAGGCTTAGCTATCCATAGACATGGATGCAAGCGAGCTTACAAGAAGAACCAAAGGAAACAAGAAGCACGACGACGTCGCGGCGTACGAACCACGACTCCGGCGAAGTTCCGAGCTTCCCGTTGATACTCCAGCCCTTGCTTCTCTCTCTCGAGCTCTCACTCCTTCTTTCTCTCTCTGTTTTTCTGTTATGGTTTGATGGAATGCTTCAGCTTGAAGAAATCTGCTTCCTTTATAGAGTTTGGAGGCTGAGGGGCGCTTAGCGCCACCGCTAGGCGCTTAGCGCCTAGCATGGTTTCTTTTTTCCTTCTTCTGGTCGCTTAGCGGCCTGTAGCGGCGCTTAGCGCCCAGAGTTTCATGTTTCTTCACTTTGCTGGGCGCTTAGCGCCCTGTAGCGGCGCTTAGCACCCAGTGACTTTATCTAAATCAAGATCCAACCATCCAAATTGAAGGTCCATGAGTTAGGAACCACATACTCAAATTTTAGCTTAATCCGGCGGTTAACGAAGGAGATATTGCAATTTTGCTCAGGATGCTTCAAGATTTCTGCATCAAAAAGTTGGGATTAGAACTGAAATCTTCATTAAACCTATCCTCAACCTAAACAACT
Organism: Acmispon strigosus; assembly: GCA_030819835.1. Taxonomy (NCBI): domain Eukaryota; kingdom Viridiplantae; phylum Streptophyta; class Magnoliopsida; order Fabales; family Fabaceae; genus Acmispon; species Acmispon strigosus. The sequence goes on along the minus strand of JAUAMA010000005.1, from coordinate 38,779,236 downwards.
AATAAACTAATCTATTGGGGATAAAAATGATATAAATCAAAGAAAACAAGTTCAATAAGTGCCTAAAATGATATCCAAATATACGTAAATTTGACACTTATCACCAGTAGAGCTGCATTGCAGAGAGCATTGGACTTCGCCAGACAGAGGACCATGTCCAATTTCGTGTATCAGAGGAGGAGTAGGGGGGAGGTTTCCACATCGACATCGAGTGTGGCTAGATGATTGTTGTTTAATTTTCTTATTTTGTATTACTTGACATGTAATCCGTATTCTTATTTTTCAAACCAGGATAAAAATTACTATGTAAACTTAGACCATCTAGTAGATTTAATGTTTTTGAGTGCATGAATGGTGTTTCTTTGCCATAGTGCATGTATGATGTTTTAGAACAGTTTGAATTTTTTAATTCTGTTAGAATAAATTATAAATATCATTCCGGGATATAGAACCCGGTAAAAAAACCTGTAAATATCATTCCAGGTCCAAATTAGCAGTGTAATTCCGGTATATAGAACCTGGTAGACTAATTTGTTGACTTATCATTCTAGGATATAGAACCCGCTAAATAAAATTGTCAACATCATTCTAGGATATACACACAAGAATAAGATAGGGAGTGCCAAAAACTAATTTTAATTTGATGTGGCTGGATTAGTGATACAGTGTTTGTTTGATTGCACTACATAAAAAACTAGACTCGTCTATTCCAAAAGTTACATATTTATTAGCAAAAACACTAGGATTGCATAGAGTAACTTGAGAGAAATAAGAGTAGAAAGACACACTAAGAACTTTGTTCACATATAGAGTAGCTATAGCTCCGTTATCATTCAGATTGTCTTTTAGTCACGCAGTTCGGCCAATTGAGCCTACCTCTACTAGGGGTGGCAATATGGGCTAGGCCCGTTGGGCCAGCTCGTTTGGCCCGCCTTTTTTGGCTGGGTGGGTTGGAAAATTCAGCCCACATAACCACTTCGCACCCACTTTTTTGGCCCGCTTTTTTTTTGCGGGTTTGGCGGGTCGGGGTCGGGGGCGGGACAGCCCGCCGGTCCTGCACCTTTTTTTTACTTTAATTTTAATTTTTTTTATTATCATTCATATGGATCTAAAGATTAAAGAGGGACAACACGAGGGAGGAATGATCAACTTTTTTGAAACTTTGTTGTAGAAGTATGAATTTAATTATTTTGTCCTTCAATTGTTATATGTAGATGATGATGGTGATGATGAAGGCTTGAAAGATGGTGATGGCTGGGCTAATGAGAAAGAGGCTGTTTTGATTTCAACTAAGACTATGTTAGAACTTAGAATTTTAAACTAAGACTTTGTTATTGTGAGAATGTAGAACTTTGTTGGTTTGTACTTGCTTTTGTTGTTTTGAAAGACAATTATGAGTTGTGACTTGTGTTATTTGTGTATTTTTGCAAGTTGTGAGAATGTAGAACTTTGTCGGTTTGTGCTTGCTTCTCATAATTCTTCTCAGGTGAAGAGTTATGGTAGACACAGCATTCGCAACACAGCAAGCAGTAATTGATGATTTTTCATCAAAACAATCTCCAATTTGAGTGCTTCATCATTTTTATTTTTTTCACTACATTTTTATGAAATCAATATATCTTAGCTATTGCAGTAATTCCAAAAACTTAAATTATAATTAAACTGAGATTACATTTTTCACTACTTAATCCAGCAAGTAGAAATTACATTTTTTTCCCACTACAATACATTTTGGTGGGCTAGCACGCCAACCCGCCAAAATGTGGGTTGGGTTGAGACTTTCAACCCATATACCAAAAGTGGGCCAACCCAACCCGCATTTTGGCGGGTCGGGCATGGCTCGTCCCACGAGCCCATATTGCCACCCCTAACCTCTGCGGTGGTACCTAGTACACACATTTAGGGTTACGGTGTTACAGGGTATATATAAGGATTCTAGTGATCCAAATATAACAAGATAATATCCCACTAAATCCTATCACAATCCCCCAACAAATCAGATCCTAAAATAAACAGATACTAACTTAAAACAGAACAAGCAATTAAGTCATCAGATTTTACGGAGCCCGCACGCATGTGCGCCAGGAAAGCCACGCACATGCGTGGACTCCCTGCCTGGATGCATCTGCACGTCGCAATCCTGCGCATGTGCGCAGAAAATCCCACGCTCATGCATGCGTGGCCCACGCATGTGCGCTGACAGAGCCACGCACATGCGCTGAGCCTCTGAAAAACCACCTCTAACTATCAATTTCCACGCATGTGCGCTGGGAATCCTGTGCATGTACCTCCTTCCTACTAATGAGACAAAATCAACAATATTTTAGCTTGTTAAAATGATTTTGGCATCAAAAGTGGTTTGGAAAAGTGAAACTAAGCACACTGATATGAAGGCCAGAGATGCATACGTTGAAAAGAGAATAAGTCAGAGACTGGTTTTACTGATTAAGTGTGGATACAATGGTAGCAAAAGTCAGCAAATAGCAATTCAACAGCTACAGCTATGAAGGGAACAAAAAAATAGTTTAGAACGCCGTGTTATTCCAATGGACAATTCTATATATATGCCAGCCGCAGCTTCTTGAACCATTATTGACTTTCTATCACTCTTTTCATTGAATTTCATACAACTGCTGGGAAGAATTTCAGCCTATGACTCGTATTTTAGGCTAAGTTTATAATGTCTAGTTTATTTTTAATTTTAATACTCCCTCCGTCCCAAATTATAAGACCCTTCAGAGACAAATTTGGTGTCCCAAATTATAAGACCCCCTTCTAGATTTCAGGAAAAAAAAATAAGCTTTTCTTTTTTTACCCCTTGCATTCATTATATTTTAAATTTCAAAACTTTAATTACTACCTTTACTAATTACTTCTTTCATATTCCCAACTAACTTTAAATAAGGGTAAATTTGGAATATTTGTATAGAAAATAACAAAACTAACATATTAATTAACTTATTACATGTTTTATTAATAAGCGTGATTGTCTGAACATGACCCTATATTTTGGGATGGAGGGAATATATTACAAGTTTTTTCCAACTTTGATATTGGACCATGCATGGTCCTACAAACTTCATGTTCCAAATGTGTTGAAGTCTCACATCCTATCCATTTTCAATTCTAATGTTAAGCAAGTAGAATAATTATGGTCTTAGAAACTCCAGTCATTTTCAGAAATGCAAAATAAGAAATAAGATCAGAGATTGGTTTTGCTTGAAGGAGTGATGAACCCAATCCAGTGTGAATACAATGCTAACAGGTCAAGACTAGAAATGGAGGTTGTGGTGGTAGAAAGTACTCTTGGGAATTTTGTTATGAATGTCTTTCATGTTCAACAAGGCTCAAATAAGCTGTTCTGTTCCCCAGCTTTAAAAACAAGTTCTCTACAAGTAGAACAACAATCAGGTCAGCAATAAGGGATAAATGGTTTCGTATAAGGCAGCTTTCAAGTTCTACCAACACAAACTTTGGATTAAGTAATTTTGATTATCTAGAAAGCATATTCAAGATACAAAGTTTATATATCACACGTATTACTTCTCGAATGTGTGCTATCTTGTCCTAGTGCTCCCCTGTTCCCTCCTTACACCGCTCCTTTAATGCTGGGCATTTCTTAATCCTGAAGCACTCAAGTGAAGTGAGGTGTCTAACACCATCTGGCAAGGATCTCAATCGACTACAAGAATAAATGTCCAGTACTCGAAGGGAGCGAAGACCTTCCCAACCTTGCACTGGTAAAGACTCAAGCTCTTCACACATACCAATATACAGTTCATCCAGAGCATTGAGGTTGTTGACGAAATCATTTGGTAATTCCTTCATTCTCTGGAAATTGTATATTGTGAGTCTTCGAAGACAAGTTTATGTTCCCACCGGGAAGGATGCCAAGCCTTCTTCATCATCATCCATGTACCAGATATTATCCGTTTAGGGCCTGTTTGGTGGATAAGATAAACAGACATGATAGGATAATAGTAATCAAACGGGAAAATAACACCTGTTTTCATATTTTCTAGCGGTAAACCAAACGAAAAATTAAAAATAATTCTAACATTTTAATTGTATTTCTTGGTTCTTGTGTTATCTCTGCTCTCAAAGATAAATGTGAACAGATTTAGTGTTTACTCAAGTAGAGGTTATTAAAGTGCAGTTTAAAATAATTAGTCGTGTTTAGATAGAAATTTCAACTAGTATTTGTGAAGAATGTAATTTCGATGATTTGTTAAAGCTGATTTGCTTTATGCTGCTTTTGCAAGCACTAACTAACTCAACAATACAAATATCACAAACAGTCATGTACACAATAACATGTACTCTGTTATCTCTAATAGTGTGCAATGCAGCAGATAAGCCCAAATAAGCTGAAAACAAGTCCATCAAAATGCAGTGTATACAGTTTGAGATATGGGTTCTTCCCAGTCGTGACTACTATGCTCTTGATTTCCTGTCACCTGATGTTGATATTGATGTTTCTCCAATTGTACCTGCACTTCGAAACTTTTTTAACTTCAAGACACTAGTGGATGGTCTGGGAAATGTTCTATATCAATTTCCATTTAATGGTGAGATTATACCCTGCTTTTTATTTTATTCTCATTGAGTTGCTTTTCCAGGATGGGAGGTTCAGGTATGCATTTTAGTATCTTAAATCCATACAGAATGCTTTTGAGTATGTGAATAATCATTGATCTGCTCCAGTGCTCCCCCTGAGTTTAAGATTTCTTAAAATTTGCTCCCCTAAATTTGTGCTCTTCTTTTTCATTCTCAATTATTCTTTTCCCCCTTTGACATTATCAAAACAAAACAGAGTAATGCAGATAAGACAAGAGTAAGCAGACGAAGGAGATAACCATTAGAATAGAGTAAATTAAAACAAGACAAAGAACAAGAAAAGTAAGAGCCAGGGAGAGAGGGATGTCTTCAATTGCTCGAAGAATAGTTTCATTGTGTCATGCAGCCGGTTAAAGCGGGTGTCCATGGTTGTCGTGAGGTTGTGCTGGATGGTGTCAAGACGGGCATGCACATCATGACGAAGATCACGCCTCTCTTGAGAGGTGATAGCACTTGTATTATCACATAACAGAGGAATATTATGCTAAAAAATATTATAATCTTCTAATTGATGCTTCACCCATAGAAGTTGGGTGCAGCAAGAACCTACCGCCACATATTCTGCTTCAGGAGTTGAAAGTGGAATTGTGCTTTGTCTTTTGCTTGCCCAAGATATTAGACATTTCCCTAGAAAGTGGCAACCGCCACTTGTGCTTTTCCTTTCTATTCTATCTCCGGCATAATCAGCGTCACATAATCCTCTTAACCTGAAATCTTCACTTTTCTCATAGACTAGACCAAGGTTAGTGGTGCCAATGAGATATCTAAATATACGTTTTACAGCGCTTAGGTGAGATTCTTGAGGACTTACCTGGAACCTTGCACATACACAGACACTATACATAATGTCTGGTCTGCTTGAAGTAAGATACAATAATGATCCTATCATCCCTCTGTATTTTGTTGAGTCAACAGGTGTTGACTCGTCACCTTTGTCTAGCACAGCTCCAGGATGCATTGGGGTACCCATTGCCTTGGCCTTCTCCATGATATATTTCTTCAGAAGATCATTAATATATTTCGTCTGATGGATGTAAGTTCTGGTGGTTTCCTGCCTGATTTGCAGTCCTAGGAAGAACTTCAATTCTCCCATCATGCTCATTTCAAATTCACTCTGCATTAACTTGGAAAATTCTTGACAGAGAGTTTCATTAGTGGCGCCAAAAATGATATCATCAACGTATAGTTGTACCAAAATGAAGTCCTTTGATATCTTTCTTCTGAACAATGTATTGTCAATGCTACCCCTTGAGAATCCATTGCTCATCAGGAATGAGCTCAAGCGATCATACCAAGCACGTGGGGCCTGCTTCAGTCCGTACAGCGCCTTTCGTAATTTGAAGACATGGTCTGTTAGGGCTGGATCTTCGAACCCTGGAGGCTGTTTTACGTATACTTCTTCCTCGATATACCCATTTAGAAATGCACTCTTCACATCCATTTGATATAGCTTTATGGAATGCTAACAGGCAAATTCCAGTAGGATGCGAATGGCTTCAATTCTTGCGACAGGGGCGAAGGTCTTTGTGTAGTCAATACCTTCTTGCCGATTGTATCCCTCTGCGACTAATCAGGCTTTACTTCTTGTGACTTTCCCGCTTTCATCCATCTTGTTTCTGAATACCTATCTAGTGCCAATGATGGACTTTTCCTCGGGTCTGGGCACCAGATCCCAAACCTTGCTTCTTTCGAATTGATTTAGCTCTTCTTGCATTGCTAAGATCCATCCTTCATCTTGTAGGGCTTCACCTATGGTCTTTGTTTCTATCTCAGACAAGAGCGCACAGTTAGCATAATCATTAAATGTGGATCTAGTTCTTACCTTTTCATGTATGCTTCCGATTATCTGTGTGGGAGGATGGTCTGGCTTGAACCTCCAATCTCTGGGTAAAGAGATACCGCTGGAAGTCATGATTTGATTTGTGGAGACATCGTCAGACGGAGTCACATTAACATCGTCTGGTTGAGTAGAGGACGAGATACTTGAATCAGTGGCTTTGTCAGATGTCGATGGTTGAACTGGATTTGAGGAAGGCTCTCCATTTATTTCCAGATCGTCGAATTCATCTTCCAGTGTTGTTTGATTCCCACACATGTGCTTATCCTCAAACTTGACATTAATAGATTCTTCTACAGCCATTGTTCTAGAGCTGTATACCCGAAACGCTTTCGAGTTGGGCGAATATCCCAGAAATATTCCTTTGTCTGACTTTGCATCGAACTTCCCAAGATCATACTTTGTATTAAGTAGGAAGCATGGGCTTCCGAATGGATGAAAATAAGTGATACTTGACTTTCTTCCCTTCCTTAGCTCATATGCAGTCTTCTTCAAGATGCGGCGCATGAATATTCTATTTTGAATATAACATGCAGTGTGAATTGCTTCAGCCCAGAAGTATTTGGGTAGAAAGGTTTCATTCATTAAGCATAGTTTTGGCCATTTCTTGAAGTGACCTGTTCTTTCTTTCAGCTACTCCGTTTTGTTGAGTAGTTCTTGGAGAAGAGACTTGATGGAATATTCCATTCTCCTCACAGTAGCACTTGAATTCTTCATTTATGAACTCTCCTCCTCGATTGCTGCGTATACTAGTAATGCAATAACCTTTTTCATTTTGGATTCTTTTTGCAATGATCAGGAATGACTTGAATGTTTCATCCTTGGTTCCAAGAAATTGTACCCATGTAAATCTTGTGTAGTCATCGACGATGACAAGGCAAAATCTTTTTCCAGAACAACTAGCCGTTCTAGTAGGTCCAAACAAGTCCATGTGTAACATCTCCAGAGGTCTCTTAGTACTTACAACGTTCTTTGAGTGAAAAGAACTTTTTAATTGCTTTCCTTGAAGACATGCTGAGCATGTGTCATCAGATTTGAAAGATAGATTTGGCAGACCACTTACTAGATCGTGCTTGATCATTTTAGTAATGGTCTTTAAGGATGCATGCCCTAGCTTCCTGTGCCATATCCATTTATCATCCTCTGCTGACACTAGACATGTTACCTTTTGTCTTGCAAGGTTTTCCAAGGAGGTCTTTGTTAAAAGGGTTTTTACGTCTTTTAATAAAAACTTATACTTAAGCTGCGTTCAAACCTCTTTTAAGATTCAATTGCAGTATAGTACGGGTGTTATCAATCCACAGATAGCAAATGTGTAAGAATGTCGTTCTTTAGTCAAGAAGTTAAGCAAGAAGAAAATAGGAGATGTTTGTTTGGAAAAACTTGTATTTAAAAGCATGAAAATAAGAAAGCAAAGGTTTGAGAGATAAACAGATTAGGAAAACAACTGGATTATGGTTTCATACTTCACTATTCAGGATTTATCTTATTCTTGATTACAATCACTTAAAACCCTTAATTTATTCCCGCCAGTTCTTAACTAACTCACCTATTCCTAGTGTGAGAAGTTGATTCAATTACTTTCCTAATTGTCGCTTCCACAGGCAATTAATCAAAGCAAATGTAAATATGCAGGCGTTAAAGAACTAGGTGATCTAACGCTATTCCTAGCAAATTAGCTTCCCCTAGATTAAACAGTTTATGTCAGATTAATAGAGTAGCTTCCACATACAAGATTAATCTCAAATCAGATGAAAGGTAATCAAGCAAACATAAGAAATAAGAGCAAAACTGTTCAATTTAAATTAAAGATAGAAAGTAAACAAAGAAACAAATAGAATCCCTTCAAGATGAAGTACTACGCCTAAATCCAACTAAAAGAGAGCTTAGTTATCCATAGGATGGAAACTAGCTTGCTTACAAGGAGAATCAATAGAAACTAGGGTGACGGTGAAGAATCCAAGCGTCCGTTGATGAAACTCCTCTTTTCCTTCTCAAATTCGAGCTCTCTCACGTCCAAGGGGTGTTTGGAGGTGGCTAGGGTTGAAAGAATGCCCAAAACATGCTAAAAAACGTGATTTTATAGGCCCTGGGCGCCGCAGGGGCACTTACCGCCCTCGACGGGCGCTTAGCTCCTAGGAATCAGTGTTCTGGGCGCTTAGCCCTTTACAGGGGCGCTTAGCGCCCTGGCTGCATGTTCTGGGCGCTTAGCCGCCAGAATGCTCCCCACTGGCCGCTCAGCGACTTGTAACGGCGCTTAGCGCCCCGTAAACTTCTCCAAATCAAGATCCAACCGTCCATATTGAAGTTCAATGAGTTAGGAACCACATACTCAAATTTTAGCTAAATCCAACGATTAACCAATGAGATATTGCAATTTTGCTCAGGCTGCTTCAAGATTTCTGCATCAAAAAGTTGGGATTAGAACTGAAATCATTGGAGCTTCAGTGAATCCATGCTCTTTCTTGGATATTCAATCCTGAAACACCATTAATATGTCAAAAACATCAAGAATGTGCATTCTAACCCAGAATTAATAGAAATTCATTATTCCTTTGCAAAACATACATTTCTTAGGGGGTTTTTACAATTAAAACACATAATAAGTGCCTAAAAACAATGTTAAAACTATGAACTTTTGGCACTTATCGAACTCCCCCCAACTTAGGACCTTGTTTGTCCTCAAACAAAAGGTAAAGACTGTACTCAAACAAGCATGGCAAAACATTTTCAAAGCTCACACATTGCAAGATCTCAAATAAATTGAATCAATGATCCAAAATAGAAACATGATGCCCACAATATAATCCACAACCTTGATACAGTCACGTATTCAACTTGAAACTCAATAGGCACACAATCAATAACTATCAACCAGGGAATCACTCAATCAAGCCAAGATATAGCATGTGAATCCAGCAAGGTCAGTGTTTCACTCAAATGCATCACTGAATCACAGAAGTCAAGATTGTTACTTGTCTCGTCAATCATCAAGGTCACATGTGCAATCAAGGATCACTAAGGACTTTTCAGGGTTTTAATGAGGCTTGGCTTCAAAGAAATTGGTTTTTCAGGATATGCAAGGAACTCAACAAGCCTAAGAGAGCAATCAGATCTTACTTTCATGTAATTCACTCCTTTAAACTTGCTTTTAACCAACTCCTATTCACCATTTTCTTTCACTTCTACCCTTTGTTCTTGTTTCAATCCCTTCTTTATTCTCTTTTTGTTCTTTTTTTGCTTTTTCTCTTTTCTTTTCCTTTTTCATTTGAATTTTTCATTGTATATGCATAGAGATTGATACAGATCACACACAACTTTGCACAAAAGCCTTCTCCCCCCAACTTGAATATAACCTACCATCATGAATGCTCTCTTAGCCTATCAAGCTCAGGTAAGTCATTGTTTTTCTTTTAGGCTCAGGGTTATAATCAAGAAAGAAATTTTATAATTTTTAGGCTCAAAGGGGGTAGCAAAAGGATACAACTTGAATAGGTAGGCTATTTGGCTAAGTGGCTATAGAACAAAATTCCTTGATCATTTCCTATCAATTCCATGCAACCAATGATATCAGAGACTCAAACAAAATCAACCATGCAAAGCAGCGATGTTCTCTCAACTCACGGTGTTTAGGAACACTCCCTCACAGGCTAAAAAGTTTCAAGCAATTTTCATATTATGCTTCAAGAATTCCAAATGAATCATGCAATCATATCATGTCATGTAATCAATGAGTTCAAGCACAATTTCTATCATGGAATCACTAATCAATTCACTTTAAAGCACACATCAAGCAATTTTCAAACAAGCCATGCTAGCATTGAAAAAGTCAAATAACAATGGAGACTTGGACAAACATGTTATATCACACTATACCATAAAAAATGAACAATAAAAGCAAAGTAAAAAGAACTCCCTGGTGATGCTATGTCTCTTATGCTTCCAAATTGCTTCAAAACTCATCCCCTCCAAGGAATTTGGACTGTCCTCAGGCCAAACAATACCAGCAACAAATGATTTCTCAAAACTTGCTAAACTCATTCTCTTCTCAAAGTAGGCACTGCAACAACACATGTAACCACACAAAAATGTGTAGTCTCATAAAAAAAACAAAAACAAAAAACAAAAAACTTTAAAAGTTACCACACTGGGTTGCCTCCCAGAAAGCGCTTCTTTAACGTCATTAGCTTGACGTGTGATTTGCATAGAATCATGGAGGCCAAATACAAGAGGAGAAAGTAATTCCCTTCTTCCTCTCTGGTTCCTTTTCAATTTTCACAAGAGCTTTAAAACAGCTTTCATAGGTTTTTACTACTTTCCAAACCTGTGAAAGTCTTTTCTTCTTCCTGGTCTTTCTTCTCTTCTGTAATCCTTCATTGGCTTCCTTGTTAACATCTTTCAATTCCACTTTCTCAGGAGAAACTTCCGGAGAAGAATCAAGATCTCTTAGAAACCTCTCAATCTCCAGTTCCTCCTCCTCGGTAAATTGTGGCTGTAAATCCGTCAAAGCTTTTTCCAAAGGATCAATGGCTTTTGGTCTCTTTTCAGCTTTCCCATTGCCTTCATCAAGCAAATCTACTCTGAAGCATTGTCCTTTGTCTTTTGGGAATTGCATGGTTTCAAAGATATCAAATTGTACTTCCTCATCATGAACTCGAACTTTTAGCTTGCCGACATCCATGTCAATCCCCATTCTTGCAGTCATCATAAATGGTCTCCCCATAATGAGAGGGACCTCAGTGTCCTCTGCAATGTCAATCACAACAAAGTCAACAGGAATAAGAAATTTATCAACTCTTACCAATACATCCTCAGCTATGCCAAGTGGATATTTGATTGATCGATCAGCTAGCTGAAGAGACATCCTGGTTGGCTTCAGGTCCAATCCACTTATCCTTTTCATCAAGGACAATGGCATCACACTCACACTGGCTCCAATGTCAACAAGACCCTTACCTACTGATACTTCCCCAATGGTCAGGGGAATGGTGACGCTTCCAGGATCTGCCAGTTTTGGTGGAATGCCATTAGTGATGATGGCACTACAAGTTTCTCCAAGCTGCACTGTTACTTCTTCCTGGTACTTCCGCTTCTTTGTCAGTAAGTCCTTCATGAATTTTGCATGGGTAGGCATCTGTTCAAGAGCTTCTGCAAAAGGAATGTTAATCTGCAGACTTTTAAAAATATCCATAAACCTAGAAAATTGGCGACCTCTGTCAAGTTTGGAAGGGGCCTTTGGATAAGGTAGGGTCTTCACTATCTTTTCTTTAATCTTTTGAACTTCCTCCTTATTTTTCTCACCCTTCTCTTTCTCTTTTTCTTTATCTGCAGTTTCCTCAAGAGCTACACTCACATCATTATTCTTTTCAGCTTCTACCTCAGTGTTCTCTCCATTCTGCTCTTTTTCTACCTTCTCATCTTCCTCATCATTGTTTTGCCCTCCAATACCTCTACCTACTACCTTCCCACTACGAGTGTATATTGCATTACAATGTTCTCTTGGGTTGGTTTCAGTATTAGCATTAAAAGGTCCCTTCTGCATCCCAGCAAGTTGGTTGGCTAGTTGTCCCACCTGAGTTTCCAAATTCTTTATAGAAGCTCCCTGGTTCTTTTGATCGTCCAATGTTGCATGCATAAATTGGGTTAGTGTGTCACTCATTTTGGCAAACTTATCTTCCAGTGACTGCTCCTGTTGATTTTGGAATTGCTGAGGTTGCTAGAACTGTTGATTCTGATAAGGCTGCCTTGGTGGTCTATTGGAAGAAGGACCTGCATCTTGTCTCCAGGGCTGGTTGCTGTACTAATTGTTACCACGGCTTTGATAGTTGTCCCCTGAGTAATTGTTTTGGTAGGGCCTCTACTGACCGTTCAAATAATGAACCTCTTCCTCTAAGATTTGTTGGTAAAAATCAGATTGTTGCCTTGGCATCTCAGCATCACACCTGTTCACCTTTTGCATATCCCTTATGCTTTTGGGAAAATCATCCAGTTTCCTGGTCAGGTCATCAAGTTGTTGCTGAAGAAGCTTATTTTGAGCCAACATAGCATCATTGACTCCAAGTTCTAAGACTCTTGCTTTCCTTGCTGGTCCTCTGGAATGTTGGCTTTGTTGGTCATTCAAAGCCATAGCCTATATGATGTTCATTGCCTCTGTTGGAGTCTTTGACATCAATGATCCACCAGCAGTGGCATCTAGGATAAGTTTGCTTTGTTGATGCAACCCATTCCTAAAGATGTGAACTTGGGTCCTTGCATCAAAACCATGATTTGGGCACTTCCGGCACAATGACTTGTATCTCTCCCAAGCCTCACATAGGCTTTCACCTGCAGCCTGAGAAAAAGTAGAAATAGCAGTTTTATAATCCATAAATTTGGAATCAGGAAAGTACCTTGCCATGAATTTGCTTTCAAGCTGAGTCCAATCACCCAAAATGGATTGAGGTTGGTCGAAAAACCATTCCTTTGCATGACCAATTAAGGTCAATGGAAAAAGTCTGAGGAACACTGTTTCCTCCTCAGTAGGCCTCATTCCTGCTATGCCACAGAGTTCATAGAACTTGGTGAGATGATTGTAAGGATTCTCATGGTCTAACCCCGCGAAAGGGTTAGCATAAATCAGCTGCACCATTCCTATCTTCATCTATGGGGCTCTCTCATTATCAGCACCTCTACCAATCCTGATCATGTTTCTGGGTGTGAAATTAACGAATCCAGGATTGGTATCCTCACCTCCACCATTTCCATTTTGATTTGCCATTTCTAGCTGAGTTTGGATTGGTGAAGACACTGATGAAGTAGAAGTGTCCTGGTCCTGTCTTAACTTAGCTAGCTTTCTTCCAGAAGTGTTAGACCACAGATAAAAGGAAAATAAAAACAAAAATATTCAGAATTGCTTAAACAAACAAAACTAAAGCAATGCAAACTCAAACAACGCTGCTCCCCGGCAACGGCGCCATTTTGTTAAAAGGGTTTTTACGTCTTCTAATAAAAACCTATACTTAAGCTGCGTTCAAACATCTTTTAAGATTCAATTGCATTATAGTACGGGTGTTATCGATCCACGAGAGTAAGTGTGTAAGAGTGTCGTTCTTTAGTCAAGAAGTTAAGCAAGAAGAAAATAGGAGATGTTTGTTTGGAAAAACTTGTATTTAAAAGCATGAAAATAAGAAAGCAAAGGTTTGAGAGATAAAAAGATTAGGAAAACAGTTGGATTATGGTTTCATACTTCACTATTCAGGATTTATCTTATTCTTGATTACAATCACTTAAAACCCTTAATTTATTCCCGCCAGTTCTTAACTAACTCACCTATTCCTAGTGTGAGAAGTTGATTCAATTACTTTCCTAATTGTCGCTTCCACAGGCAATTAATCAAAGAAAATGTAAATATGCAGGCGTTAAAGAACTAGGTGATCTAACGCTATTCCTAGCAAATTAGCTTCCCCTAGATTAAACAGTTTATGTCAGATTAATATAGTAGCTTCCACATACAAGATTAATCTCAAATCAGATGAAAGGTGATCAACAAAACATAAGAAATAAGAGCAAAACTGTTCAATTTAAATTAAAGATAGAAAGTAAACAAAGAAACAAATAGAATCCCTTCAAGATGAAGTACTACGCCTAAATCCAACTAAAAGAGACCTTAGTTATCCATAGGATGGAAACTAGCTTACTTACAAGGAGAATCAATAGAAACTAGGGAGACGGTGAAGAATCCAAGCGTCCGTTGATGAAACTCCTCTTTTACTTCTCAAATTCGAGCTCTCTCACGTCCAAGGGGTGTTTGGAGGTGGCTAGGGTTGAAAGAATGCCCAAAACATGCTAAAAAATTTGATTTTATAGGCCCTGGGCGCCGCAGGGGCGCTTAGCTCCCAGGAATCAGTGTTATGGGCGCTTAGCCCTTTACAGGGGCGCTTAGCGCCCTGGCTGCATGGTCTAGGCGCTTAGCCGCCCATAGCGGCGCTTAGCCGCCAGAATGCTCCCTGCTGGCCGTTCAGCGACTTGTAACGGCGCTTAGCGCCCTGTAAACGTCTCCAAATCATGATCCAACCGTCCATATTGAAGTTCCATGAGTCAGGAACTACATACTCAAATTTTAGCTAAATCCAACGGTAAACGAATGAGATATTGCAATTTTGCTTAGGCTACTTCAAGATTTCTGCATCAATAAGTTGGGATTAGAACTGAAATCATTGGAGCTTCAGTAAATCCATGCTCTTTCTTGGATATTCAATCCTGAAACACCATTAATATTTCAAAAACATCAAGAATGTGCATTCTAACCCAGAATTAATAGAAATTCATTATTCCTTTGCAAAACATACATTTCTTAGGGGGTTTTTACAATTAAAACACATACTAAGTGCCTAAAAACAATGTTAAAACTATGAACGTTTGGCACTTATCAATCTTATATAAATCTCCATGTCTCTGTGCTTCAAAGATAATTTTGTCATCATCATTTGTGACTCTACACTTCACTTTGTTGAAGGAAACAGTGAGTCCACTATCACATAATTGACTTATGCTAAGTAGATTGTGTTTTAATCCTTCAACCAACAAAACCTTCCGTATTACCGGAAGGGGAACCTTACCGACGTCACCTTCACCGACGATGAATCCCTTCTGGTTACCTCCAAAGGTAACTGTTCCTCCATTTTTCTTCTCACGAATCTTTCGGAATAAAGACCTTTTTCCCGTTTTGTGTCGTGAGCATCCACTGTCCAGGTACCATAGTTCTCTTTGGCTTTGAGCTGTTAAGCACATCTGCAAGTGGTACAATCATCGATTTAGGTACCCAAACTTTCTTGGGTCCTTTCTTGCTAGTCATAATTTTGGGTGGACTCTTCCTCCCCATACACTATTTTTTGAGGAGTTTGTTTCTCCTTACCTTTGACCATAAATGTCTTAGGTTTAATTTTCTGAGGTAGAGATGATACAGATTTCTTATTAGGGTGATAAAGGTATGGAATAGCAGAAGAAGTATGTTTTATTGCAGTGATATCCCAATTTTCTTCTTCAAATCCGAGACCTCTACGATCATATGCTGACCTGTTATTTCCACTTAGTTTAATTAAATTATCATATCCTTGAGTGAAAGTGGATAAATCCTTAATCAAGCTATTTACTCTTTGTTTCAAAAATCTGACTTCTTTATTTGCATCTTGTTCCATAAGTGTTTGATTTTTCTTAGTTAGCATGATTGAAACTTCCTTTGAAGCATGCAGTTCTTTTTCAATTTTATCATGCTTCTTTTTGAGTATGCTATATTTAATTGCTAATGCATGTGAATACTCTAATAACTCATTATAATCCTCAGAGGAGATTTCAGGAGTTACCTCATCTTTGTCATCTTCCTCGTAGTTGGATAGGTCAACGGAGATCATCAATGCTTCTGATTCTTTATCTGCTTCAATGTCAGACGTATCGATAGATCCCATGAATGCATAGTATGAGGTTTCATCATTGTCTCCTTCAGCTTCTTCTTCTTGGTCAGACTGGTCCTCTGACTCATCATTCTGGCTAGAGAAATCCTTTTTCTTATAGGATTTCTTTTGGGAAGGCTTGTTTCCCAAACGGGGACAGTCAGCTTTAACATGTCCGGGCTTTTTGCACTCGTAGCAAATGATTCCACCTTTGCTTGGAATTTTTTCTCCGTCTCTTGATGGGGAGGACGATTTTCCTTTGAACTGTTTCCTGTTCCCCATCATTCTTCTGAATCTTCGATTGAAAAAAGTCTGTTCATCATCAGAGTGATCAGACTGTGCAATACCTTCGTTAGAAGATTCGTTGGCTTTCAGTGCTTTTGAGTTATTGGCCTTAAAGGCTACAGCTTTAGCGGCGGACGCTTTTCCATGTATGATGGCAGCATCATTGGCAAGATCCTGCTCGTGGATCTTCAGTTCACCCAGAAGATCTTCTACCTGATAGTGATCAAAGTTCTTTCCAGCTCTTTGGGCAGTAACGAACGTCCTCCAGTTGGGAGTGAGACTTCGGAGAATTTTAATTACTTGCTCCTTGTTGGTAAAGCTTTTTCCTAGATTCCTCATCCCATTGTGAATGGTCTGAAGTCTAGCAAACATGGAGTCGATTGACTCATTGTCCTCCATCATGAAGGTCCCATATTGGGAGGCCAGCATGCTCATCTTGGTATCTTGTACGGCTGAAGTTCCTTCATGAGCCATGGCTAAGGTATCCCATACTTCCTTGGCAGTGCTCAGACTGTCTACGTTGTCGTGCTCGTTTTTTCTCAGGGCACAGATGAGGAATAGCCTAGCTTTGGCATTTCTTTGATTTTCCGTTTTTTGTTCGTCAGTCCACTTCTCAGCTGGAATGGCTTTATTTTCACTATCTTTGGGGACATAATTTCCTTTGGATATCACGTCCCAAAGCTTCCAGTCAGTTGATTTGATGAAGAGTTGCATGTGCTTCTTCCAGTATGGGTAGTTGGAGCCATCAAAGAATGGTGGCTTATTGGTTGCAGTTCCAATCGGGTAAGCGATGTTGTCCATGGATCTTTGTGCTCTACACCTGTTAAGATGTTAGTATATCTCAGAGCGGTTAATCTCTGATACCAATTGATAGTAATGAAACCACACAAGAAAGGGGGGTTTGAATTGTGTGTGTGATTTTTAACTTCTTTTTCGAAAAACAACAGTTATAAGTTCGAAAACGTTTGTCAAAGAGTGCAGCGGAAATTATTCTAAAGCTGAATAATAAAGCACACAAGATGTTTATCCTGGTTCACCCCCTTAATCGACAGGGCTACGTCCAGTCCTTGGCTTAACCAAGATTTTCACTATTTTATCAAAATAGTACAAGTGTTCTCAGGGACTTCTCCCAATATTCTGAGGACTACTCCTTTACAAGTATTCCAGCAGGATTTCTCCTTTACGAGTGTTGGACAGGACTCCTCCCAGTTCTTTTTCAAGAAGAATTGGTTTCTACAAAATCTCTTCGGTAAGAGTGGGTAGACAATATGAATAACGGGTTACAGAGAGAATAAAAAAGTTGATTCTCTAAAGGGCTTTGTGTGAAAGAGGATAAGAGTAGCACTCTGTGAAGAACTTCACACTAGTTGGCGACTGGACTCAGATAATAAATAAGTTGAGACTGCTGAGTGTTTGGCTTAAAGAGATTGGATCGCAGATGATAAACTTAGAAAGTTTGAATATTTTCATCGTGTAAAAGTCGTCAAGTTGAATCTGATGCCAAGTCCTCTATTTAAATCATCAGTAGGAAGATCAGTGGGACCTTTGCTGAAGATCTGAAGATAGTTCTGTTTGAATTTCTCCTCTATTGTGAGTAACAGATACTTTTGCATTTTCTTCTTTAATTAATGCAATCTGCCATGCATTTAATGCTTCTTCAATGGCGGAGGTTGATATCGTCTGGTTCTTCAATGCATTTTGCCTTGAGCTATAACTTATGTAATTTATGCTCATGCATTCCAGCTAAGGGAGCCATTAATGCTCTGACCAGAAGATTTGAATTTGAACGTTGAGGAGATACGATGATCAGAAAGGCTCACCGCTGATTCCGCAAAAGTAGCTTGAATTAAGGAATGTCAGAAGATTTGAATTTGCAAGGAATAAAGAACTTAATTTTGTCCTTTTCGCCATTAATGCTTCTGAAGAGACAAGTGGTGCTTGACAGCTCATCCTAGGTTGAACAAACGATCACCTCCTGATTTTTCTTTTTGCACGAGTCTTCAAGTGTTTTTTAGTCAACCAAACATTCTGTACTTTCCTTCAGATGAACCCAATGATTGAGCGACCAGACATTTACCATAGCCGGACGAACTCTTTCAGGCAAACGTTGTCAACTGGCGGACTGATTCTCAAGGGCTGTAGCCGGACGGATTTTTCTACTATCATTTACTTGAACATCTGCTTTTGATAATGCTTTGTAGAGGTCCATGCAGAGCTTTTCCAAGTAAATAGATGTTCCTGAGCATGAAAAATATTGAGAAGTTAGGAATTCTATCTTTGACAAGATCAATACTTAGCGAAATTGTTATTCATCAAAATATAGTAATTCATTAAATTATTTGATTCTAACAATTTTATCTCTTAAGAGTCAATAGAAACGGAAATTTATCATTCCCAAGGTATTTGACACTTATTTCTTAAAGTAAACAATAACGGCTGACCAGACCAGGCAAAACGAAATCCTAGTCTGCCAACAAAACGAAGTAACAGTCTGCCAACTTTACCAGACGATCTCTACCAGACGGTCTCTACCAGACGGTCTCTAACAAATTAAACATATTTCTTGGTTCTTGTGTAACAAATTAACAGTAATCAAACAGAAAAATAACACCTGTTTTCATAATAAGCTTCATTTATCATAAGTGTGCAATGCAACAGGTAAGCCCAAATAAGCTGAAAACAAGTCCATCAAAATGTAGTGTATACAGTTTGAGATATGGGTTCTTCCCAGTCGTGACTACTATGCTCTTGATTTCCTGTCACCTGATGTTGATGTTTCTCCAATTGTACCTGCACTTGGAAACTTTTTTGACGATGCACTTAATTATACTGTGAGTGAACTTAACTTCAAGACACTAGTGGATGGTCTGGGAAATGTTCTATATCAATTTCCATTTAATGGTGAGATTATACCCTGCTTTTTGTTTTATTCTCATTTTCATCCATAGTGATTGTTGGGTTCATAATCTTCCACGCATAACAGATATTAAAAATATAATTGTTTGTTTCTTAATGTTCAATAGTTGAGGGATTATGTAATTGTGTACTTCTGTAAATATTTTGTACATACTAATTGTTGCGGATTCTGATGGTTTGAATTTTTTTTTTGTCCTTTTCTGTTGGCAGTTCCAGCATACTATGCTTTAATATTGAGGTCTCTGACTATTTTAGAAGGTTTAGCACTTAATGCTGATCCCAAATTTAAGGTGCTTGCGGCTTCATACCCATATTTTGCTAAGGGGCTCTTAACAGCTCCAAGTCCATATCTAAGAGATGCTCTCATTGAGTTGCATTTTAGTATTTTTAACAAGAATATTAATTCAGTTAGTTAGTAGTTAGTTAGTAGGTTATAATTCAGTTTTAGTTTGTTAGGCATTAGTTAGAAGTTAGTTTTATTTTTCAGCCTCTATATAAAGCTTTGTAATACCAATACTGAATAATGATAATCACAATGTAGTTTTTGCAATTGTAACATGGTATCAGAGCACCAAAAGGGGTGCTCTGCTGCGAGTCACTCATCTTCATTCAATTTCATTTCTTGTTTCCGAGTTTTCTTCATGTGATTCTTGTGGTGGATTGATTGATTTCTTCATGGGATTATTCTGGTTGTTTGATTGAAGATTCTTCTTCGGTTTTTCTCCTGAATCTGGCTTCCATTGCTTCAGATTCTTGGCTTTTTCTTCGCGATCTGCTTCTCCGATTCGTGTTTTGTTTCAGGCTCTGCTTCTCGGATTTGCGATCTGCTTATGGTTTGTGGTTTGTTTTTGCAATCTGGTTTTGTTGTCACCGTTGGCTCCAGGTTCGCGATCAATTCGCGATTTCAAGTTCTCATTGGTTCGTGATTTCTGTTTCTTCTGCATCGCTATTTCGCATCTTCTTTGCCTCGCGATTTCAGATTTTTGCATGGCGAATTTGTGTCTCTGATTTCAGAGCTTCAGAATCTCAATTTGTTCAGAGTTTCCTGACTTCGACCAGCTTCTGATTTCTCGTCTGGTTCACAGATTTGTGTTCACTTTTGGTTCACGGTTTGTGTTTTTCAGTTTGAAGATTTGTTCCATCTTCGATTTCTAGAAGGTTTCTGGTGATCGAGAGCTTCAGATTTGGGTTTCTGGCTTCGATTGTTTCAGACTTCTTGTTTTGTTTGGTTAGTCGGCGATCCTCCTATGTTCGTCACTGCCACTGTTTTCTTTCACACCGCTGCCTATGTAAGTGTGATTTCGATCTTTCTTATGGCTTCATCGATCCTCCTATGTTCGTTATTGAAGCTATGTTTCATATCACTGCCCATTCATGGACGTGTTCTTGGTGTTGTCCGCCATGTGTTTGTAGAAATGCACTCGAAGATTTCCCTGTTCTTTTCCAGTTCTGGAAATTGCACACAAGGTGCTTGTGCAATTGTTTCAGAGAGAAGTGAAGATTTACTTCGTTCTTCCTTTCAGTTCTGGGTGGTTTTCTTTCCTCTGCATTTTGTGCATTCTCTCTGTTTGCTGGTTTAACTCTTGCAAGACTTTGCATACCTCAGAGCATAGGATATGCTCATTTAGGGAGTTTAAGAGAAATTACAATTGGACCTGTTGCTGTGGTGTCCATGCTATTGTTCTTTATGGTCCAGAAAGTGGAAGATCCCATTGCAAATCATCAAGCCTATAAAAATCTAATCTTCACTGTGACTTTCTTTGCTCGAATTTTTCAAACTGCATTAAAGCTAATAGGCTTGGGGATAATATACTAAAGCATGTCAAGGGAGGCTTAAATCTAAGTTCAGTTCACCAATTGCAATTCCATGATCAAAATGTTGGACAAGCAGCTAAATTAGTTTGTTTTGTGCAATTATTGGATTGACCATTGTGATGACCATTACAGTGTGGCTGGGCTCTACTTGACAGTGTTCTTTATGCTTTGACCTTTTGGTGTTGGGTAGATTGTTTATGGCCATGGTCCTTACATGAGTGCTGTAATAAGTTTGGGTTATTGCTACTATTTTTTTTTCTCTTGTCCAAGCTTCGAGTGTATGGCTTACATTCCAAGCTTGAAGGGGGGTGTCAATGATACCTTCGGATAAGCTAGATTTAGTCTTCGAGACTGAGTTTTAGCTTCACTATATTGTTTCCAAGCTGGTCGTGTTATTGTATAACACTTCCAGCTTGCGGGGGCGTAACAAGAATATTAATTCAGTTAGTTAGTAGTTAGTTAGTAGGTTATAATTCAGTTTTAGTTTGTTAGGCATTAGTTAGAAAATTGGGAGGCCTAACTCAACCACAAAAGCTAGCTTAAGAGTTGAGGTTTACCATACCCTTATAAACTCTTGATTGGCCATATCTCTAGCCAATGTGGGACTTCAACACACCCCCCTCACGCCCAGGGCTGGACATCTGGAGCGTGAAGTTTGCAGGACTGAACATCTGCGGGTGACCCATAGGGGCAGTCTCCACTAACAAACGGATCTAGGATAGGCTCTGATACCATATTAGAAAATTGGGAGGCCTAACTCAACCACAAAAGCTAGCTTAAGAGTTGAGGTTTACCATACCCTTATAAACTCTTGATTGGCCATATCTCTAGCCAATGTGGGACTTCAACACCAATGGTCAATCATGATTACAAAAGATGATCAAAATGATACAATAAGAGTTCTATTTAAAACCTATTGTAAAGATTAACAAACCCACTAACTCTAGTTAAGCTACTTTAACTATAATTCTAACCAACTAACTAAAAACTGTAACTACCAGTAACAAAATTGATAACAGAACTACAGAATCTTGTTAGTCCCCCTCAAGATGAAGGTGGTTGAAATATACCAACCAGATTCAGCTTGGAAATCAGCATGTTAAAACGAGTAGGGAGCAAAGCCTTTGTGACCTTCATAATCTGCAACTTTTAATTCTGAATTTGTGGAATCTCCACATCATGTGCTCATAAACAGGTAGCCGTGCAACATACTTCAGCATCACTCTAGTCATTTTTAGCAGCATATATTTTTCTGCATTGTCCGAGGCAAAGAGGAATAAAGGATTAAGCAACTCACTTGCTGCCCAACTTTTGTAATATGTGAAAATGATTTCACACAATTTTGAAACGAATATGTCAAAACAATGATCCACCTCAGCCTCAATTTCATCATACAGTAACCATTGCTTCAGCATAACCAACACAGTGTTTGATCCATCTTGATCCTTGATTCTAGAGTGGAAATTTTGATTCTTGGAAATTATCATCATTGGTTCACTCTCACCATTAACAAACTCTGTAATATTAATACACTGCGGCACTACTTGCTGAATTATTTTCTTTAGTGCTTCCAAGTACTCAACATGCAAATACTCAAGAAAACACTTGACAAAAGGTGTGGCAGTGCAGCAGACATCAGCATCAACACATACTAACATTTTCTTAGTTCTAACCAAGGGCTGCAAGAAGCAACTGAGCAGTAGCCCTTTTTGCTCTTTCTTTACTTCCTCTTCTGAACATTGGTTCTGTACTCTGGCGCTTCCAAAGTCTTTCTCTGTTGCAAATATATCATAGGCTACATTGACACAATTTTCGCACCCTATGCAGCTGAATTCATCAACAAAAACATGAACCTTTGGGCTATCAACAAGGAAAGAATTGACTGATATCAAAAAATACCCATGAATTTCATCAGCCAAATTAGGCACTTGGTCAGTTGCTACATTCGACCCCTGCTCAATATCCAAACTTGCACACTGCATAGGACTAGATTCCCTAGCCGGACGAAGTCCTTCAGTCAGCACTACCAAACTTGGCTGTTTATGCTCTTCACTTGGCTTTTCAGCAGTTGGTTGAGTAGATTTAGGAAGCCACTTTGCAAGCCCAAAATCAGTAGTCTGCAATTCATAATCAGAACCCAGAATAACATTGGAGGCTTTAATGTCGCGGTGAATTATTCTGTGTTTACCGCGTTTATAAAGATAATGAAGACCCCTTGCAACTCCAATAAAAATTCTGTATCTGATTGCCCAATCAAGTGAATTTCCTGCTTTACCATGCAAAGCAGTTGCCAAGTTTCCATTTTGAAAGTGATTGAAAATCAGATAGAGCCCATTTTTATTGTAGTAGCCTAATAAACTTGCAGTGTTAGGATGACAAACATGTCCTATAACAACTAACTCCATAAAATATTCTTTTTCTTCATTAGAATTGTTGTTGTCCTTGGCCAATCTTTTCACATCAATGGTAACTCCATCAAAAAAATCACCTTTGTATACTGTTGAGTACTTGCCTTGTCCAAATAATGGAAAGAGATAGAAGAAGAAGTAAACTAATTCAAAGATATGAATAAAGTATCCATCAGAAACAAGTACAAGTCTCTTGAAGAGCTTCCCTATCTCTGTAGCATTTTTACAAACACCTTGAATGCAGTTCCAATATCCACCAGGATCAAACAATATTATCACTTCATTCATCCAATTAAGACCAATAGCCTGTAATCCTAGCTGAGACTTCACAAACCACTGAACTTGTTTAATCAAAAGAAGATTTTCCTTGTTCTGAAAAATTACCTCTGTAATGAGTATGCATTTGACACAGATGTGAGTGCGAACCGCGATGGCAGCAAGCGGCACGGCGGCGTCGGCAACAGACTGAACATCGACAGCAACAAGATGCACGGCCACGGTAACAGGTGGCATCGTGACGACAGCAACAGACTGAATGACAACAAGAAGCGGCACCGTGTTGGTAACAAGCGGCACAAAATTGCCAAAAGTAAAAGGTTCCATTGCCGGTTTCCACGCCGGAACCTTGAAATCTTTATCAGCGAAGAAAGAAAGACTTGAATCATTAACAAACTTTTCAGAAACTGAATCATCAACAACAGAATCTAAGCATGCAGGGGAAGGAAGAATCGGAGAACGCAAGAAAGAATTTGTATCTTCAAGAACTTCGGACTCCAGTGCATGAAACTCCATGATTGAATCAGAGATTGTAGCTTTGTTCAAAGGAGAGGAATCAGAGAAAATCTCCTCAGGTGCAATATGCTCTGTTGCTGAATCAGTCGAAGAAGAAATCTTGTCTCCAAGATTGATCAGATCCGAGAAGGTGAAAGAGGAATGAAAGCTGGTTGCGGTGCGACGTGAATGTTTGAACTTCTGACGGTGAGAAGGTTGGAGATAGCGATCGTAGCGCGGTAGCGGTGGAAGCGGCGGTGAGCTCCATTGGAGCTCTGATACCATAACACGAACTGGAATATCAAGCACAGGATCCATCACATAGCGAACCGGAGAATTGTAGTATTCATTCCAATGGTCAATCATGATTACAAAAGATGATCAAAATGATACAATAAGAGTTCTATTTAAAACCTATTGTAAAGATTAACAAACCCACTAACTCTAGTTAAGCTACTTTAACTATAATTCTAACCAACTAACTAAAAACTGTAACTACCAGTAACAAAACTGATAACAGAACTACAGAATCTTGTTAATTTTAGTATCTTAAATCGATACAGAATGCTTTTGAGTATGTGAATATTCATTGATCTGCTCCAGTGCAGGTGGAGTAATGGACAGAGATTTCACTGCTAAAGAGGCTTTACAACCTGCTCCTAAAGGTTGGACATATATATACTAGTTAGTACTGTAACTCATATTTCCTAAATGGTGAACCTATCTCAACCTTTCACATATTTCCGCATGAAACAGGTCCTTCAGCAACCTGAGGCACGAAGGCTTGGGGGCAGTGTTATGGGTGGGATCACTCAGCGTCTTGCAGCACGCTTTCTTCAGCAACTACTCAGAGTTCCAGCAACACCTTCTATGTAGAACACTGTATATTACTGTATATATTATTTACTCAGTATTATTGATGCTGCTCTCATCAACAGATAAGAATAATATAATATAAAAAATGGAAAGGCAAATATTTCTCTTGCACACCTTTTTTCTTTTTTTTTTTACTTTTACTTTTTAGCCTGCACACTTTTTTTTATCAACAGCATGCACTCTCTGTTATTTAAGCTATGATAAATTCACATGTTTATTGCTATTTTGGAACAAGTGTAACCAGAATCTCTGTTTGATACAGGATTGAATAGTATCCTTCAAGAATATTGGTCCTTTATTTATGTGTTGATTCTTTGAGATAGTCTTCTATCCATTGGATTGGAACATTACTTGTCAATACAAAAGACCTATTTTCCTTAAGTTTACAAACATAGGAATACTTAGCAGCAAACATTAACGAGAGACATGTTCTTGACCCAAAAAAACAAAATGACAAGAGTGCCAATAATGCAAAAACTTTTAAACAAGCTTCATTGAACCAGAAAAAGATAAAGCTTCTTTCACTACATTCATGTGTCATTGTGTCTAGTACCCATAGAGCTTAACAATTATTCAAAATGTTACATATTGATGAAATAAATGAGTACGATGCATATGAAGAAAGCTAGGTGCACAATGCAATTATTGAATAATATATATAAGGCTTAAATATGTTTGGGGTCCCTGACATTTGAAAGGGAATCAGTCCAGGTCCCTGAAAAAATAATTTGTTAAATTGGGTCTCTGACATATGTTTTTTAATCAAATTAAGTCCTTTTGACCAATTTTGACTAGTCAACATGAAATTTTAATTAGTCAGCACCTCCACGTCATCTTTTTAATCCTACATGGTATTTTTTTTTTTTTTAGCCACATCAACTTCTCTCTCACCCAAAACCCTAATCCTCTTCTCTTCCTCTTCCTCTTCCATCCAGCCGCCATCAACCCTTTTCCATTCTCCCTCACTTCACTGGTTTCCTCCATCCTCTCCCTCTCCACCGAAACCATCGAGCCCAACGCCACTGGAAGCAAATTTCCCTTCATCAAGCCTTGACGTCGCCGTATCCATCACCCAAGGCATCTCCAAAACCCTTCGCGTTTTGGAACTCTGCATCGCCGTTTTGCAAATTTCCTGGACCCTCACTTGCCACCCCTTCGCCCTCAACGTCTTTGACGATTTCTTCCGCAACTGTGCCTTCATCTTCGCGGTCTCCATCGCCGCTCTCCTCGCTCAATCTAGCCACTCCTCTGCCACCTGAGACGGGTTCTGATATGGCGATGGAGCGAAACCACCCGGTCGGAGACGGAGAAGCGGCGAGAAAACGATGATCAAGGGAGACAAATTGGAAAATCAGAAAGGAAAATGAGATTTGCGAAGGAGACGGCGATGAGAAGAGAGGAGATGGCGATGAAGACAGGCGACAGTGATGAGAAGAAGAGGAATTAGGGTTTTTAATTTGGGGGAATGGTAAAAAAAAATTGGGGGTAATTACAAATATAAATTAATTGTAGAAAATAGTGACTAGGATCTGTTATTAACACATGTACTACTACTGAGTGTGCTAATTAGGATCATTAATCAGCTTAATTTGTAATTTGTCCTTAATTTGATTAAAAAACATATGTTAGGGACCCAATTTAACAAATTATTTTTTCAGGGACCTGGACTGATTCCCTTTCAAATGTCAGGGACCCCAAACATATTTAAGCCTATATATAAACCCAAAATGTAGAAATGGAGTCTGAATGGTACATTTTGAATTTCTGATTTACATGCATGTATAAAAGAAAACATTGTTATTGGTAACTTGTATAGAAGAAACTATGACAGGCTTTTAATGCTCTGAACTTAGCATGGTCCCTGGTACCTATTTT
Organism: Acmispon strigosus; assembly: GCA_030819835.1. Classification (NCBI taxonomy): domain Eukaryota; kingdom Viridiplantae; phylum Streptophyta; class Magnoliopsida; order Fabales; family Fabaceae; genus Acmispon; species Acmispon strigosus. Next base: position 38,752,408 of record JAUAMA010000005.1, on the reverse strand, counting down.
CAAGTTGCAGACATTGCATTTGAATTGATACATAGAATCCACTTGGTGCCACTAGCATTAAGAAAAATGTGAGGCAGTTAGAAAAATATGGGACAGTTATCAATTTATACGGGAAAAATGTATGAAATTAACAAACCTGATAAGTTTAAGCTAGGAATGGCTCACTCCATCAATGTTCCTGCAAATTGACAAAATTGACAAATGTTCCTGAAGTGAAGTGCGAAAAAATTGAAACGGAAGAATCACATATTCCCAATACTGAACATCCATACATGTTAATCGAATATTGAACAACACAGACCATTCATGTATAATGTAATGACCAAGCAAGGGAAAATTAAAAATAAGGAAACTTCAATCAAGGAAATTTTACAAACAGTTTAACAACTTTCATGTTATAATCATGTTAATCAATCAAAAAACCTAGACGTATAATACAGGCAAAACTCATAATTTAGAAAATTCAAAACTTAGATTAGATGTATTAAATGCTGACCTATTGAAGAGACAAGACAATAAACGAGCTGAGAGTGGCATATGCATATTCATCCTGCAAACACATTGATACAAGAGAAGGGATTATTAATCTGCCCCGCTAGACATGACATGCAGTAAACTGAATAAACAAGTTGAATTATCATTCAATTTCACACTCACTCTTCAAAACGTGTCTGTCTGTTTCTTCATCGTTCAATTTGTACTTTTGGAATGTGACGTATCTTGTCCCAATCCTCCCCTGTTCCCTCCTTACACCGCTCCTCTAATGCTGGGCATCCCAAAGTTCTCAGAAATTCAAGTGAAGTGAGGTGTCGAACACCATCCGGCAAGGATCTCAAACTATAACAATCACAAATTTCCAGAGTTCGAAGGGAGCGAAGACCTTCCCAACCTTGATCCTGTAAACACTCCAGCCCAATCCACATAAAGATGAAAAGATGCTCCAAAGCGTTGAGGTTAAAGAGTTCATGTGGTAATTCCTTCAATTCTACGAACCTATGTAGATTCAGACTTCGAAGGCAAGGCAGGTTCCTCAACAGTCCTTCTGGGAAACATGTCAGGCCTTCACCGGGAAAAAGAGTGAGGGAGGTAAGACCAGGGAGACTAGAAACTGGCCAAGTTAATTCATTGGGAGGAACAGTTAAGGTGAGGCTTTTAGCAGAGGGAATACATGGCAGCACCAATTTAGGGCAATTGTAGATCACCAAATCGGTAAGATGGGGGAACATGAACATTTCCCCTCCTTCCATTTTCAACAACCTCTCTAACTTCGGTAAACCTCCTAATATGAGTCTCTCTAAAGATGGGAAAGCCCTCACCTCCACACCATCATAAGATTCGTCATCATCTATGTACTGCACAGTACTCATCTTCTCCATTACGAGGTCTTTTAAACACGGTAGTCTACCAAGCGATGAAAGCTGCACGCACTTATCGAAACCCGTAAGTTGAAGACCAACTAAATTACTGAGCATACTTATCCATCTTGGGAATTCTAATCCTTGATATTGAACTATTTTCAACCTCTTGAGATTTGAATGGGGTTGAAGCGCTTCAAGTACTAGCTTAGGATCAGTAGAGTATGACTTGATTTCACCTTGGTCGGTCCAACTCAAGTTTAAAAAGTGGAGATCCTTTTTTCCCTTCAAATTGGCCTCTTGAGCTTCAGATAAACTGCCAACATTTTGTAAGGCAAAAATGCTCAGATTTCCTGTCAACTTTAGATCATGCAACTCCGATAAGCTATGCCCTATCTTAGAACTGACAATGTATGAACTTAATGTTCTGAGGCAGCATAATTTTCCAATGTAAGGGCACATACTAGACAATTTATAACAATCTGCAATGATAAGATGTCGGAGATTCTGTAAGCAAGCCAAGTCTAGGGGCAGACAAGTAAGATTTTTCAAACTTATCAATTTCAAGATTTCCAATTTCTGCAAGCTATAAATTGAGTTGGGTAAGGTTTTTATCTCAAGATGAGAAATCTCCAAATACCTCAAATGAATTAATTTCTCGAGTGACGATAAATTTAGAGAACTTGCCCGTAATACCCGAAGAGAGTGGTGGTGAGTTGGGAAGAAACCAGAAAGAATTGTTTTGTAATCATCTAATCCATATAATGTTCGCAAAGATTCAGCTTTTTTGAAGACACCCTTCTTGAGTGAGAATGTATGGCCAAAACTAACATGGTGTGTGCTTTTTGGCAAATCTGTGATTTTATCATCTTTCAAAGTCATACACTCTTGCCCCATGGCTGATTGAGCGAGATCATGGACAAGATCATGCATCTTGAAATAAAACTCTCCTGAATACTCATCCAATTCCATATCTTCGAAAAATGATTTTTGGTACAATTCTTTCCAAATCATATTGCCAACATCTTCAACCTCCAAGTTTACCCTAGATGAAATAAACTCATTGGCTATCCAAAGATAAATCAACTCTTTTTTCTTAATTCGTGTATCTTTTGGAAATATAGCACAGAAAGCAAAACACTGCCTTAAGGTTGGCGTTAAATTAAAGTAGCTCAATCTTAAGGCAGCCAAAATAGAATTTTCACCCGGTATATTCCAAAGATCGCTTTCCTTAACTTCAAGCCATTCATTTTCCTCACTCCTTGAGCGCAGGAGACCTCCTAATGCTTGTGCTGCAAGAGGTGATCCTGCACACTTCTTTATTATCTCTTTGCCTATAGCTACAAGCTCTGCACGCTCTTCTTTGTCAGGACCAAACGCATATTGTTTGAACAACATCCAACATTCATCCTCAGAGAGACCGCACAAATGATGAGCTTGGCATGTTCCCATGGTTGCAGCAACATCGATATCACGAGTGGATACTAAAATGGAAGCACCTTTGGATCCACATGACAATACTGATTTTAACTTGTTCCATTTGTCCTGGCTTAATCCAAACTCCAATTCTTGACTTTTTTGCCACACATCGTCCAGAACCAGCAAATATCTTTTGCTTTGTAACATTGTTTGCACTTTTCTTTCTATTACATCCAAACCCAAAGCATCATGCTTTTCTCCTGTGACAGATTCTACAATGGAACAACAAATTCTCTTGACAGAGAAAGTCTCAGAAACACAAATCCAAACTTTTATGTCAAATTTGTTTCTTACCCGATCATCATTGTAGACCATTTGAGTGAGGGTTGTTTTTCCAATTCCACCTAAGCCAACAATCGGATAAATGGAAAGGAAGTCAGATCTGGGTGCTTGGGTGAGAAGAAACTCCACAATCTTCTCCTTATCATCTTCTCGTCCATATACTTTGGGTTGAGGAATGATTGAGCTGGTTTGGCGCCATTCAGCCACGTCAGTTAGCCTTTCACGAACACCTTCTCGTAGAGCAAACTTGTTCCTATTGTCTGCAATCTCATCAAATCTCCTTGTAATGTCTTTCAGCCTGTTGCCAATCTCATAGCGGAACTTGATGTTCTTTGGCTTCAAAGAGGACAATCCACCAAGTCGATGGAACTCTATAGAACATTCATCAAGGATATCATCTAGCACGTACACAGCATCTTTGAGTTGCTGCAGCCAAACCTTTATGGATCTGTTTGTGATCTGTTTCTCCTCAGCATCTTCAACAACAGCCTTGATCAGTTCAAGAGTGCGTGACAGCTTTTCAGCCTTTCCCTTGATTCCAGAAATGGTTGCAAATTCGTTCTGAACCAGAGATAGCAAATTCTCAAACACAGCTCCAAGCAAGGCCTCAGCCATCTTCAGTTCAGAGATGCAAAATTAGTTGAAAAGTGATGAAGAAGATCAGAGACTTGTTTTGCAAACGGTGAACTATGGATACAGTGCTACGAAGCAAAAGCCAGCTAAGGGGCATCTATGAAGGAAAAAATATAGTTTTAAATTCAGTCTTTAATTTATTCAAGGAAACCTCTAGGAAGCTACGAGTGCCATTGGATTCCAGTGATGAAGCATGTGACACCTTAATCAATAACCAATAAATAATTCAAAGTTAACAAGTAATTGTTCAGATTGGTGTACTTGGTTGACTCGATCAATATAAAAAATGAGACCAAGTATGAATTCAATTTCAAAGAAACCATGCCAAGTTGAGTCATGTGCCATGTGAGGTCTTAACCAATATTGTCCATTACTAACTTTCTGTTACTGCTTTTCTTGGATTTTATATTGAAATGCATAAACAAGTTCACCACTTGCCAATATGATACTGTTGCGAAGAGCGTGAGGATTAAGATAGCGAGTACCAAAAACTTGTTTCTGTTAGTTCTAAACACTTGGATCGCACAAGTAACTAAAGAGAAATAAGATAGAGAGAATGCAGAAGCAGTTTGGTCACGCAGTTCAGCCAATTTGCATATTTTTGCGGCTATAGAGTAGCTATAGCTCCTTTCTCATTCACTGAGTTGCTTATTAGGGTTACAGTGTTACAACTTATATAAGGATTCTAATGATATAGATATAGATATAGATATTACAAGATATTATCCCATTAAAACCCTATCACAATCCCCTAAAAGATCAGATCCCAAAATAAACAGATATTGACTTAAAACAGAAAACAAAACAAATCTTCAAGATTTTCTGTTATCTTTTATGAGCCAATCACAACAATCTCCACCTTGGCAAATTCTCGAACCCACGTGAAGATCAACTGCTCCCCTCCAGGATCTCGACTTCTGGGATTGTGTTCCTCATCTGTTTAACACTGTGAAATATGCAACAAATCCAAGCAATGCTTGAACTTGTCACTGGTGACTGGCTTGGTCAACATATCAGCTGCATTCTCAGAAGTATGCACCTTCTCAAGTCGTATATGTCCTGACAAAAGTAGCTCTCTGATCTTATGAAATCTCACATCAATGTGTTTTGTCCTCGCATGATACACCTGATTATGTGCCAAGAAAATGGCACTCTGACTGTCGCAATGCAACTGAACTCCACCTTGCTCAACACCCAACTTTTTCACCAACACTGTAAGCCATAATGCTTCCTTTGCTGCTTCTGCTACAGTCATGTACTCAGCTTCAGTTGTAGACATGGCCACTATGGATTGAACTGTCGACTTCCAGCAAATAGGTTAACCTGCCAAAGTAAAAACATACCCTGTTGCAGACCTCCTGTCGTCGATATCACCTGCATAGTCAGAATCAACATATCCACCAACTCTTGTATTACCTTGTTCACTACTGAACATTATACCATGACCCGGTGTACCATTCAAGTACCTGAGTATCCACTTGACTGCCTCCCAATGACGCTTCCCTGGTTTGGACATAAACTTGCAGACTTGGCTCACAGCTTGTGCCAAATCTGGTCTAGTGCAGACCATAGCATACATTAAACAACCAACAACACTGGCATAGGGAATTTTCGACATACCTTCAACTTCCTCAGCTGTCTTTGGACACTGATCCACTGAGAGCTTAAAGTGATTTGCCAATGGAGTACTCATAGCTTTTGCACCACTCATGTCGAATTTGCTTATCGCACATTCAACATAGCTTTTCTGAGTTAGCCACAGTTTCCTAGCTCCTCTGTCCCTGTGAATTTCCATTCAAAGCATCTTCTTAGCAGCTCCTAAGTCTTTCATATCAAACTCCCTACCAAGCTTGCTTTTCAGATCACTCACATCACGCAAGTGGTTAGCAGCAATAAGCATATCATCCACATAAAGTAACAAGAAAATATAGGAATTATCATCAAGGCTCCTAACATAAACACAGCAGTCATAATCACACCTTCTATAGCCTATCCTCAGCATGTATGAGTCAAACCTCTTGTACCACTGCCTTGGTGGTTGTTTCAACCCACACAGAGACCTCTTCAATTTACATACCAGTTGCTCCTGACCGGACTCCATGAATCCCTCGGGCTGCTGCATGCACAATTGTTCATCTAGATTGCCATGAAGAAACATCGTCTTCACATCCATCTACTCTAAATGCATGTCTTGTAGTGCTACCAAGGCCAACACTGACCTGATAGAAGTGTGTCTAACAACAAGGGAGAATATCTCATCATAATCAATCCCCTTCCGCTATGAATACCCCTTTGCAACTAGGCGAGCCTTGAACTTTTCCCCTTCATTTTCTTTTACTGGTGGCTTCTTCCTGTACACCCATTTGCAACTGATGGCTCTCTTCCCCGAAGGAAGCTGAACAAGATCCCAAGTCTGATTCTTCTTCAAGGACTCCATCTCCTCCACCATAGCACCCATCCACTTATCTCGCTCTTGGTTGGCTGTTGCCTCACGAAAAATATACGGATCTCCAGAACTGGTAAGAAGAGCATAAACAACTAAGTCTTCAAACCCATATCTGACTGGAGGAACGACCTAACGGGGCTCCCTGTCACGCACAAGATTATAATCTGGTGCTCCACCTGAATCAAGTGGCACATCTTCTGCATCAGAATTTGAACCTGTATCAGCCTGCTCATTGTGTACTACCTGCATCGGACTAACTGGTGATGGCTCCACGGCAAACTGAATCTTCCCAGCAGTGGAAGTTTCAGTCTCTGGAATAGACTCCCCTGTAGAGGCTTCCTGCTTCAACATGCTCTGTTCATCAAATACAACGTCTCTACTATGAATAGCTTTCTTCAAGACTGGATCCCATAATCTGAACCCCTTCACACTCTTGGTGTAGCCAAGAAAAATGCACTTCTTGGATTTGGGATCCAATTTGGATCGTTCATCACTAGAGATATGCATGTAAGCTGGACAACCAAAATTTCTCAAATTATCAAGATTAATTGGCTTACTTGTCCATACCTCTTCTGCAACCTTCCCATCCAGTGAAGCTCTTGGAGACCTGTTGAAGAGATAACAAGCCATGTTCATCGCCTCTGCCCAAAAACCTTTAGACAGTCCCGCCTGCAATCGAAGGCATCTAGCCTTCTCCGTGAGAGAACGATTCATCATCTCTGCAACACCATTCTGCTGTGGCGTCTTCTTCACTGAATAATGCCTCTGTATCCCGTGTTCTTCACAAAACTGCTTGAATGGTGCATTAGTGTATTCTGTCCTATTATCAGACCGCGGATATTCTGTCCTATTATCAGACCGCGGATATTCTGTCCTATTATCCGACCCCTTTTTTTTATAACGCGAATCAACCTTTTTTTAATCTTTTGGGGAATAAATGATCAGAATTACATCTGACTTGTATGCATGAGCAGAATTATATTCGACTTGCACCCCATTCTTTTTTTAAAAAGAAAAACGACAAATTCAACCCTCTTTGGTTAGTGGGGAAGTGCATGAGCAGAATTACATCTGACTTGTACGCATGAGCGGAATTACATCCGACTTACACCTCCAACCCTTTTTTAAAAAAAAACAAAAAGAAAAAAATGTTTTAGTAAAGTGATTCAACTTTTTTTTAATCTTTTGAGAAATACATGAGCAGAATTACATCTGACTTGTATGCATGAACGGAGCTACATTTGTCTTGCGCCCATATTTAAACAAGAAACAATCGAATTCAATTAAGACATTAAAGAACTACGTAAGCCTTGACGCCTCCTTGGAGGGTGCGTAGGATGGGTTAAGTCTCGATAGGCACTTAAAAATAAAAATTGTTTTCTAAACACTTCTTTTTTTAACAATAAGACCACTAATTCCTTTTTCTTTCTTCTAAAGGGGTAATTCAATATTTCTTTAAATAATTAAAACATGCACAAAACAATTAAAAGTTACCGTCTTAAGACGGATGCATTAGGGGTGCTATGGGGTTCATTCTCCACCCTTCCCTTTGCATAAATAGACTCCCGAACCTAACTTTGGTTTGTATGCTTAAAATTGCTTAAAAGTGAGTTTTCTAATGTTTTTCCAAACCAAATAATATTGGTGGCGACTCTGTTTGTTTGAACCTTTAGTTTTAGGCACGGTCGTTACAGCAACCACCAAATTAAACAAGAATTTCGCAGCTTATATCACGTTAAGTTTCATAATACAACCAATGCAACCCAAAATTATAGCAACAAGGAGTCATTATAAAGATTCATATAAGATCTATTTGCTATTAGTATCTACAGTTAGAAACATTTCCATTAACAAGAGTGAATATTCACTAAACATGTAAAATAAACATATATAAGAAATTGGGTATGTACAGAACCTCTAAATTTAATATATATACTATATATCATTATCTTGATTCTTGAAGTAATATCATTTTCTTTTCTGTAAGTACCAATATTTGAATAGTAGGTACCAATAGCAATTTAAGTATTCTATGTATTATATGATTAGAGAGGCAAACCTGGATAGTCTGATTCTTACTGCTGCCATCAAGAATTGGAGTTCATACCTTTCGTTGTTGTTGACGGCGTTCTCCATTGAAGCGGAAATAAAACTCTCAAGATTGTTGGATATGGAGAGCGGAACAGCAACGAGAATCCACGAACAGAACCTGTAATCACGAGCTGAGGCGTGAAACTGAACTCACTGTCCTTGAGAGTTTTATTCGGGTGATATCCGAACACTCTCCCAGGATTCAACAGCCCCTTCTGGTAAGAACCAGGACTCAGAACTAGTGAGTGCAAAGCAGTAACCTAGGAAAAATAGAATAAGGAACAAGAGAGGAGAAGTTGTTATGTTGTGTGTTAGGGGCGAAAATAAGCTTATATTTATAAGGAGAAAATCTGAGAAAAACTAGGCAAGGGGGTGATTAATTTCTGGGCGGCAGAAATTAAGGATGGGCGGCAATAATAAAGAGGTGGGCGGCAGGCTCTTTGACCCATGGTGGCTGGTGCGGATATTCAAGGTTTGGACGGTGCACATGTGCAAAATAGGATAAATATCTTTTGAAATACAACAATTTTTCCAACAGAAAATACATTTTCTACAGGTCGTGTAGAATTTGATATCAATCACTACATAGGGGAGTACCAAAATTGGCATATTACCCATATGCATGGACAAAGGTAACTCTTTAATTTCTTTAATTTTTTCTCTATATGTAAATATAATTCAAACTCCATTGAAATAACTTTTTTCTTAAGTCATAAACACAGCCAACAAGGGTAGGGTTTGAATGCAAAATCTGGGATTTCAGCAATGAACAACAACAAATTAATTCGTGTATGGTTTGAGCAAATGAGAATACTAGAAAGATGAAAGGAAGACAATAGCATTAGCCTTGTGAATTTCATCAGAGGAAAACTTATGCTCTATGATTCCTCAAGGTCATGGCTGCATGCAGCACCTTAAGGAGTGTCTCAGAAAGCTGATAGCACTTATTCAAATTATTGAATCATGGCATCAGATGAACCCAAAAATGGAACATGTGTAATGAATTACGGTGGGGATTTTTAACTTGTTTGATTACTGCAAGCAAACATATGATATGATCAGAAAAACCAACCGTGACATTTCATTTCATGAGAACTTGAAAACCCGGTATAGAAAGCTACATGATCCGGGTTCTTGAAAAGCCGGAAGTAAAAATTATTGAATACGTGTTCCGGATTTTGCAATTCACAAATACAAACTCAAACACTTCAGAGAACTTGAAAATCCGGCAGTATGTTTTATTAGTACTAGTATTACTCCTCGAACCCGTATTCTCCATCCTACCTGACAGAAGGAAGGTATTTTTCTTTCCATCGATGTTGTTGCCTCCAAGTTCATTCATTTATGTGATACTCCCTCCGTCCCAAATTATAAGACCATTTAAAGACAAACTCGATGTCCTAAATTATAAGACCCCTTCTAGATTTTAGAAAAAACCCTCTTGCATTCATTATATTTTAAATTCCAAAACTTTAATTACCACATCTACTAATTACTTCTTTCATACTCTCAACCAACTTTTGATATATCCAATACTTACGTTAACAATTTCCAGATTTTTTTAAATAGGGGCATATTTGGAATATTTGTATAAAAAGTAATAAAAACAACATATTAATTAGCTTATTACATGTTTTCTTAATAGGCGTGATTGTCTGAAAAAAACCCTATAATTTGGGACGGACGGAGTATGTTGTAACTCAAATTCTTTTCTGTGAATTACTTTATTACTTTCACTAACTGGAACTATTATTGATGTTGTTGCCTCCACGCTTTGTCTTTTTATTTTACTTGCAAGTTGCGACACAGTTGAAAAGCTATTGCTTATTCTTTGAGGCTCCATATTTGGTATTCCTTTCGTCTATCTTTTAGATATACCATTCTTAATAAACAAGGCATTGCCCTCTTGTGATTTCATCTGAGGAGGCAATATGAATTGCTTCAGATGAAACACGATGAATCAATTTCTGAATACTTTATAAGACTGATGCTTCTTACAAATCAAATGAAGAATAGTGGTGAAGTGTTGGCTCAGCAAGTAATTGTTGAGAAGGTTCTAAGGATTCTGACTCCAAAATTTGACATGATTGTTGTTGCAATTGAGGAAACAAAAGACCTCAGCACACTGAAGATGAAGATGGAGGATCTCCAGGGAATCCTTGAAGCCAGGGAGTTAAGGATTCTTGATTGTGACATTGAGAAAGAGTCATAACAGGCACTAATTGCTCAAAGCCAAGATGAGTGATTTTGAGGAAAGGAAGAAGAAGTGAGGAAGAACAAATCAAAGTCACGAAAAGAAGGCTTCCCCAAAGGAAACACCAAATCAGGTGAAAAATATGGTAGGATTCGGTAATGTTGAATTGTTGTGCATAATATAATTTATAAATGAAATTGAATTATTAAACTAACATTAATTTGCAAAGTAAAATGAAGTCTTATATTATGGGGATTGCAAATGTTACGAAGACAGATTTAAACACCACCATATTCTAGTTATCAAGTCTTGGACTACCCATCTATATTCAATTATAAACAATATTTAAACTACCTGTAAATTAGTTTTATGTTATTAAGGGGTGGTTAGATCTTAATACTGGTTTCATCTTCATTATTTCCACTGCTAGTTTAATTATTAATATTTTGTGTTTTCTTCCCTGTCAGGTTATTTAAACAGGGAAAGAGGAGTTACATTACATTCCTAACACAGCAGGAAAAGTCATGAACTTGATTCTTCCAAATTTGTATATCTCATTCCTTTATTTATGTGTTGATTCTTTGAGATAGTCTTCTATCCATTGGATTGGAACATTAGTTGTCATTAAATTCATGGAGATGTTTCTATTGTCCTTGGTCTTAGGTTGTCAATACAATAGACCTATTTTCCTTAAGTTTACAAATATAGGAATACTTAGCAGCAAACATTAATGAGAGACATGTTCTTGACGCAAAAAAACAAAATGGCAAGAGTGCCAATAATGCAAAAACTTTTAAACAAGCTTCATTGAACCAGAAAAAGATAAAGCTTCTTTCACTACATTCATGTGTCTAGTATACATAGAGGTCAACAATTATTCAAAATGTTGCGTATTGACGAAATAAATGAGTATGATGCATATGAAGAAAGCTAGGTGCACAATGCAATTATTGAATAATATCTATATTTGTTATTAGTAGTGTTTTGTATTAGTAAATTTACATTTTTAAAAAAATTAATAAATAAAATATGTTATTTTGACAGTTTCAAAATTGTAAAATTAATTGGTGTTTACTCATAACCATTAGTTTTTTATGACTTATATATCTATAGTAATGTACAAGTTTGCTATTCACTCATCGTTTCTTCTCTATAAAAAAGAAAGTTTTTATTATTTCTACCTTAAAGTGAATTATCAAAGAAAATACTTTATGTCAGAATATTAACACATTTAAAGAGAGAATCAAGCCAAATTTGGTTAGAGAATCAAGAATAAATAGGGAGGAGATCAGCAGTAATTAGGGAAAGAATATCATAGTATTATTTGTAATATTTTGTTTCCTTATTTACTTAGCTCAATTGTACTATAAATTAAGGCTATGCCTACAAGAAATAATACAACAATTTCCTGATTCTCTATTTCTTTTATTTCAATATGGTATCAAAGCAGCGTTCTTTGATCCTGCCCAATTCCACCACCTTTTTTTTCTTCTTTTTTTGAGCCAGCAACCTGAAATCAACAAACCATGTCAGACGTTGAAGATAACTCTGACACCAACCCAAAACAAAACCCAGAAACCAATCAACATCCCTGATGATTTGACCCTTCAGATTGCGGCTCTACTGTGAAACAGCCTTGGAGCACAATCCTCAACAACCAATTCTGAGAATCTATCTCTCGGAATTAAACTCAGTGGAGATAACTATCAACTATGGGCAACCTTAATGAAGAAAGCCATCGGAGGTAGAGGACGAAGCGCTCATATCACCGGAGAACCTGCACCACCATCAAAAACAGATCAGGGATACACACGTTGGGAGCAAGATGATCAGTGTGTGTTTACCTGGTTGATTCAGGACATTGAATCACATCTGGTGAACAACGTCTCACAGTATCCAACAGCAAAGAACCTGTGGGATGGGCTAGCTCTGACATACGGCGCCGGAATAGATTCTTTGCAGGTATTTGATCTTCACAGAAGGGCGAATTCAATGCGGCAAGGTAGTGACACCTTGGAAAATTGTTGGAACAAGCTGCAGAATCTCTGGATTGCCATTGATCGGCGAGACCCAAACCCGATGACTTGTCCTGCAGATATCCAAATTTATAACAACAAAATACAGGAACAGAGATTGTACCAGCTTCTCACAGCCATCGATGACAGGTTCGAACCAATCAAAAGAGATATTTTGAAACGCGAACCTCTCCCCTCAGTTGAAACAGCTTTCGCCACGGTAAGGCGGAAGGTCGCTAGGCTTCACATGTTGAAAGCGGCAACCTCTGAAATCGACACATCATCGGGGATCGGAGCAGGTTTGATGGCCAGAACAGCGGGAGATCGTGGCCTCGAGATGCGGGGAATACGGCAAACAGAACCAAAAATCGTTCAAGAGACAAAGAGGAAAAATCACATCTCACATGCACTCACTGTGGGATGAAGAAACATACCAAAGAAACCTGTTTCAGACTTGTGGGTTACCCAGAGTGGTGGGAGAAGGAGAAAACCGGAACCAAAACAGGGAAAGCCGCCGCCGCCATTACCACCCACCACGAGCTCGAACCCACTGCTCCAGGACCAGTGAACCCGCGATCGAGAGGGACAAACGATGAAGGATGGACCGGCGGCAGGGCCAACGGCGACAGAGGGTCGTCCGCCAGCACCGCCGCCGCCGAACGAACCAAAGACGAAAGGGACGAAATCAGAGGCAATAACGGCGCTGTGTGTAATGCACAAGGGGACTCACATGACCTAGGGTTCCAAGGTAATGGGTTTGGGGGTCATGACCCAAGCCCAATATCTCTTAACCCATTTTTTTGTCCCTCTGATATTGTTTCCTCTGATTTTTGTTTTTTTGGGCCACACAAAAATGGGCTGCACTTTGATTTTCTAAATAACACATATTTAGAACCCAAAGCATATATAACCCAATCTGCTGCCAAGGGTAATTCTGGAAAATCAACAGCATGGATATTTGATTGTGGGGCCACAGATACCATGACCTATGATCACAAGGATTTTTTAAATTTGTCCCCACCATCTAAGACTCATATTGAGACAGCTAGTGGAGAACTTATCCATGTGAAGGGAGGAGGCTCTATTGTGTTTTCTGATAAAATGAAATTACATAACCGTCTATATGTCCCAACTTTGTCCTCAAAATTACTGTCTATCAGTCAAGTGACCAAAGATCTTCACTGTGCGGTTCTAATGTATCCAACTTTTTTCCTTCTGCAGGACATTCTTACGAATGAGATCATTGGGCGTGGTACTAAGCGAGGAGGTCTGTACTACGTTGACGAAGTGGTTCACCCGGGTCATGCCATGCTTGCTCACGGGACGGCTGACAGACAACTTTGGTTATGGCATCGACGTCTTGGTCATCCCTCTTTTGGATATCTTAGGTTTTTATTTCCTAGCCCTTTTCCGAATAAATCCACTACTCTAAAGTGTGAAACCTGCATTCGTGCTAAAAGTCATAGGACTTCTTTTTTCCCAAATAATACTAGAGTTGACTCTGTGTTTTCACTAATTCATTATGATGTCTGGGTTCCAGCTCCGAATTCTAATAAAAGTATATTTCAATATTTTGTATTGTTTGTGCTGACTATTCTCGCATGACTTGGATATACTTTATGAAACACAAATCTGAGGTCCCTGAGAAATTTTTTATGTTTTATAAAATGGTACATACTCAGTTTCAAAAGAAAATTCAAATTCTTCGCTCTGATAATGGTGGGGAATTTGTGAATCAATTTACGCGAGCCTTTTTCCAGGAAAATGGCCTCATCCATCAAACTTCTTGCCCCAACACACCCCAGAAAAATGGTGTAGCTGAACGCAAGAATCGCATCTTACTTGAGATGACTCGTGCACTACTACTTGATTCCCAGGCTCCTTCTTCGTTTTGGCCAGAAGCCCTTGCCACATCTGCATATCTCATCAACCGTCTTCCTACCCAAATCCTTAGTCACAAAACTCATTTACATGCCTTAGCTACCCAAACCACTATTCCATCAATCCTAACCTTACCTCCCTGCGTATTTGGGTGCTCTATGTTTGTCCATGTTCCCAAAAGTGATACAACCAAACTTGATCCTTGTTGTCGCAACCAGGGTCGCGGCGGGACAGCGAAAAAACAATTAATTATCAGACAGAGTCGCCACTAATGTTTATTAAAGGAAAACACTAGAAAAAACCTAAAATTGATAAATAGCCTACGAAACCTAAAATCTAGGTTCGGGAGTCTATTACGCGTGGGGAAGGTGTTAACACCCCACGACGCCCGTCTAAACGGTACCTAAATTGTTTGTGTAATTTCCTTAGCTTTCTACAATTATTAATTTTACCCTTATTTATTTTTACTTTTTATTATTTAATTCCTAATTATTCCTAAAAAAGAAAACAAAATATTTTTATTTTTTCTATTATTTAATGCCTAATTATTTCTAAAAAAAGACAAAAAAAGAACAAAATATTTTATATTTTTTATATAGTCTGATGAGTGTGATTAGGGATGGCAATGGGTAGGGTCTGGGTAGGGTACTATAGTACCCATCCCCATACCCGCGTTTTTAAAAAGTACCCGTACCCGTCCCCATACCCGCGTGGGTAGCAACTTGAGTGCCCATCCCCATACCCTCTGGGTACCTATATGCCCGTACCCGTACCCATTACCCGTAGTTTAGTTAAACAAAATATAATTTTCACTATTTGTATTTTTCAATAGAAAACCAAAATATGATTGGTATTATAAAATAAAAACATATCAGTTAAAAATACAAAAGACCATCAAAATACTTAACAAGTAAAATCATTTAATAAAGTATAAAAAGCTAGATGATATTTATATTTTTTCCTCTAATAGGATCATATTAAGTAAGATCTTCTCTCTAATCAAATTAAAATCAATTAGATATACTTTAATTTACATCAATAATATTTGATCTCTTTTTGATCAAATTTGAAATATGTGCAAGTTTTAATAAAAAATTAAATCAAAATTTATTCTCAAAATTTATTCTCAAAATTAAATCAAAATCCAAACATATATATTATAAGTTAAGATAATAGTATAATTTAGTAAAAAAAAAATTCGTAATATAGTTATAATAATTATATTAGGATGAACAATTAATTATATATATATATATATATATATATATATATATATAATATGTGTGTGCGGGTATGGGGCGGGGTGGGTACTATAGTACCCGTACCCGCACCCATACCCACTAATTTTTACGGGTATTTACCCATACCCAACCCCATACCCATCTAGCGGGTTTTTACCCTACCCATAGTGGGTATTTTTTGCGGGTACCCATAGGGTCTGGGTCAATTGCCATTCCTAAGTGTGAACCCAGTCCTACGTACTTCCTTAAAATGGAAGATCAAGGCTTACGCAGTTCTTGTTTTAATTTAATTAAGTTTTTTAGTTTTTTTCTTTTTTGACAACAAAAATTAAAATTAAGATGTCCTTATATCATGGACTTACAATGTCTCAGAAAATAAAAATCAAAGCCAAAATAAGAAGGAAGAAGAGAATAAATGAAATACAGTAATAATTAAAAGAAAACAACAAAAAAAATTAAAAAAAAAAAAAGAAGAACCAGCCAAAAAGAAAGAAAAGGAAACAGTGGCATGCACGAGGATGATGAAGCGGTGACGGCAGCGCCAGGAAAAGCAGCGGTGGCGGTTTAGAAGGGGACGAAGGGGAGGAGCAGCGGCCGAGCGTGGTGGCGGACGCGGAGGTTGAGCGTGGTGGCGGCGCTGGATGAATGACGGTGTGGGGAGCAGAGAGAGTGGTGCGGCGAGGTGGTGGTGCGAGGATGGCGAGGAACAGCGGCGCAGATGCAAGACGACGGCGCGGGGCTGTTCGGGCAGCGAGGGGGAGGCAACGAGGAGCAGGAGGGAGCAGCGACAGGGAGGAGGAGAATGGTGCTGGGTGTTTGCCGGCCAAGTGATAGGAGGAATTGAGGGTGAGCGTTGATGGTAGTGGTGCAGCGGCTGTGTTGTGTTTGAAAGGAAGGGAAGGGGTGGTCGAAGGTTTGGTCAAGGGGAGGAACGTGGCGGCTGTGTCGGTGGTGGTTTTTGGGCTTTGAGAGAGAGAGAGGAGCAAGGTGGCATCGATGGTAATGGTGAAGAGAAGAAGGGTTGAATGGAAGAGAAGACGTGATGGAGGGAGGAGGAGGTGGCTGTTTTTTTCTTCCTTTTTTATTTTGTTTTGGGAGATAGAGAATGAATGGAGGCTAGGGTTAGGAGTGAAGGCTAAATGTATGAGTGGAGGCTAAGAATTGTGTGGGAGTGAGGAAATTAGGGTTTGTGAGAGTATGGAGGATATTAGGGAATGATGAGTGGTTTTTAGGGTTAGTGAGGGTAGGCTTATATAGGGGAGAATTAGGGTTTCAGTGAGGAAGAAAATGACTAAGTTGTCTTCCCTTCCTTGCTTCTGCTTCCTCTCTTTTCCTTTGGGCCGCGGCCCATTTTTCCTCCTTTCTTCTTTCTTTTCCTCTGTTGGGCCTTTTCTTTTCTCTTTTCCTTCTTTTCTTCTTTTTTCTCTTTTTTCTTTTTCTTTCCTTTCCTTTTTCCTCTCTTTTTTTTGCTTTTTCAAAATTGGGCCCGGACAAAAATAGGTGTCAATAGCTGCCCCTATTTACTTGTTTCTTACTAGGTAGTATGAGAATACTACTGTTGTAAGAAATGAGTAAAGACATGACACATTTTTGTCCGGGTATCAAAAAGAACACAGCAAACTCGGGTTCAAAACCCGAGCCACTGTCAAGCAGGGAACGTCTAAGCGCCACCCTGGATCTGCTGGAAGGTAACACGGATCGTCTAAGCGCCACCGTGGATCTGCTGGAAAGTAACAAGGTTCGTCTAAGCGCCCCCTTGGATCTGCTGAAAGGTAATAGGGATCGTCTAAGCGCCACCCTGGATCTGCTGGAAAGTAACACGGATCGTCTAAGCGCCACCGTGGATCTGCTGAAAAGTAACAGGGATCGTCTAAGCACCACCCTGGATCTGCTGGAAAGTGACAAGGATCGGTCTAAGTGCCACCTCGGACTCGCCAACTGCAACTTTCAATATGTGACAAAGGTATGCATGGTATGAGATGTAATGCATGCTATGAGATGTAATGCATGATATGTGCCATATGTGATGGGGTTATGCATGTGATGTTGATGCTTTTGATGCAATGATGCAAATGATGCACAGCTTATTAATTTGAAACTCAAACTTGAATTATGATGTGTTAGAAAAGACTTTTGTTAGCTTCCTTGGAAAAATTTAGCTCAATAAGCACATGCGTGCTCGGGAACTCAGACAGACTCAAGCTTGTTTCATCTGGACAGCTCATGTGAATGGATGTGAAGCTTGCCTCTTTTGCAAGATCTTCCTCTGAAACCTGGCTGAGAAGGGTGGGCCACCTGCTTATTGAAAGTTTATCTGAGCCGTCTGATGCTGACTTTGAATTTTTCTAACTGATGGAGGTCTCTGAGGCGCCCCCTCTTTTCTGTTGGTATTGAGTGGACCGCGAGCCTTTTGGTCTAACATGTTAAATAAGATGTTGAAATGCTAAGTCATGTTATTGAACCTGTGATCTCTCGCTTTGAAGCGCTATCTAGTTAAAATGCATGACATGAGATGACACATGGTGGAATCAAGTGACAGAGAATTGCCCCAGTTATGTTTGGGGTGGATGGAGAAAATGAGTGACGAACATCAGGCTGTCCCAACTTGGGTATAGTTAATAGACATAGACTAGAAAATTGCCTCGGTTTATACTTTGAAGAATGAGCATCAGAAGACAAATGATTGTTCCCATTTGAAAGAAGTTGATGGAAAGACAAATGAATACCCCAATCCAGACATTGAATGGAAACATTGATCGCCCTGATTTGAAAAGAATTCATGACAAAATTGGGTGATTGCCCAGGTTTAGTCTTGGGCAATGAGCATGAGGTAGCATATGATTGCCCCAATCTGGGAACATTGACGAAGCATCGACTGGAAAATTACCTCGTCTTGGATTATGAGAGATAAGCATCAGAAAACAAGCGATTGCTCCAGTTTGAAAGACAATGCACTAGAATGATGAAAAAGTGAAAGCTAGACAATCTCTCGGGTGTAACAAGGATGACAAGGAGTGGAATGATCAATTGCTTCAGTGATGTCTCAATAGGTTGGAAGAATTTGTGAGAACAACCAATGTAATACTTCAGCCTGAGAGTGGAAGAACAAGTAGTCTGCCCCACTTTGAGAAAATGTATGAGGAATTCATATGAGCAAATGCCCCAGATCAGAGTACATGGGAAGACTACTAAGAATAGGTAATTATCCCAGCCGAAGAATGACCAAGTACACAAAAGATATGAAGTGAAGCTTAGACTGTTTCCCTAGTCTGATTCGGGTGAAGGAAAATGGCTTGAGTAATTGCCTCAGTTGTGACACAGAGAGATCGGGGAGAAACCAGAAAATGGGCCCAACTTCAGGGAAAGGGACAAGCAATGAGCTGAAAAGTTGCCCCAATTGAGATAACGAGTGGTAGTCCAACAATTGTTCTATTGACCTTGGCTCCCATTTGAGGTCTTGATGGGCATGGAAGAGATCTTTTCTTGATTTTCTTCTGACTGATTGGGCTTTGTCGCAGTGTCAATTCTTGAAAGAACTCTGCGGAGGCAACTATTCAGCGAGCATCCCTCATTTTTTTCTCTTTTTTCTCCTTTTTTTATGAGCAAATGAATCAGGTTATTGTGTCTCAAAAACAAGTTCAAGAAAAAGTGGACAATCAATCCTTGATCGGAATGGACTTTGTTAGGGTTGTAATGTGGCTAAAGGCCAGTGGGTTATGAAAGGAGGTGTTTACGGGTTAATGAAGGATATGTGGCTAAGGGCTAGTGGGTCATGAAAGGAAGGATATCAAAGGCACAAACAAGTGTTTGCGGGTTAATGAAGACGAAGGATATGTGGCTAAGGGCTTGTGGATCATGAAAGGAAGGATATCAAAGTGTTTACGGGTTAATGAATTAATGAAGACAAAGGATTTTTAGCACTTTGATCGAAACTTAGCACTGATTATCAAGACTTGCTCAAGCAATTTTTCTTTTTGTATTCCTTTTTGACATTTTCATCTTTTGGCATTTTTATTTCTTTTTCTTTGCTTCTTTCTTTTCTTTGAAATGGAAATCTTAAGCAAGCTTGGCACTAATATTGTGCTAACTCTAATGTAGAGTGATCCTTGTCTAGGGTTAAGGGGAAGGATTTTTGGCTCAAATGGGTGTCAAGGGATAATGTTATGGGGTAAGGATAGAGAAAGAATGCCAAACTTCATCTCAAGGCATGACTGATCACTTTCGAGAACCTAAGTCCAAAACAAAGCTGTGGTGAACATGGTTCACTTGCTCTCTTTTTTTTTGCATGCCCTAACTTTTGCTTAGGTCGCCCTAGCGGGTTTTCAACCTAACAGGCCTTTTTTCTTTTTTCTTTTTTTTTTTTGTTGAGGGATGACTCTTGCGCTTTTCTGCATAAATGACCATCTCCTAAAGTTTTCCTATGAAATCGATCAACTTCTCACAAATAAGCGCTTGCAGCCGCGACAAAAGTTGCCCCCAGTGCTCCTAGTCTTCTTCCATGCCAGCCCATGTCCATAGAAATCAAGCAAACAAGTTCGCCCGCACTTGAGACATTAGCCATTATGAGAAGCTAGGATGAGATTGAGATTGACGAAGGAAAAGACAATGAATGAAGCAAACAAACAGAAGAAAAAGAAAATGTCATGCATGATCCATAAATAATGCTTCAAAGAAAGTTATCAAAGGTTCAAAATTAACATGCCAAAACATATAGCTTATGCTAGACCATTAAACTCAGGCGCCTTGATCGCTGAAAGATTGGCAGATGCCGCCTCCTCCTCCTTGAACGAGCTGCTCAGGGAACAAGATGTCGGTTAATTGAAAGCCCTTTGTGGCTTTTGATACAATAAGCAGCTCATCGCTGAAAACCAGATGACTTTAGTATTCTCTTGTGAAAGATCCATGAGGCCCACTGAGAGTATGATGCTAAAGGTCATCCTTGGAACTTGCCAAACTGTGGATAATAGACACTCCAATCTTGAGTCAAAAACCACTTCATCCTTAAGGGAACAGATTATGCAAGTGCAGGTCATCATGGTCAAGTGGCAGCAGAGAGGGTGACTTGATAAAATGAACAGGTGTTTTGGAAGAAGGGTTGGATTATAGGGACGGTGGTTGAGTTGATATGTGATCATGGGATGGTTAAGGGAAATGTGATTGGAAAAATAGTCTTAGTGAGATGTATGGATAAAGCAAACAAGGATCAACATAATATGAGGTGGGTGGATAAGGTCTCCTACGAATGAAATAGTCATATGGTGAAGAGGAGGGCGATTAGGTTGAAATGAGATGATGGGATTAGTGCTAGAAAGAAAGTGATGTAACGAATGGATGGAGGGTCTAGAGATGAAAAGGAAGTGGTAAGATGTATGGTGAGTAGGATCGGGACAAAATGAGGTGGGTAGGTAAGGCCTCCACAGATTATATTGAAGTTAATTGCTTGTGTTGGCCATATGGTGAAAAGGGGGAAGGTTATTATGACTGGTAGAACGGGTAAATATGGGTGATGATCCTTATTGGTGCAAAGGGTGAGGAAGTGGGATAATAAGTGGCTGACTATATGGGCATGCTGCCATTGCACAAATTCTGTTCTTGACTCATTCATGATCGGTGTTGATCTACTCTTTCGCACTATTGCCCCAATTTTTGCATGATAGCATCATACTCAACCTTCTCAAAGTTTGGCCTCTTTGCAGGTTCAGATTCTGGTATCAACTGCTTTTGTAGATTCCAGGGTTTCAACTTGAGCTTGTCAATGCCTTTTCTTGTTTTTTCAAACTTATTGAGACTTAGGTTCTCCAAGGAAATGCAAATGTGTTTTAAAGAAAAACAAATTTGTTAACGGGTCCAGCAGATGGTGGTTCCCCATGTTCTAACGCCAGAGAAAGACCCCTTGGGTTAAAACATGGTTGACAGTCATTCATGTGGGAAATGCCCCTACAGAATTTATGTCTAAGGGGCAACACGAAACAATCCCATGTTCTAACGCCAGAGAAAGACCCCTTGGGTTACAACATGGTTGACAGTCATTCATGTGGAAAATACCCCTACCGAATTTATGTCTAAGCAGCAACACGAAACAATCCCATTTTCTAACGCCAGAGAAAGACCCCTTGGGTTAAAACATGGTTGACAGTCATTCATGTGGGAAATACCCCTACTGAATTTATGTCTAAGCAGCAACACGGAACACCAAGGTTTTTGAACAAAACATCTTATTCATTCCATTCCAGATTTGTAGTACAATTTTCATCACAGAATTTATGTTTTTTTTTTTATATATAAGATGAATGATGCATGAATTTTTTTTTTTTTATGAATGATGCATGAAAGGTGAATTTTTTTATGTTTTTTTTTTTATATAAGATGAATGATGCATGGAAAATTTTTTATGAATGATGCATGAAAGGTGAATTTTTTTTTATGTTTTTTTTTTATATAAGATGAATGATGCATGGAAAATTTTTTATGTTTTTTTTTTACGAATGATGCATGAAAATTTTTTTTTATGTGTTTTTTTGAATGATGCATGGCATATTGAACGATAATGATATGAAAAAGAATAGAAGAAGAGAATGCTCCCATTTGTCCTACAAGGGTAAAGACCTAAGGGGTGAGATATACTACATTGGCCAAAACCCTAATTGGATGGGGACTATGGTCAAATTAGGTGCTCTCTTTATGGTAAGTTCTAGACTCCTGAAAGGTCCTCGGATTACCCCCATCACGAAGATGAGGTCCCGATGATCAAACTATTTGACGCGTAGACACTAGGCCTCTCACGACAAATAGCTTGATGACCGGTAATAATCCGAGTGGTGGCTCAATAGTTGACGCGTAGACACTAGGCCTCTCACGACAAGTACCAAGGCACCGCTACTCCTGGGCTCGCACGGGCTCGGGTATAGAGCCCAAAAAGTGTCTCACAAAGTGGAAGTGAAGTGTGTGCATTGGGAGCATACAAACCTTTTTCAAGAAACCCTAAAAAAACTACCCCACCTGCAACATAGCCAGAAAACCAAATATAGCAGTTTAAATTGGTCATCTACCCTAATACCGCATGCTGAAAACAAAATATATACAAGGTAGGGAAAAAATAAAATATATACATGGCAATCAAACAAAAAAAGCAAAATAATGAAGAGTAAAATAAAATAAAAAGAAAGACAAATTAAAGATAAATTAGAGGCAAATTATATACAAAGTAGGAAAAAAATATGTACTAGGCAATTAAACAAAAAAAAGCAAAATAATGAAGGGTAAAATAAAATAAAATAAAGACGAATTAAAGATAAATTATAGACAAATTAAAGACAAATTATATACAAACTAGAAAAATATGTACAAGGCAATTTAAACAATAAAAAAGCAAAATAATGAAGGGTAAAATAAAATAAAAAGAAAGCTAAAAACACAAACAATCAAAAAAAAGGCCTGACTCTCAAAGTGTCTCCAGTAGAGTCACCATCTGTCGCAACCAGGGTCGCGGCGGGACAGCGAAAAAACAATTAATTATCAAACAGAGTCGCCACTAATGTTTATTAAAGGAAAACACTAGAAAAAACCTAAAATTGATAAATAGCCTACGAAACCTAAAATCTAGGTTCGGGAGTCTATTACGCGTGGAGAAGGTGTTAACACCCCACGGCGCCCGTCTAAACGGTACCTAAATTGTTTGTGTAATTTCCTTAGCTTTCTACAATTATTAATTTTACCCTTATTTATTTTTACTTTTATATTATTTAATTCCTAATTATTCCTAAAAAAGAAAACAAAATATTTTTATTTTTTCTATTATTTAATGCCTAATTATTTCTAAAAAAAGACAAAAAAAGAACAAAATATTTTATATTTTTTATATAGTCTGATGAGTGTGAACCCAGTCCTACTTCCTTAAAATGGAAGATCAAGGCTTACGCAGTTCTTGTTTTAATTTTGACAACAAAAATGAAAATTAAGATATCCTTATATCATGGACTTACAATGTCTCAGAAAATAAAAATCAAAGCCAAAATAAGAAGGAAGAAGAGAATAAATGAAATACAGTAATAATTAAAAGAAAACAACAAAAAAAATTAAAAAAAAAAAGAAGAACCAGCCAAAAAGAAAGAAAAGGAAACAGTGGCGTGCACGAGGATGATGAAGCGGTGACGGCAGCGCCAGGAAAAGCAGCGGTGGCGGTTTAGAAGGGGACGAAGGGGAGGAGCAGCGGCCGAGCGTGGTGGCGGACGCGGAGGTTGAGCGTGGTGGCGGCGCTGGATGAATGACGGTGTGGGGAGCAGAGAGAGTGGTGCGGCGAGGTGGTGGTGCGAGGATGGCGAGGAACAGCGGCGCAGATGCAAGACGACGGCGCGGAGCTGTTCGGGCAGCGAGGGGGAGGCAACGAGGAGCAGGAGGGAGCAGCGACAGGGAGGAGGAGAATGGTGCTGGGTGTTTTCCGGCCAAGTGATAGGAGGAATTGAGGGTGAGCGTTGATGGTAGTGGTGCAGCGGCTGTGTTTTGTTTGAAAGGAAGGGAAGGGGTGGTCGAAGGTTTGGTCAAGGGGAGGAACGTGGCGGCTGTGTCGGTGGTGGTTTTTGGGCTTTGAGAGAGAGAGAGGAGCAAGGTGGCATCGATGGTAATGGTGAAGAGAAGAAGGGTTGAATGGAAGAGAAGACGTGATGGAGGGAGGAGGAGGTGGCTGTTTTTTTCTTCCTTTTTTATTTTGTTTTGGGAGATAGAGAATGAATGGAGGCTAGGGTTAGGAGTGAAGGCTAAATGTATGAGTGGAGGCTAAGAATTGTGTGGGAGTGAGGAAATTAGGGTTTGTGAGAGTATGGAGGCTATTAGGGAATGATGAGTGGTTTTTAGGGTTAGTGAGGGTAGGCTTATATAGGGGAGAATTAGGGTTTCAGTGAGGGGGAAAATGACTAAGTTGCCCTCCCTTCCTTGCTTCTACTTCCTCTCTTTTCCTTTGGGCCGCGGCCCATTTTTCCTCCTTTCTTCTTTCTTTTCCTCTGCTGGGCCTTTTCTTTTCTCTTTTCCTTCTTTTCTTCTTTTTTCTCTTTTTTCTTTTTCTTTCCTTTCCTTTTTCCTCTCTTTTTTTTGCTTTTTCAAAATTGGGCCCGGACAAAAATAGGTGTCAACACTTGTGCTGAGAAATGTGTTTTTGTGGGATATGCCATGCATCAAAAGGGGTATCGGTGCTATAATCCTGTCACTCATCGTATTCATGTTACTATGGACTGTGACTTCTTAGAATTTGAGTTTTTCTACCACCAACTTCGTGCTCAGGGGGAGACTGTTAGTGAATCACTAAGTTGGTTAAATGATCTAAGTTGTTCTGACACTATTCCAACAGAGCAGGTAGATGGAGCCACTGAACCTATTCCTATCAACGAAGTCAGGCCTGACGAACCAGTACACACAACCAGTGTCCCAACTTTGGAAGATGTCCAGCATGAGGTAAATGAGCCTAATTCTAATGATTTGTCACTTGATTTAAATAATTCCACTGCTCATGATTACAGTCTAGAACCAGAAGAGCCAGAGCCAGAAGTGTGTGCCCTACCTCCTCGAAGAAATAGAGGTGTACCTCCGAATCGATATTCTCCTGAGCATGTTTCCCGTGCTTCGAGAGGTACCTAGTAAATATAGCCATGGGGAGAATTGTTGAAGTTGCACAAGCATTCTCAGCTACTCTCCTCTCAGAAGATATTCCAAAAACAACACAGGAATCAAGCAAGAAAATGGAATGGCAGGAAGCAATGAATACAGAGATGGAAGCTCTTGAAAAGAATGGTACATGGGAAAAATGTGTACTACCAGTAGGAAAGAAACCAGTTGGGTGTAGATGGATCTTCACTATCAAGTATAAAGCTGATGGGAGCATTGAGCGATGCAAAGCAAGGTTAGTTGCCAAAGGCTACACACAGACTTATGGGATTGATTACCCAGAAACCTTCTCCCCAGTCGCAAAAATTGACACCATCAGGGTGTTGTTCTCAGTAGCAACAAATAAGGACTGGCCTCTTCACCAGTTTGATGTTAAGAATGCCTTTTTACATGGAGATCTGAATGAAGAAGTGTATATGGAAGCCCCACCTGGGTTCTCAGGAAACTTCCAAGAAGAAGAAGTGTGCAAGTTGAAGAAGGCCTTGTATGGGCTCAAACAATCTCCTCGTGCATGGTTTGGGAGGTTTACTATGGCTATAAAGAAATATGGATACAGACAGAGCAATGCTGATCATACACTTTTCTTTAAAAGAAGAGGTGATCTTGTCACATGCCTCATAATATATGTGGATGACATGATCATAACAGGAAGTGATGAAGAAGAGATCTCTCAGCTCAGGAAGAATCTCTTTACAGAGTTCGAGATGAAAGACCTTGGGGGGCTGAAATACTTCTTGGGTATCGAAGTCCTCCGATCCAAAGAAGGGATTTATATCTCCCAACAGAAATACATACTGGATCTATTAGCTGAGACTGGTATGGTAGATTGTAAACCAAGTGATTCTCCAATAATGGTAAATCACAAACTCAAGATTGTTGAAGAATCTGAGCCAGCTTACCAAGAGAAGTATCAGAGGTTAGTGGGGAAGCTAATCTACCTAGCCCATACTAGACCAGACATTGCATACACTGTTGGGGTGGTGAGTCAGTTTATGCATCATCCACAGGTAGAGCACATGGAAGCAGCTATGAGGATTGTCAGATATCTCAAAGGCACTCCAGGAAGAGGTATCATTTTCAGGAGAAATGGACATCTGGATATTGAGGCATATACTGATGCTGATTGGGCTGGTAACCCAAATGATAGACGATCCACAGCGGGATACTTCACTCTAATCAGAGGAAACCTTGTTACTGGAGAAGCAAGAAACAAAAGGTAGTTGCATTGTCTAGTGCAGAAGCAGAATTCAGAGGTATTGTAAAAGGGATGACTGAAGTTCTCTGGCTAAATAAACTGATGAGTGAAATTGGTTTTCCAGTGAAACTCCCTACCCAGCTCAGGTGTGACAATAATGCAGCAATTAGTATCTCTGAAAATCCAGTTCAACATGATAGAACAAAACATGTTGAAGTGGATAGGCATTTCATAAAGGAGAAGATTGAAGATGGTATTGTTGAGCTACCTTTTGTGAGATCTGAAGATCAGCTAGCTGATATTCTCACCAAGGCAGTAACATGAAGAACTCTAGAG
The DNA here is from genome assembly GCA_030819835.1 of Acmispon strigosus. Taxonomy (NCBI): domain Eukaryota; kingdom Viridiplantae; phylum Streptophyta; class Magnoliopsida; order Fabales; family Fabaceae; genus Acmispon; species Acmispon strigosus. The sequence continues at coordinate 38,725,606 of JAUAMA010000005.1, read as the reverse complement.
ACAGTCTTGCACAAGTTGAGTATTGGAGATCCCACTATTCAACTTAAGGGGGAGTGTCAGAATATTAACACATTTAAAGAGAGAATCAAGCCAGATTTGGTCAGAGAATCAAGAATAAATAGGGAGGAGATCAACAGTAATTAGGGAAAGAATATCATAGTATTATTTGTAATATTTTGTTTCCTTATTTACTTAGCTCAATTGTACTATAAATTTAGGCTATGCCGACAAGAAATAATACAACAATTTCCTGATTCTCTATTACTTTTATTTCAATACTTTATATCAGAGTGTTGCAAAATCTTTAATTATTTCATTCATTGTGTTCCAGGTTCTATTGTTCATCATTTTTTATTTATTTTGCAGTATTATTTTATTTATATTTCTTATTATTTTATTTATGTTTTTATTTCTTATTTTTTTAAGAGAAAATGTCAAGTAGAAAGTATGAATCTTGATTAAAAAATAGAAGTTAAAAAACTAATTGAATCTCAATGTTGCGCTATTTATAAATTTGTTACTATTCATAAAAATGATGTAGGATCAAGTTTAATAGATAAAAACGTGATAGAAAAACCACCTATAGATAATATTGACGACACAAATAATCGTCACTTTAACATTTTCGCCTTAGGCCCCAAAAGATCTATACACGACCCTGTCTTACGATACATTATACGATACGATTCACGATTCAGAAATTAAGGTCTAGCAATACACGATACGTATCTCAATTTGATAACAATTACACAACTAGTAGTTGCTTATGGGTTAAACATAACCAGTTATGAGATTTTACAACTAAATTTCATAACATTACCATACAACATCTACTTTTTATCGTAAAGTTAATCCCAAATATAAGACACATTATTTTAACTCGTATTTACCATACACAATTTTATTAGAATTAATTTTGTCCAAAATAAGTTCCGCTAATGATGATTCAAACACACACTTAGAAACAGAACTTTCAGATAAATGAGTCTTTGCTTTTCCTTCTTTTAAGGTAAACGTCCCACATCTGAGTCTGAGGTAGTAATTTTTTTTTCAAAATGATCTTAGTAACGTTTATGTAGAATTGAATCCCCCTTTTCCTTCTTAGACTAGTGGAGTTATTAAACATTTCACACTGTTTCAAGCTTTAGATATTTTGCACTATATGCTTCAAGTCTTGGGAACTTCCTGACACTTGAAAAGTATTACAACCCACTTTATGTATTTGATAAGCAAAGATTAACTTGGCATGCTCTCTTCTCTCTTCTCTCTTCTCTCTTCTCTCTCTCTTCAAATTTACAAACAAAGAATACTTAGCAGCAAATGTTAACCAGAGACAAGACATGTTCTTGACAAATAACAAAAAAAAATTATCATTCACAAATGCAATTGGTTGGCTATAAAATTATCATTCAAATGTGAACGTGAGAAATAAAATGCTCATTCAACCCAATTAAAAATGCAATTGGTTGGCTATAGATGATTCAAGAAGCTCAAAAGAGTTCCAATCATGCAAACACTTTTAAACAAACTTAATTGAACCAGAGAAAAAGAAAAAGCTTCTTTCCCTACATTTATGAGTGTTTAGTATCCATGGAGCTCAACAATTATTCAAAATGTTGCGTATTGATGAAATAAGATCACATGCAAAAAATTATCAAACAAAATTAGAAATTAAGAGGCCTAACTCAACCATAAAAGTTAGTTTCAGAGTTAAGGTTTGCGCTACCCTTATAAACACTTAATTGACCATATCTCTAGACAATGTGAGAATCTAATACAATATATGAGTGCGATGCATATGAAGAAAGCTAGGAGCACAATCCAATTATTGAATAATATATATAAACCCAAAATATAGAAATAATGGAGTCTGAATGGTACATTCTGAATTTCTGATTACATGCATATATAAAAGAAAACATTGTTTTTGATAACTTGTATAGAAGAAACTATGACAGACTTCTAATGCTCTGAACTTAGCATGGTCCCTGGTGCCTATTTTCAAGTTGCAGACATTGCATTTGAATTTATAGATAGAATCCACTTGGTGCCACTGGCATTCAGAAAAATGTGAGGCAGTTAGAAAAATATGGGACAGTCATCAATTTATAAGGAAAAAATCTGTCGAAAATGGCTCACTCCATGAATGTTCTTGCAAATTGACAAATATTAATCAATCAAAATGGTAACAAAATGGCATCTCATTTGTCAAGTAAATGTAATGACCCCACACATGTTAACCGAATATTGAACAATACAGACCATTCATGTATAATGTAATGACCAAGCAAGGTAAAATTGAAAATAAGGAAACTTCAATCAAGGAAATTTTACAAACAGTTTAACAACTTTCATGTTTTAATCCTGTTACTCAATCAAAAACTTAGACGTATAATACAGGCAAAACTCATAATTTAGAAAATTCAAACAGATCCAAAGCACTTAGATTAAATGTATTAAATGCTGACCTATTGATTGAAGAGACAAGACAATAAAAGAGCTGAGGGTGGCATATCCATATCCATCCTGCAAACACATTGATACAAGAGAAGGGATTATTAATCTGCCCAGCTAGACATGACATGCAGTAAACTGAATAAACAAGTTGAATTATCATTCAATTTCACACTTGCTCTTCAAAACGTGTCTGTCTGTTTCTTCATCATTCAATTTGTACTTTTGAAATGTGACGTATCTTGTCCCAAACCTCCCCTGTTCCCTCCTTACACCGCTCTTGTAATGCTCGGGATCCCCAAATTTCCAGAAATTCAAATATTAATGCTAACGTGTTGTTCCTGCAAACAGTGAGGATTTCTCAGTCTGGATACAGATGAATTGGATATACTACTCTTAAAGGGTTGTGTATTTCTAGGGATAATGTGGATAACAAAGAAAAACAAGGACACGTATAATATCCAATCGGTTGGAGTCATTAACCTAACAATAACAATAACAATAACAATAATGATTGTTGAATTGAGTAGCCACATACACGCAACTATACGTAGATCGGGGTGGTTTAATTTTCAACCATCTCAATTTACTAACTGTCATAATTTGTATATGTTGTGTGAAGAGTGGGTTTCATGTATATGAAAGGAAGTGAAACTAAATGAAAAATTTTAAAATTGTTTGGATTAAGTAAAAAAAAAGTGAGAGAATAAAAAGTGAATGTTATATGTGATTACTTTTTCACCCTTATCATTAAATTGTATTTATTATTAAATTATTATTTTTTATTTTATAAAAGTAACTTCAATGACATATAAATTAATCTTAAAAATATTGTTATAATCTATTATGTAAAACGATGAACTTGTTTGACGTAAAAAAATTGAATTTGTACAATCTACAGCTACAGCTTGCATATATAATTACAGCTTGCATATAATACAAAAATATTAAATATTGTTGTAAATCAATTAAATGGAGAGATGCAGATCTTTGATCAATAAATAAGATGGCAAAATGGAATTGCGTTTGTTTTTATAAGACTTGATGTGACCCCCTACAAATTTTATAAATATTTATTATTTTATTTATAGCTGTTGTATTTATTTAATTTTTTTAATTCCGAAGCTTGACTAACACTTATAATTAATTCTCTTCCACACTACCTAATACATTAATTAAAGGTAAATATGAAAAATTGGATAAACTTTCTATAAACTAATATATTAATTGTTTACCTTACATGTTTTCTTAATAAACGTAATATTATCTCAACATTAGAGAGAGTAGTTTTCATGCCAAGTGATTAGAAAACTTTTTCATGGAGCCCACTATCTTTCTAACCCCCTTCCCTTCCCTCTATGTTCCAACCGGAAATTCCATGCAAAATCATTTGCACAACGCTCAAAATTAATTTTGGGTAAGGTCTGAATATATATTATATAAATTATAATGCTGTTCAAAACATGTGGTGTGTGATTTATGGGAACCAATATATGGGCACATGAGATGGTCGGCAACACTAACAACCTTCCCTCTCCTCAAATCAGTACACACTCCAGTTCATGGAACAGAGAAAAAAGGTCAACACTGTGTGTAGTACTTGTCATTAAAAATCCTTGGTTCACATATCTTTTTCTTATAGAAAAAGCCAAAGCACCCACCAAAAGAAACCCCACACACTAGTATAACAACCATTAACTTAGCAACATCTACAACACTTAAGTTTCAAAAAAAAAAGAAACATCTAAAACACTTAAGAAGTTTGTGCATATTTTAAACTGCCACAACTGTTGATTTTATAAAAGAAAAAAATTTAAACTGTTACAAACTTTAGGTGTTGTAGGTGTTATAAATTTTTCAGAAGAAAATAATTTTATTGATTGGTATGCTATCAACAAATCTCTGCTAAACTTCCGGTGTTTAAGAGAGGAAAGGAAAAGAAACATGGAAGGGGGGAAGTTTATCCCTTGTTTAGTATAGGTAGAAAGGAAAATTTTTAGATAAATGAAATTGCACCCTCCCATCTGGTTGGGTTGAGGAACATACCTTTTATCCAAGGTATTCCAAGTCTAGACCAAGCTTAGGTAAGCACAGTACAAGCTTGTTCACCTCTCGACTCCAGCTTTAAGGGTCTGTACCTTCCAATCTAGCCGAGTTAGGGCGTATGCTCTCGAGCAGAGGTACATACCTCATGGTTGAGGTATCTCGGGTTATATCTGAGCACGTTTATACTAACAAGGTATACGTGAAAGAGAACATATCTCCGCACTTGGCCAGCAATGGTTATAGGGGACCACGCACGATAATAGAGAGTAAAGAGAAAACAAAACCTGAAGACATACGAGTCTAAGACAACATGAAGTAGAAATTCATAAGATAAAGGGGGGAAATAGTACGTACGAACCTGAGATGTGTTGCTTGGCGGCTCACTAGATCAAAAGAAGAAAAGGGCAATGTTGCTACAAAACAAAAGGATGGTAGAATTAGGCAACGAAAAAAGGAACAATAAATAAGATAAAACGGATTAGGTGAAGGACAAAACTTATATGCAATATTATGGTGTTGTTTTTACTGTTAACCAATCATAATAAAACAAATGAATTATTAAGCCATGTCAGTTGGTGGATAAAGACCACTCACCCACTCCGTTAAAATAACCCCGTTAAGATAGGACGACAGCCAGGTTAAAATCCTCGATGAGCTGATGAGGGAAATGGAATAAATACAATGAGAGAATAATTGCATGAAGAAGGAGAACAAGAAAATCATGAAGGAGGTCAAATAGACAGATCCAACATAAGACGAAGAAGATTGAAATGTTGAACAAAAAGGAAGAAGAAAGTTCTTCCCAAAAGCCTTAGAATGGGGATGGTGAGGGAGAATAGGAGAATGTAGGTCGGAGGGAGGGAGCAGTCTTGTCAAAGATGAGTTGTATCTTCCTCCTATTCATGATGGTGGTGGTGGAATTGTGGATGCGGAAGAGGGTTCCATTGATAATGATGATGAATTAATTGGTTTGAAACACGACTATGCTGATTGGGGTCACGTGCAAGAGATATTATAGGAATAGTCCAGTATATTAGGCATTTGAATTATGTTATTTTGATTTTTTTTTATTATTAGTGTTATGTTCTGACTTGCGAACTTATGTTTGTTATGGGTATGTCTTACGTTATGAACTTATGTTTGGTGTTTCTTTTGGATATGGCTTATACGCGATTTATTATAATGATGTGAATAATGAGTAATTTTCACTATTTATGTGATTTTTTTAGTATGTGTATTTTATTAAGTATATGCTTGCATTTAAAGTAGGACCTTGTAGGATTTTACGGTTTGATCTTGATTCTACAATCTACGATCTTTTACCCACCTTATGATCCTGAGTAAAATCATAATCCTAACAATACTAGGAAGAAGAAGAAGAAGGGAAATCAGGGGTATTTTAGACTTTTTTTGAAGAGGGCGTGTGAATGATGTTTTAGTTTTACCCTAAAAAATTACTAACTCCATCCCATAAAAATCCTTGTTCTAGCCACTCTTTTTTTTTACCAAATGTTCATTGTTTTAGAAAATCAAGACATTTTTTTTTCATTTATGCCCTTATTTAATAAATTTGGTCTCATTTATCACTTTTTCTATTAATCAATCATAACTCTTTTTTATCCTCTACCTTCTTCTCTATTTATATTTGTTACTTTAAGAATTCAGATTTAGTGGTATAAATAAAAGTACATTATTGAATAATTATTATTTTACTCTTTGTGTGATACTTTAAACAAAATCTTTATCGAAAAAGGTAGTATGATTTTGGTGTAAATGACTTGTAGTTGACCAACTTGGGTCCAACGAGCCAATGAATTTGGTGCAATTATTAAGTCAAACACAAAAACGTCTGCAAAAAGGTCAATAAAATCTGGTTGTTGCTCAAATTTAGGCCGGTTAGCAGGGTTTAATGCTGGTATATTTTGGCCAAATCAAGAAAAAGACAGGTAACAATGTTTGTTCTTCGTTAGATTAGATTTGCATTTAATATACAAACACCTCAGCGGAAAACCAAAAACTTCCATCACAACCGCCCAATCAATGATTCAGGTGACCAATTGACATAAAATATATTTTCAAATTTTATTATATTAATAACAATTTTAATTTAATACTCTCTTTATTCCTATTTAACTGTCACTTTAAAGTTCTTGAACACGTATTAAGAAATAGCATTAATGTTCTCATTTTTATTAAAATTACTATTTATCTACCAAAGGTACCATTTATCTCTCTTATTAATTTTAACTCTTCAATTTTCCAATAACTATATAAAATTACTTTAAATTAAGGGTATAATTGGTAAAACATAATTAGTGATAGATAAATAGTGGTATACCTCTTGAACTAGTGATAGTTATAAAGGAACAGAGGGAGTAGTTACATAAGTTAAATTCATACCGAACTAGCGGTCCAAGTGGACCAAGTCTTCAGTGGTAGCTTCACACCTTGAGCACTTCGCAGTATCACTAAAATCATCAACCTTTCCTGAGACGACTGATGCAACGTGTGGTATACCTCTTGAACTAAACTTACACCAAATTTGCAATTGTCGTCTCATCACATAGACAAATGATACATGAAGCTCAGAGAAAATCAACAAACCGAAGGCATGGTTACCTTCCCCCCCCCTCCTCTACTAACTAAGCAACATCAATTCATATCAATTTTCCAATATGCATATGAACTAGTAAAACCCTAGAAATAACCAATGATGAAAATCCACCGATTGTATTAGAATAAAAGAGTATTGAAAATGAAATGGAACAAATAATTCTAAGTACAAGAATAGAGAGTAAATACATAAAAGAGTAAGAAGGAAAAGATGACACCTAAGGGAGAATAAAGCATTGGCCCTCTAGAGGAGGTTAAACCTTCCTCCATGAGCCTTAGCCGCCCAAGAGCCCTGTGCTCCGTCCATTCAACCTCTATATCCTAAAAATACAACGTCTATTTATATAAGTTCTCCTTTCCGTGAGCTCTAGCATAGCTCAGCTGCATTTTGTGGTGCATCGACATTGGCCAACATTGTTTTGCTATAACCTCCAGTTAGTGCATTCACGTCAGACATCTTCTCACCGATCCTACCATTCATAATCAAATGTCATGTGTTTTGAAAATCATATAAATTTTAGCCCAATCCAATGGTGGGCAAATCTTGTGTACTAGTAATTATTTAGTGACTCCTCTGCAGGATTCCAACGTGGCAACGTTGGGAGTGTTATCGGAGCAACTTTTAGCTGCCAAGCTGAAAGAAAAACACAAAAATAGGTACAAAAAAAATCCTCTTTGACAGCATACAAATACATAAAATATAAAAATAACAAAAAGATTAAAAAAACCTACAACAAAAGCTAAAATACAAAGAGAAATTACCTAAAAAGACAAAAAAAAAAGCTCGAGTCAACAGTCAACAGTTTCGTCCAATCCATCATACCAACTCGGAGCCGCTCCACTCCATCCTAGCACCTTCCTCATTTTCTATGTGGGGAGTCGATATCCTAGGCCCATTTCCTATCACTACAGGCCAAAGGAAGTTCATAATCATCAAGGTAGATTACTTCACAAAGTGGATTGAGAGTGACCCGCTTGCAACAATTTCAAAATAAAAGGGTAGAAAATTTGTCTGAAAAATGTCATGTCGTCATGAAATACTTGATTCCATTCTAACTGATATTGGAAAGCAATTCGACAACCAGGCTTCAACATACACTCAAGGTTGGAGCATCCACAATCCAATGGATTGGCGTAATTGGCTAACAAATTTATCTTGAGCGGGTTGAAGAAACAATTAGAGAAATCCAAGGGAAAATGGGTTTATGAACTCTTGGTTGTTCTCTGGGCCTATAATACTACCCTGCATTATGTAACCAGGGAAGCCCGTTTAGATTAACTTATGGAGCTGACATCATGATCTCGATCGAGATTCCATTATTGAGGAGATCTATCACAATGAGGAGGAAAATGACGAACAAAGACTTGTGTATCTGATCCTATTGCAAGAAGACAAGGAAATGGCTCATTTAAAGGAAGAAGCCTTCAAGAGACTTGTCTAACCCATATCTTTCAAAAAAGAGAGATTGTTGCGTCTAAATGCACACTTAAGAGCAAGCATACTCTATTCTGCAAGTAATATAGGATGAATCTTAGTAATCAAACCCAAAAGACTAAGTGATAAGTACATAATAAGATCTTGAAGCTATTCATTGTTTAGGCAACTACGAAATACGGTGAAAAAGTGGTTTACAAGCAAAATAAGATTATGATGAGAATAAAGAAAACAATTTAGAAAAAGAATAGGATGTGAAAAAAAGGATGATGCTTGTCAACGGTATGCAGATGTACTCAGGGCACTTCCAAATAAATTACTCCCTCCGTTCTTTAATAACTGTCACTTTAAGGTTTTACACATATATTAAGAAATTGTATTAATGTTCTTGTTTCTATCAAAATTACTACCTAAGTTCCTAACATACCCTTTATCTTTTTTCTTAATTTAGACTCTTTAATTTTCTATCACCATTAATTGAAGGGTAGAATTGGTAAAACATAATTAATACTCTCTTGAACTTTGTAAAGTGACAGATAATTAAGAACAAAAAAAAAAGATAAAAATAGTGACACTTAAATAAGAATGGAGGAAGTAACTTCTTCTAATATTTCGCGGACTTTCTACCAACACAGAATTGATCTTTTAGGGCCATTTCCTACAACACTAGGGCAAGTTAAATTTTTAGTAGTGGATGTTAATTACTTTACCAAGTGGGTAGAAGCAGTAACTTTGGAGACTATCACATGGGCAAAATCCAAAAGTTCTTTTATAATAATATTATTAGGGGAGTGACATTATATGACATACTTAGAAAAGAGGTGAAGTGTAACAATATTGTACACGTTAATAGAGAAAGAAATAGGCTGGCTGACTTAATTGTAAAAGTAGAGGAACATAATTAGCTTTAAAAAAATTAAGAGACTAACACCATGTTTGAAAAAGGAGGACTGGATCCACGTTTGCAAAGCAAAATATAATTGCTTTTGAATTGCTGGGTTCACGTGAATCCATATACACCATAAAATTAATCGTAGTTCATGCTAAAGGGAACAAAAATGCAAGTAAACTCTTGGATCCTTGTAAGACACAAGTAACATATATAATATTGGATAACTTGATCAAAGTTTTGAAACATAATTGGCACAACATCTATACTGCCATCAAGAAACAAATGCACAACTGTAATACTGTAATTCTTCTTGCACAAATCTGAACTTATTAAAGTTACAAGGTTCACAAAACAAATGAAAGCTGTATATATATATATATATATATATATATATATATATATATATATATATATTTATATACTTGTCTCCCTTTATAATTTCACTTGAAAATGTACTTCACAACACCAGGGAGGTGGGTGTTTAAAAAGTAATCTTCCCAGTTGATCACTTTAGGGTCAAAGTAAAACAAATCTGTCTCCACCCCATCCTGTCTTGCTGCCACTCGCAACCTCTCTGTATTCAGGTCATCAAATCTGTGTGCCACCAACATTCATTGTTATTAGAACACAACACAACACATCTAAGAATAGTCAAAAACATTACAAAATCAAAACATTTCAATCCGTCATGGTTAATTTTGTTTAATGTGTTAAATTTCCGCTTCCTTACTTACTTTTTTTAATTCCTTCCCTGAGACAAGCATTGAACTAAAGCATATAGTTATTGAAGTAATACTTACACGCCCTTGAAGAACAAGTAAGGCTTGTAAAGGTCCACTAATCGCATCACAATCTGGATCTTCCTATTGAGATCAAGATATGTTCCTTTGAAAAATTGACAAAATGCAGTATTGACCAGCCCAAGACCCTGTTAAATGCAAAATTTGACAGCATATTGTAAAATTTTCCCTTGCAATTTGAGTGATTGTAAAGAGGGAACACTAGGCACACAACATCTTCTTAAGTGACATGACAATGTGAAGTGGAACATTGTGTCTATATTGCTTTTTAAAAATATTTAAAAGGCTTCACATGTTTAATACACATGAAGAGAGACACACACAGTTTTAACATAATCAACGACAGACCCAAGTATATAAAAATCGGGGCAATCGCCTTCCAAGATAATTTTTTTAATAAAGTAGTATTCAAATGTTGATTTCGCCCCCGAAAGTTTTTATAATGTTTTATTTACTTAGTCATTCTTAATTTTACTTAGAGTATGAAATTTTCACCCACTTACTCATTTTTTAAGGTTCTGTCCCTGAACATGAGTAAACATCAGTGAAGCTGTCGGAGCCTTATGGTGTTATAATTAGGGTGTGAAGTGCCTTGCTAATGGGGGAGCGCTTAAATATGGAGCTATCGGAGCCTTATGGTGTTATCATTAAAGTGTGGAGCTTTTATGATTGAATTAGACATCCCAGTGTGACTCATCATTAGGCGGATAAAAACAGCTACATACCTTTAACATAAGCAGGTAGCGGATGAACATGTATCTCCGGAAGCTATCCATGTCGCTGAGTACAGTAACTTTGCCAACTTTAACAGGCTTTCCATTTTTGTTTATCCATGGTTTTGCTGAGAAATATTTGAAGCCAAAATCTTGGAGATCGGCATATCTGAGAGGTCTTCTTACAGAGGAACCAATATTATATATAAAATTATCACTAGGACGATTTGCATGAGCCACAATGGCCACTAGTATTGCATTCACCACCATGTCAGCTGGTATCTGCTTATTAAATATAATTTGTGGTATATACTCAGAAAAATGTTTGAAGAATAAAAAAGATGATTTCAGAAATGGAGAAATATAATCCTCACCGCATCAACCACTGCCTTGAGATCTCCAAGGAAGCATGTTAATTTTCCTTTCCCATAAGCTACAGCTAAACTGTCAATGGTTCTGTAACAAGCACCCAAAAAAAGGAATGTTTAGTTCAAATATATAAATTAATGTTTATTAAAATTTTATGTTTGAATTTTAAATATTTAAAAAATTATTCTTCACGTGTTTACAAGAGCTAAAATACTAATTATATAAAATTTGGTAGATGTTAGAGATACTATGCTGATACAACAATTATTTATGCAAATATATTATAGCCAAAAAATAAAACTGAATACCTATAACTTATTTGAATAAAAAAAAATCCTCAAAATATATAAATGCCAAGTTATTTATAGATTTTTTTAATTAATTTTAACATGGATTAGAGAAATTAAGCAAAGATTTACCTTACACCTTCCGCCCAACCAGCAAAAGGCTCTTTGAATGTGCTGGTAATAATAGTAGGACGAATGACAACAACTGACAAGTTTCCTTTAAGTTGAACGAGAATCATCTCTCCCATTGCCTTGGTGAACACGTATGTGTTTGGCCATCCATATATATTTGCCCTGAAATGTTTATACACACTCCAACTTAGTTCCAAAATTATTTTTTTCTTTATCTTATTTCTTTATGTTATATTATATATTATATTTATTACTTATTTTTCTTTTTTTCTTATTTTACTTTTAGTAATAGTACGTGTATCACTAAATAATGCATATAAATTAAGATATATGTTTATCTCTTTAACTCAAGATTTCAATTATAACATATATCACATATATTACATATTTTTCTTTTATTCTTTTCTGTCACACCTATCTTTATTATTTTATAATTTAATATATTTTTAGACATTAAATAGTGCTAGGAGAAGACCAATTCAGCTTCTCAATGATCAAAAGTCACTGTCATTGACTTGACATATTGTTCAGAAGTTTTATGTCAGAGTAAATTAGTGAGACAAGTGATAGACACATTTTGGTGTGTTACTTTAGTGTGCTATTTGTTACACCGAATCTCAAAATATTTTTGGAAATGTGAAGTTGCATATGGTACAAATTTTAAAAAATTTATTTTCGGGTTGGAAGGATTTCTAGACATGTAACTTACACATGATTTCTTAATTTTTATTCTCATGTCAAAAGAAGACATCTTACATTTTTAGGAGAATGAAAATTATTTCCTAGTAACTCTTCTTTTCACTACATATTTTCTATTTTTAATTAAATAATTTTCAAAAATATTCCTAGGCATACTATATACAAACCAACCACATTTTTTATTTTACCGATGAGCGACTTTATTAATAATGAAATTCCTGAAAAACAACATTTTTAAAAATATTTTTGTAAAAGTTGTAACAAACACTTTCTTAATTTCTAAACAATTAAGACAAGCTTTAAAATGATCAATCTACGTTATGAACAAACTTAAATGCATCTTACAACATTTTCTTTCTTATTTGTATGGGGATATACATCATTAAATATGAAGGTCAAGCTTGGCTTCATGTTTTCCTAGGGGAGGAAAGCTTATAATGAAAGAGCCTTAAATTGGACTGACAACTCTCCATAAAGTTATTTTTGTAAGAAAGTGATTTTTTTCCCAAGTCAATTTAAGTTCCCTCTTTTGAAGTCTGACCGATAAACATGTATAGGTCACTCTCATATATGAACAATATTTGATTCTATCATTTTTTTTTCCTTCTTAAATATAGAAAAGGGTGAGTTGGCTATGTTTGGTAAGAAGTCAATTCAGAGATTTAATGGTGGAAACAAGACCCATCCTTTGTATAACTTGTTTCCATCCATGAACTAGCAATAAATAAATACACCGCTATCCAAGCTAAATATAAATTTTAGAAAAAAATTGTAATAATCATGTAATATGTACTTTTTCCTTTATTCAAAAAATTGAAATAATAATACATGTATATTGATTAATTACTTAAAAAGTATTTTTAATTTTTTCAACAAAAAAAATGAGTTATTTGTATGATATGAAGTACTTAGTGAGTATTGATTAATTATTGGGTAAGTACTTAATGTCATAATTAAGAGTGATGCTTTATTAGTGGTGGGTTGGGTTCATCGTAAGTTTAATAGACCTTAGAAGCTACTTAATGATTTAAATCTCATTGATATTTTTCTTAAGGAGGTGAGATGCATTGATATGTTCTACATTTATAGAAAGACCAATTTTTTAGCTAATTACTTGGCCAAAAGTGGTTGTAATAAAATGTCTCCCACATGAGAGCTTATGGAGTAAATTGATTACATACCTAAAAAATGTCAAAAGCTAGTTCATTCAGAACCATATTTTTAAAACTAACATTCAATAAAATTATTTGAATTAGGTTTTTTATGTACTAAAATTAATTTGTAAAAAAATCCTTTAACCGGTGAACCATATTTTTTTTCCACAGTAAACAAACCTTAACTATTTACTCCCTAAACACGCGTATATTCAGATTTTCTTTTTGCGGGAACAGAAATAAAATAATAAAAATCTATAAAATATTTGGAAGGTAAAAAAAATTATATAAAAGTACCTATAGTCAATAAATAAATTAAAAAATTTGGGGAGCCAGGCCCCGGTCAACCTCCTTTTAGAAACATCACAGTCCCTAAATAGACTAAAGAGCTCAAGTATCCAAGTATCTACCACTTGTGCTACACCTTGTTGGTGAAAACTTCTTAAATTGATTAAAATAAACAAATAGGTTTTAATTTCAACATATGCGAGAATCTCTTATTTACTATTTTGCTATAGCCTATTCACTAAGAAATTCATTCAAAATGTTCTTAGTTTATTTTAAAAATAATTAAAATTATTCATGAATAATAATACTTTTAAGCACTAAAAAGTCGAATTCTAAGAAAAACATTTGTTAGAAAGAACATATAATTTTATTTCTCTTTCTCTCTTTCTTATTTTTATATTATATATTTTATTTTTCTTTCTTCTAATTATGTCTCTCTTAGTAAATATTTATTAATATTATAGCCTCCCTCCCTTGGATAGATACACACACAACATATATAGATGGAAAAGTTTCGTGACTCGACAACTAGTTCTCACTATGACGAATTCTTTATTTCTTTTGGTACATGAGTGTAATGTTTCATTCCATATATACCAAAGCCATTGCCCATGCCATCACCTTTCCTAAAGATTGGTCCTCATTTCTCTCATCATTGGTTCATATGGTATACGTGTCATGTGTGCAATGCTTCCTATTTTATGTAAACAAGAAATCATGTGTGTAATGCCTCCTATTCTATCTATACAACTCATTGCCCATCTCCTTTTATCTAGGATTGTAAAACTAAGGTATAGGTTCATAACATGCTCTCTATGGAAAGTTTTAGGTATATGATAGTTACTATACAGGATTTATTTCTCATCATAGAATCTCAAGAAATGCATATCAATATTCTTCTTTATACATTCTTGTACAAATTATTCAATTCGTGAGGTTGCTCAATTAGTGAGATCGTTAATATAACTGCATGTTTAGATATATATGGTGAAAAATTACGGTGAATAACTTTATAAAAGAATGAAAGTTATTTCTGTTTACCATAATTTTAGCTCACTGTGATTTTTTACCATACTTTAAAACATGCACTACATTATTGTATTGTCAACCTCATAACCAATGATATCAGGATCCTGATCTGAATCTTAGGACTCCATAATCTTACGATTTTTCTAGTGCTTTGCAATGTAGTCCCACATATGACTCATGGGAGCAAGATCTATCTAGAGTCTGGATCTTTGGGAGAAGATCTAAGATCACGATCTGATCTTAGGACCAAGGTTTTGAAAATGAGCTTCTAGTTTCATCCTTAAAAGAGAGGTGTGTTCGAGATGTCAAGCCTATATGGCCACTTCCCATCGTCTTCCATGTCGACCGTCGTTGACCTTCGCGCGCGGCTATTTGAGTCGTCTTCTTATTTGAGTCGTATGCCCTTATTTTTAGTTGCCTAACACCACCGAAAATGTAGAATTCTGATAGATTACGAATTTCTAATTTAAGTTCATGCGGATCAAATTATTTTCATCAATTTATATAATTTGCATTTCTAGTAGGACCTCCCTATGCTAACAACAAAGCTAATAACAATAGGTCATTAACCTAAGTTAATATCAGTTCAAGCAGCAAAAATTAATCTTAGAATTTCACTAACCTGCTAATGCCCAAGTCCTTCATGACCACTTTAATTTCATCCTCTGTGGCTCCCATTTGTCTCAACTCATCCAATTTGTCCTGCACCACTTTGTCTTCTGCATCAATGTCTAATCCAGCCTCTCCATTTAGTGACTCACCCAAGTGATAGGGGCGCTCTAATATCAGCCCTTCTTCCTCACCACATACATAAGCTGAAATTAAGTTGCAAACACTATGGTGTTAATCAATGTAGGATGTAGGACTAATACTCATGGATATATATATATATATATATATATATATATATATATATATATATATATATATATATATATATGTATGTATGTTAATTGATACTAACTAACCTGTTGATACATGCACAAGAACCTTGAGTTTTGTACATTTTTTGGCAAAGTCAATTACATACTTAACTCCAAAGGTGTTTAGGCCCAAGGATATATCATACCTACAATTTCAGAGGACAAAACAAGAACTGAAATTAGAGAAATCCCTTTTGGTTGAGTAATACAAAAGGGTATTTAATCATTTAGCACATACCTTTCATCAAAGTTAGTAGTTGCAGCTAAATTAATAATAACATCTGTTTGATTGTATATCTCTTCCTTAAGAAGAGAATCCTCCACTCCCAAGTCTTCATGAGAGATATCCCCTGGTACCAGAGTACACTTTTCCAAAATAAAGGGGATAAAATTTGCACCCAAATTTTCCTTTAGCAATTTAAACAAGTCCTTCCCTAATATCTGCATACCAAATTACCAATTTAGCACATAATTAGCTTCAAGCTTAATTGATCATGTCAAGGTGAGAAAACAAGTCCCATAGAGGCTACAGTTAAAAGTGCACGTTTGGAAATCTTTCGTTAATTGATTCTAAAGTTAGAATCAACTAAGTGAAGAAACTTGCTTATGAATGTTAAAATTGATTTTAGAAAAAAAAAACTGATTCAAACATGTAAATGATATAAAGCTAGACAATATATCTATTTCAAGTCTTTAATTACATGCTTAAGTAATAAATGCTAATGCTTAATTGCATAACAGGAAAAGTATAAAGAAATTTTGAGCAAAAACAAGAAAATGATAAAAGAAAGTCATTAGTATTATATGTAGGTCCTTATATGTATAAATTCTTCCAAACCAAACTGAGAGAGAAAATGAAAGGAAAGTTACAAAACAGATTTGGCCCTTTCTGCAGAAATTGGTGCTAAAGTTTGTGGTTTTCTTACCTCATTGTGCAAGCGGTGAGTAGCAGATTTAGCATCTCCAGCTCTTAAAAGAAGATAAAGCTTTTTTACATTTGACTGAACCCTCAATATCTTTTCCAACAAAACTATAAAATACAACAAAAAACATCAACATTAAGATATATCTAGCCAGCATTAGAAGGTACAAAAGAGGGTGAAGGATAAAAAAAATAGCACACTTTTAGCAAGAAAGCCAGTGGCTCCAGTGACTAAAATGGTCTTGTCCTGAAGAAAGTGGAGTATACTTCCCAACTCCATTGTGGAAAAATGAATAGCAATTAATGAGAGTGAAGCTAAAGTAATAGCTTTTCAGAGAAAACAGCCACAACAATGAAGTGGGTTAAAATCTGATGCACATTTGGCCATTTCATATAAGCAGAGAAATCATCATATAAGATGGAGTGTACGCAAGCTGTTGGGGCATTGTTTATTGTCTTAAGTAGTGCAGAGAAATAAATGCAATAATTTCATCTTTTTTCCCTCTGTTTATTGTTGTGTTTATGGTTGAGGGAAGTCAATAAAACAATGTGAAGCACTTTAAGGGCTCGTTTGATGGTCAGGATAGGATAAGAACAGGATTGGATAAACATAGGATATGATAAGGGCAGGATAGACTCTTATCCTATCCTGCGTTTGGGGTGGACAGGACATTGATAGGATATGATACAAACAATGAAAAATGTATCAAATTTTCGTTGAAATAAAAAATATTTAATAATTTTTAAAATTTAATTTTCTAAATAGGTTTTTTTTTAAAAAGTGATTATTCTATTAAATTTAATTTTTTTTCATTTTTATAAATAGCTTATTTTTTAATATTAACTAAAATAAAATTAATTTTTATTAATTTGGCTATTTTAATTTTTTCGAAGGGAGTCTATTTTAATTAAAATTATTATATATGTAACCAATGGGTTTTAACTTAGTAGGGGTAAGTGATTAATGATAAAAATTATTAAAAGATATTATTCTTTCAAAAATATTTTATATTTAAATTATTAATTATAATTATATAAGTAGAGAAATAATTTTAAATAATACCATATGATAAAATAAAATTAGTCTATATTTACTATTAAAAAATTAATATATATATATATATATATATATATATATATATATGAGTAGCCTATTTTATTGTGAGTGAAGAATTATTTTGTGTATTTAACGAAAAATAATGTTAACTAAGTAGTAGTAAGTGATAATGAAAATTTAATTATTTTATATGAGTAAATCCAATATTTTCACCATTTATAAATAAGTTTATTTTTTTAATTAAATTTATCAGTAATTAAATAATTTAACTTAACAATAACAATAACAATTTGTAATTGATAAGTAATAAAATTAATATTTTATTAAAATAAAAAATTTATATTTATTAATTAATATTATTATAAATTATATAAAATGTAAATATTGAAATTAATTTTGGATCATGCTAATAAACAAAGAAAAAACTGATATCCTATCCTGTCAGGATAATTTCTATCCCAGCTCCCCCTCAGGATAACTTTTACACATGATGGATAAGGGACATGATAGTGTTATCTTATCCTGCTGGCGCAACAAACAACAGATAACAGCAGGATATGATTACTATCATATCATGTTTCTGTTTATCCTGTCCACCAAACGGACTCATTAACACTATAACTTTCGTTTCAGGATATATAAATAAATATTGGACAAACAAATAGTCTTCTTTGTTATTTCTTGTTGCTAGGGGTGAAAATTACATTTGTTTAGAAAAATAACGTAAAATAAAATGACAACGTGAGGAAGTCCAATTTATTTTGACACTACATAGTGTAAGCAAGCACGGATTTACTTGTATGCTTGGGGGCAAATGCCCCCACATGAATTTTTTAAAAAATAATAATAATAATAGTAATAAACTAATATTTCTTATGTTCCTTTTTATAAGAGCTAAACCAATTTTGCACAACCCTTGAGAAAGTTAGGTAGTATAGTTTTTTGCATTAAATTTGTTCTCAAATGTTGTTGAATTTCCAAAATTGTCCTTAACATATTTCTTTTTAATCTCTTTCCATCATTAATGCAATTCCATATTTTCAGAATTGAATAGGGGTAAAAATGTGAAAAAATAATTAATATGGCACACAGTCTTATGTGGTTCTTGTAAAAAGGAACAGTCAACACCCTTTATCTATCTCTTATAAAAAGGAACGGAGGGAGTATTATTACTAATTCCCCTTCAACCATAATTTCCCTTTCTCCTTCTAGCCGCCTCACTTCCTCTTTCTGCTTCTAGCCTCCTCACATCCTCCACCACCAAATCCCGTTCTGCTTCCCTCCTTCTCCTCCTCTGCCGTCGCGCGGCTCTACATCCTTCTCCGTTCGCCGTCGCCTGTGCATCTACGGTCTGCAATCTCCGTCCGCCGTTGCTCTCGACTCCGCCTTCTCCGTCCGCCGTCGTGCTCGACTCTGCCTTCTCCGTTGCCGCGACGCTGACTTCTCCTCCTCCGTCGCCGCGGCTCTGCCTTCTCCGCCGCCGTGCCTCTGCCTTCTCCACCTGCTCTGCTTGACTGCTTCAAAGTTCAAACCCTCTTCTGATTCTCCCCTTTCTGCTTCAATCCAACAAGGTATTACCTTCTTTACTCTTTAGCTTGGTTGTTGCTTTGTGTTTGGTTGTGAATTGTGAATTGTGAATTGTGAATTGTGAATTGTGAATTGTGAATTGTGAATTGTGAGCAAACAAGGACTAGGGGGAACTAGGGATCTTGCTATAAAGCTTGTGGAGACTATGAAGCATATCGTATATCCGTTGGTATATTTGCTTTTAGAGTTAGCTTTGATACTTCCTGTAGCAACTGCGGCAGTTGAAAGAGCTTTCTCCGCTATGAATATCATCAAGAATCAGAAGCGAAATCGTATGGGAGATGAATGGCTAAATGATTGTTTAGTTACTTATATAGAGAAAGATGTATTTGATAGTGTTGAGAATGAAAAGATAGTGCAGAGTTTTCAAAATATGAAAACTCGTAGGGAACAATTTTGATGTACTTTCAAATTTGTAATAGTACTATGTTATATTTTTTATGTTACAAATTTATGTGCATTTTGCCTCCACGTACTTAAATTCCTGGATCCGTGCCTGAGTGTAAGCACCTATGTCCTAGAGTCTTCCATTGGTATTTTTCGAAAATCATTGGTGGACAAACAATTTTATAATTTTTTTTATTTTTTATTTTAGAGTAGTTTTTCTTTTAAGGTTACTGTCATCTTATTCGTACAAGAAATCCACTTACCAATCTAATTTTGTTTTGTTATTTTAGAGCATTAGAAGAGTTCAAGTTGAATTATGTTTTTCAAACTTTCTCCCAAGTAAACGCGTTTGAAGTTTTTATAGAAACCAGAAAGAGGAATTGAATGGGATAAAAAAATCACTACACATGTAGGCTAGTTGAATTACTCTCATAATCTTATTTTTGTTGTAAGGGTTAAGATTTAACTATCATTTCGGTCCATGCAAATTTTATTTTAGTCCATTGCCTTGTGCCATCATAGCTCCTACATGGCATCCCTCTAGTTTATAAACAGGCGAGGATAAAAATAAAGATCCATGCAAAAACATCCCTCTAGTTTAGATAATAACGCATTTTTAGTCCTCACTGATCATGATCTCGGCAACTTTGCCATGTGCCATCACGGGTCCTACATGGCATCTTCACGTGTTAAATGAAACTTATATGTGATTTATTTTTTTGTCGGTGCAAAGTTATAAAAGCATCAAACCGATATAGAAAATAGAGCACTTTTATGGTCCTCACCGGAGCATGAGCTCAATCAACATTACCATGTGTCCTCACTGGTCTTTTCATGGCATCTCCACGTTTGAAGCTTATTTTTATTTTTTTCTTTAATTTTCAGATTAAATTACTTGTTATTAAAATATAAAAATTAGGTTAAATATGTTTTTATTCCATGTAAAATAAGAGTATGTTGAATTTGGTCCCTATAAAATTCTTTGCTTTTAACCCCTTAGCGTTAATGAAATATGTGAAATTAATTTCTCATTCATTTTGTGGTGGTTTTAGAGCTGTAGTGACGGTTTTTAAAAACTGCAAAATACGCAAAATGCACCGCAAGGATTAACTTCATGGATTTTACTAATATTGGGGACTAAAAACTATGAACTTTTTTGGAGGAACCAAATCCAATTCACTCATATTTTAAGGGGACTAAAAACCTATTTAACCCAATTACTCCTCCTCACCCCGACTCTATCTCCCTCCCTCCCTCCCACCCTCTCCCTCACCCCAACTCTCTCTTCCTCCCAAAAATAAAAAATCTACAACCTAAAATCACAAAACTATTTTGTGCTTCTTCTCTTCTCTACCACCACTTTCAATCAAACCCAAACTAGAAATATATCCCAAACCTAGAAAACACTCTAACCCCACCCTTTTATCTCCCAAAAATCATTAAACAACAAACTCGTAAACCCTCATCAATCAAACCCATAAAGAAATCTAGAACCCAAAAAACAATAAACAACCACCTTCTCCATCACCACCTCTTTCTCTATCATCACTATCTTTTTGTTTCCCAAAAAACAGAAAACAACAACCTTCTCCATCATCGATCTCTATTTCATCTCTTTCTACTAGCTATGGTTGCACGGCCCTTTCTTTTTCAAGGTGTTGCTCGACAGTTTCTCTTTCTTTCCCACCATACCCCAACCCTAACAAACTGAACAACCTAGAAACCCCCACCAACACCCCAATGAACCAACCCACCACAACATAAGAAAGAGAAAAGATATTAGAGTGGAAAAATCAAAAAGTATATTGCAAGGTATTCGGTTGAGGCGCGGTGAACGGGAGCTGATTCACTCTAAGGCAAAGTGGAGCATGCGGCCGTGATGGTATGATCTTGGCGGAGGAGAAGCGTTCAATGTTTGGAGTAGGAAGAGGAAGAGGAAGAGGTGGTACTTTGGTTTGGAGGATGTGATGGATTTGCTCTGGGTTATAGGTTTTTTATGCTTTTTAGGTATTTTCTATGTTTCAAATAAGAGGAAGGTTCTGGGTATTTTCCGAGTTTTGCGGTTTTTATGGGTATTTTCTTTGTTTCGAAGGAGAGGAAGGTTCTGGGTTTTTGGTATTTTTTGGGATTTGGGGTTTTTGTTATTTGTAACTAGAAGAGGGAATAAGAAAGAGTTGGAGGTGGTTTATATGGAGGGGGTGGTGGAGCACGGCTTGACCGTGGCTGATGATGAAGAAGGGGCTAGAGGGAGAGGGTAAGATGAGTTTGTTTTTTCATATGGGGAAATTGCGAGAGTGAGATGATGGCTTTATTCTTTATTCTTTGTATTGGTTATGAAGATGAAGATGATAGGAGATATATGAAGATGAAGATGAAGACAACGAAAGAAGAAGGTGAAGGATTTGAGTTAAAGATTAGAGATTAGATGTGTTCTTCCTAGAGGTTCTCCTTTGTTTTTGAGGCGGAGCACTGCCTGGATTGGCCTGACGTGCACGGTGAAGTTGCTTGACCACAGTGTGGGGGGTACCTGCAGAAAGTTCTCTGGTGCTCAAGTCAGTGAGAGGGCAACGAGAGAATCTATGAGTCTCAAAAGAACTCAAAGATGTGTTAGAATGAATAGCATGTTAAGTAAATGAACGACCATGTCTATAATTATTGGCTCGAGGTACGTTGTTGTTACCTCTGCAGGTCCAAGGGAAGTCTTTACGCAAGAGCTTCCGAGCGCATGATCAGCTTGTCGTAACTCGGCCTTCACATGACCGCTTGCACACTGGCTGGGACGAGATGTTCCTTTACTTAGTCATCCAATCTGCCCTTACGATATCTGCTTAGGTTTAAGTCCTTTGGGTCGGTTGTGATGCTATTGAGTCTTTTGGCTTAGAAGTTGTCTGCAACAGTACGAGGAAGGAATAAGATTTTGTAATTTATAATTAATACTTTTATTTAATTATAAGTTATGTGGAAATTAAATTTTAATTAAACTTTGCACTAGTATGCCACATCAATCTTTTTAATGCACGTGGACGTGTAATGTAGGACTGCCGATGACACATGGCAAAGTTGTTAGTCTCCGACAAGGACGAAAAGTGGGATATTTCCTAAATTAGATAAATGTTTTGACAACTTTACACCGATGTGGAACTTAAATCAAAATCATTTATATTATAGGGACTAGAAACCTAGTTAACCATTCTATTAAAACATTGATATGCTTGAAATTCAAGCTATGGTCAATATTTTTCAGCCATACTCACATTTAATAATTATAGAAACAATTATTTAGAATTAACTCAACTAAAATTATTTTTTACCTATCATATTTCTCATTTATTAGTTTTATTTATTACACCCTACCTTAAATACATTATTAAATAAAA
Source organism: Acmispon strigosus (assembly GCA_030819835.1). Taxonomy (NCBI): domain Eukaryota; kingdom Viridiplantae; phylum Streptophyta; class Magnoliopsida; order Fabales; family Fabaceae; genus Acmispon; species Acmispon strigosus. The sequence goes on along the minus strand of JAUAMA010000005.1, from coordinate 38,702,442 downwards.
ATAATTTAAACTATATTTTATAATACTATAATCAGTTATTCTTAACTTTTGAGCAATTAAGAGTCTTTTTTTTTTTTTTGAAACTGAGCAATTAAGAGTCTTAATCTACTTATATTAATCTTTAACATTAAAAATAACATTTTGAAATAGATAAAGTGTATGTTTGGATCAACCTGATCAAAATTTATTTTGGTAAAGTTGATTGAATCAAGAGGAATATTAAAGTTAAGTAGTTTATATTTTATAAGAAAAATGATCTATATAAAATTATGTTGTGAAATTTCATAATTGATTATCTTCACCGTATATATTTGATTTTGTAGCTTCATCCTCAAATTAATTTTAAAACTAAAATCAATTCATTTTGAAAAGTAAAAAAATTAATCATTAAAAAATTTATTTTAAATTTTATTCAATAGAAAATCAATTATGTTGTTTACAAATTTGCTTCAAATATCTACTGAAATTAAACTTTACCTAACATCAACCATTCTGCAATGGATGGAAGTACCGTTTGGCCCAACTTATTTTTTACCTCCTTTCTTTTTAAATGGAGAAGTTGAGCCAAACATAATTTATGAAAAAATCTTTGTAAAATAAGTAACTTATTTTTATTGAAGAAAAAAATAATAAGGAGCTTTTTAGAAAACTGTATTAGGTGGAGTTATTTTTTTAAAAATAACTTTTTTTTTCTTTAGTAGATCATTTTATCATGCTTTTATTTACGTTGTCTCTCCACCATCGCCACTACCACTGTCGTTACTGCCACCACCACCCTCCACCACTATCATCGTCTCTACCGCCGCCTCCATCCCCACCTCCACAACCGCCATCACCACCTCTACCATCATTGCCACCACTGCCCTCCACCACCACCCCCTTGCTACCACCGTCACGACGACCATCACCACCAACTAACACCCACCACCACCAAAACCACTAGCTTCGTTGCCACAACCACCCCCACTTCTACTCTTGCAACTACCGATGTCACCACCACCACCACCACCACCATCGCCACCACAACGACCACCTCCCCCACACCACCCTCGATTTCTACACCATCCTCCATCACCACCACCATGCCACCACTACTCCTCCACCATTGTCATTGTTGTGACCTCCAACACCACAACTGTCATCGCCAGCACCACCCTCCACCACTATCATCGTCTCCACGCCATCTCCGCCTTCCACCACCTCTACCATCACCATTGTCGTTGCAACCACCACGACCATCGTCGCCACCAATTAAGATCTGCCTCCCCAAACACCCCCAATTCCATTGTCACCACCACCACCCTCCACCATCACCACAACCTCCACTCTGCCACCACCACCGTCGCCGCCACCATTGTCCACCACTACTATTTCCGCCACCTTCTCCCCATAGCTATCTCCACCTCTAGCACCACCTCCACCATCACCACACCTTCCACCATCACCCTCGCCACCACGTAACTAACACTACTACCACCACTACCACCATTAGGTGACACCGACCTCCACCATCCCTGCTACATGTTTCTCCATCATCGTGTTGTTGCAACCACCCATTATCCCGAATTTACAAACAAAAAAATAAATTTTAAATTAAAAATAGCTTTTAAGATATAAACATTAAAAAACTGACAAACAACTTTTACTTTTTTTCTTAAATCCTTTATTTTAAATTTTAACTTAAAAAATAGTTTTTAAGAAGAAAACAAACAAGTCAAACAGTACCAGAGTATGTTTTTATCACATAACAACTTTATCTAGGTATTGTCAATTACCAAGGCTTGAACCACTTTTTTTTTCTTTTGGCTTTCACTCTATCTCTTACCCTTTGTTTTGACAATATTGTCTCCCATCCATTCATTTAGTATTATTTTATTTAATTCAAAGGTGAAAGAGACAGAACATGCATGAGAATTGAAGATGAAGATAGTGTGAGGGTTGAATATGAGAAATTATTAAAGTGGGAGTCGACTCTTATTAACTTCCCTGTGCAGCTGCAGCCCCACCGGCGTCACCGTTCCTCATAAATGAGCCCTCACCGGCCAACTCATCATCTTTAAGTAAATTATAGTACTACTATATTTCAAAATCTCGGATCTATGTTCTTCAAATGTTCCTATCATTTTGTATATATATATTCTTCAAAAAAAGAGAATGTTAACGTTAGTCAATGTATATGCCTCAAGTGTTTTATATGAAAAAAGAGAATGTTGGAGGAGCTAAGAATAAGGAAAATGATTTATGTACATTAAAAAATTCACGACACTAACGACACATGTGGTTGGTAGCAATATTCTGTAGAGCATTTTTACTCTGTAGTTTATGGCGGTCAAAAACTGTAACAAACTGCGGTTTATATGGGGACTTTAACTCTGTTAGATGCTTAGAAGAGAGAAGGAGTGTCTTAGTAACTGCTCCTTCGCGGGGAGGAGGTAGGACGTAGCATGAAAGTAGATGATATTCCAGTTGTAGGAAGTAAGTTCACTTGGTATAAATCTAATGGGTAAGCTAAAAGTAGAGTAGTAGACTAGATAGATTCTTAGTTTGGAGTGTTTGGCCAAATTGCACCCAATATATAATGAATATGGATATTTCAAATCATTGCCTGATGCTTATGAAGAGTGTGAATCTGGACTGAGGACATTTCAAATCATTGTTTGGTGCTTATGAAGAGTGTGATTTTTGTTGGTTTTTTGACCCAGGTTCTCAGGTGTTGTTTTGGGCTGTGGAGCATTTGTTTTCAAAGAAAATTTAAGGGGTTTGAAAGGAAAAATTAAAGGTTCAGGGATTTTCAAGACGGAGGAGCAATGTTGTCAATATCGGGATCCTACCTAGGAGGTTAGAATCAGAATGGGGGGGGGGGGTAAAAGATCGCATATTATAGGATCGAGATTCGGATCGTAGATCATTTAAGATCCTACTAGAAATACAAATATATACTTTATAAAATACACACACATAAAAATTTACATACGTAAGGAAAACAACTCATGATTCGCATCAAAATTCACACATAATGTCATAAGTACATATCTTAAGAAACATAATCGAAGTGCCATAAACACTACCCCTGCCTTTTTCCACTTGATTGAACCTTTTTCCCCTTACCATTACCACTGCCACCAGTCCCTGAATCAGAAGCCATATAGAGAAGAAGAAAAACAAAGACTTCAACAGAGCAAACAGCCAAATAGAGACAACAATGAACAAACAGCCAAACAAGAGAAGCAAATAGAACCACAGAATAATAACCGGAAAACAAAGACTCGATGGTCGACGACGGTGAAGCTACTTGGGTCGACAACAATGAAAGTGTGTGTTAGTTGAAGCATGAAACTTGAAAGAGTTCAGGTAGGGTAGAGTTTCGAAATTTGAAAGAAGTAAACAATGGGCCGAAAATGACTAATGAGAAGGTGTTCACTTCTTGTAATGGGCCGAAAAATGAGAAAGCCCAACTACGAAAACCCTAGTTTTCAGGATCGCAACAATGAGCTTCATGTGATCCTTGCTCCTTGAATCGAGATTCAGGTGCGAGATCCAAGCCCTTTCTCAATCCTTTATCTGATTCAGATCGCAGAGGCTTCCTTAGATCGTAGAATCGTAAAATCTTGGGATTTAGATCGGGATCTTGACAATACTGATAGGGAGGCTTCACATTATTACCATGTCTCCATTTTTTCTTTCTTTTGTTCTGCTAAATGTCATATACTAATTGAAATCGGTATTCAATGACTGCATAATTATGTATTGCGATAATTTAGAATATTCACCCCGTGCTTTCCCTTTCTCTTCTTTTCTCAAAATTTATTGAGTTATTGTTGTATAAATCTCCAACTGAGTTATGTATCTAATCCCAAGTCATGTGACCACCAACCGTTAGAAATAATAATATAAAATTATTCACATGGTCATCACCCAACAGCCTAATTTTTTGGAATAATTGATTCTTTGACATGTTATCAGAGCCTCTATGACCAAGTGGTCTAGAGCTCGATATTTACCGCCCACAACTATTCTGATAAAAAGTTAAATTTCAGCACATCATAGGTGTGTTAATGCATTGTCCACGCTTCAAGCCCAAATAGACTCTTGCATGAGGGGGCGTGTTAGAAATAATAATATAAAACTCTTACCCAACAACTTAAGCTTTTGGGATAATTGGTGTTGAATATTCAAGTGTGGAGTTGTTGTCTCACATTGGTTAAATATGGGTGAGGTGAATACTTTATAAGAGATGTGACTCATTAACTCAATGCCTTAATGTTTTGAGTAAAGAAGTGACGTTGGGTTCTCTTGGTGACTTGTTTCCTAGGCCAATGGGCTCCCCCTGTCTCCCCTACAAGTGGTATTAGAGTCGATGGTTGGTGTAGCCATAGTGACAGCTCCTTGTGTCGAAACTCTTCTTGGCGGTGTAGTTAAGGTGACGTGTCCCTTTGATGTGGTGAAGCGAACGGCGGTGCAAGTGTGGATAACTTCTGCAGATGAGAAGCACCTCAAGGTTTTAGGTAAAGATATGACCTCAAATTTTTTTAATGTATTGTTTCCTCGTTCCATATGCTCTCCTTTTCTTCCCAACAATTGGTTCCTTGGCACCCACTTACAACTATCTAAATGGTACTGCTACCTTGTTTAGGGGACTTCTTCCCACCTGTTTTTTTCCTTTAAAGGAGAGATGAGAAGCTCGTTTGATTGTCTCGGAATATAGATGTTCCACCAAAGCAGCGTTGAGTTGAGTTATAATTTATGAATATCAATATTTATTTAATGAAATTCCAGTGCACAGAAGTAGCTTATTCAATTAGTCAATTTTCATACCTTCATAAAATCCCACGTATCTATTTTTTAACTTGTTTAAACAAAATATTTTTTCCATTCCTTTAAAATTTGTAATTATTAATTTTAGTCTTATTTGTTTGTAGTCCTTCCAAAATACACGAATCATGTGGTTTTAGTTGACTTTGGTCTTTCATGATGAGCTAAAATCACATGTTGTGGGAATTAAAAATGAATAAAACTTTAACATGAGCTAAAATAAAATTTTGTCAATTTTACAATGATGAAAAACTTATTTAACCTTTTATTTATTGGTCAAGGTCAATTCTAAAATTCAAACACTCTTGAGCTTAGGGCTCTTAATTTAGCTCACAACTTGTGAGCTAACTCGAACGTGGCGGACTAGGTTAGTTTACATCCAGCTCGTGCAAACTTTGAGTTAGATCGACTTGACTTATCCAGCCCGCGACGGTTGGAGGTGTTTTCACAAGATTGAGAAACACATTTTTCAGGAATGATATTTCCGGGAATATGATTGCTGAGAATGTCATTCTTAGATAAGACTTATAATTTATAAATGTGTTTGGTTTTAATATTTAGTATTTCTGAAAATATTTTTAAATTTTATTTAATTGAAAATTCAAAAATGAAAAATAGAAAAAAAATGTAATGGAATTTGGAAGTAGTTGGAAGTTACCTTCACTTTCCCATGGGAATGTAAGATTCCCAACATCTTTCATGGGAGTCAAGTGATGAGGGTTATAGAGGTTATTCCATTCCTAAGAGTGGTTTATACCCGGACATCAAATTTTCAATATTTTAACAAAAATGAGAATATGCATTCCCAACCTTCATCGAAAGCTTCGACCAGAGCCCCTACTGTGCCACACCATTCCGGGAAGCACCCCACGCCTCTCTGCTTCTTCCTCATTCACTTTGCCTTTGTTTCCTTTTCTCTGTTACTTCTCCAGCACCTTGCTTTCCTATAGAGTTAGTAAGTATGAGAAGTTAATTGGGCCCTATAGCCCATCATCTAGCTTAGATCAGGTTTCCCTTTCTTTCATCACCTTTTTAGTGTGTTAATGCTTTTTAACAAAAAAAAAATGTTGTTTTTGATTTTTTAATCACATCAATTAACAGTTTTATAGGCAAAAAGTTTAAAATAACTTTTTAAAGTGATTAGTTATATTTGTAACAAACATAAGTAAATTTCTATTTTTCATAACATCTCTTAAAATTAAATTAAATATTTTTTAAAAGATAAAATTACTTCTTTTTTTCAGAATATGACATGTATTTGAAAAAATCACTTTTTCGAACAATCACTTAAAATAAAGTGTTTCTTGCATTTCACACGGATGCAGCATTTAACACGAACGAAAGGGTAGCTATTATTGTTGGAATTTTAAGAAATTGGTTTGGAGAAATTATATAACTTTTCCATATTAGTTTCTTAAGATTCCTACTATAATAGCTACTCTTTTGTCCGTGTAAAATGTCACTTTCATGTGTAACGCGATAAACACTTAGGAAGGTTTCAGTTATTTTACTATTGTTTATGCTACATACTTTTTTATGGGAAAAAGAAGATTTCATAAGTGACTTTTGAAAAAGCAATTTTAAAAAACGAATCTAGGATACATGTTATATTGTTTAAGAAAAAGTAATTTTACCTTTTAAATAATAATTGATTTTATTTTAAGTGATTTTTTATAAAGCAGAAATCCATTTAAGTTCATCTACAAATTTAATAATTTTTTTCACTTTAAAAATTTGTTCTAAACTGTTGGTCTATAAATATAAAGTGTGTTTTTTTATATAAAATAACACTTTTCATAAATATGTTAGGGTAATAAAGAGTTATTTAAAGATAAAAGTGTAAATTTGAATTTACCATAAAATTAGCATTGATTTTCTCTCTCTTCAACCATAATTATTATTTCATTATTTCAGAAACTACTCAAAACAGCTTAAAAGCATAATAAGTTTTTTAGTTTTTTTTCAAAAGGATTTTTTTCCAAAAGCAATGACAAAGGCATAAAATTTGCATAGCTGGTAATTTAACAAAAAAAAAAAACAAAGTGATGACAGCCAATTCCATGTGAAATTATTGTTGAATGATGGACTGAATACCAATGAGATATCTTGGTGTTGTCTTAAGATTGCATCCCATCTCCAGAGTTCGAAGGGAGCGAAGACCTTCCCAACCATGCTCCGGTAAACACACCAGCTCATCCCACATATCGATGTAAAGACGCTCCAAAGCGTTGAGGTTGAAGAGTTCATGTGGTAATTCCTTCAATTCTCGGAACCTGTGTAGATCCAGACTCCGAAGACAAGGCAGGTTCCTCAACAGTTCTTCTGGGAAACATGTCAGGCCTTCTTGGGCAGTAAGAGCGAGGGAGGTAAGACCAGGGAGACTACCAACTGGCCAAGTTAAGTCATTGGTAGAAAGGCTTTTAGCAGAGGGAATGCATGGCAGCACCAGTTTAGGGCAATACTTGATAGTCAAATCAGTAAGATGGGGGAATATGAACATTTCCCCTCTTTCCATTTTCAACAACCTCTCTAACTTTGGTAATTTTACTAATTTGAGTCTCTCTAAAGATGGGAAAGCCCTCACCTCCACACCATCATAAGATTCGTCATCATCTATGTACTGCACATTACTCATCGACTCCATTTTAAGTGTTTTTAAACATGGTAGTCTACCAAGCAATGAAAGCTGCACGAACTTATCGAAATTTAAAAGTAGAAGACCAACTAAATTACTGAGCATACTTATCCATCTTGGGAATTCTAATCCTTGATATTGAACTATTTTCAACCTCTTGAGATTTGAATGGGGTTGAAGCGCTTCAAGTACTAGCTCAGGATCAGTAGAGTATGACTTGATTTCACCCTGCGGGTCCAACTCAAGGTTAAAGTGTGAAGATCCTTTTTTGCCTTCAAATTGGCCTCTTGAGCTTCAGATAAACTGCCAACATTTTGTAAGGCAAAAATGCTCAGATTTCCTGTCAACTTTAGATCATGCAACTCCGACAAGCTATGCCCTTTTTCTAAACTGACAATGTATGTACTTAATGTTCTGAGGCAGGATAATTTTCCGATGTAAGGGCACATACTAGATAATGAAAAACAATGTGCAATGATAAGATGTCGGAGATTCTGTAAGCAAGCTGAGCCTTTGGGCAGACAGGTAAGATTTCCCAAACTTGTCAATTTTAAGATTTCCAATTTCGGCAAGCTATAAACTGAGTTGGGTAAGGTTTTTATCTCAAGATGAGAAATCTCCAAATACCTCAAATGGATTAATTTCTCGAGTGATGATAAATATAAAGAACTTGCCCGTAATACCCGAAGAGAGTGGTGAGTTGGGAAGAAACCAGAAAGAATTGTTTTGTAATCATTTAATTCATATAATGTTCGCAAAGACTCAGCTTTTTTGAAGACACCCTTGTTGAGTGAGAATGTATGGCCAAAACTAACATGGTGTGTGCTTTTTGACAAATCTGTGACATTATCATACTTCAAAGTCATACACTCTTGCCCCATGACTGATTGAGCGAGATCATGGACAAGATCATGCATCTTGAAAGAAAACTCTCCTGAATACTCATCCAATTCCATATCTTGGAAGAATGATTTTTGGTATAATTCTTTCCAAATCATATTGCCAACATCTTCAACCTCCAAGTTTACCCTAGATGAAATAAACTCATTGGCTATCCAAAGATAAATCAACTCTTTTTTCTTGATTCGTCTATCTTTTGGAAATATAGCACAGAAAGTAAAACACTGCCTTAAGGTTGGCGTTAAATGAAAGTAGCTCAATCTTAAGGCAGCCAAAATAGAATTTTCACCCGGTATATTCCAAAGACCGCTTTCTTTAACTTCAAGCCATTCATTTTCCTCACTCCTTGAGCGTATGAGACCTCCTAATGCTTGTGCTGCAAGTGGTGATCCTCCACACTTCTTTATTATCTCTTTGCCTATAGCTACAAGCTCTGCACGCTCTTCTATGTTATCTCCAAATGCATATTGCTTGAACAACAACCAACAATTATCCTCAGATAGACCATGTAAACGGTGAGCTTGGCACGTTCCTATGATTTCTGCAACATCCATATCACGAGTGGATACTAGAACAGAAGAACCTTTGAATCCACATGACAATACAGATTTCAACTGGTTCCATTTGTCTTGACTTAATCCAAATTCCATTTCTTGATTTTTATTCCACACATGTGTACAAGGCCCGTTAGGCCCAATATAACTCAATAATAAACTTATAGGCCCATCAAGCCTAATTAAGCTTCATTTCGACCTTTGACGACATCAAACTCAATGAGAGATTAAGTTGATCTTTAATGTCCACGGGTCCAATAAGGCTTCATGTTGACCTCAAATGTCTATCAGCCTTCATTATACTTCATGTTGTTCTTAGTGGCTCATCTAACCTTATTGGGCTTCATGGTGATCTTTAAGGCCCATTGTAACATAATGAGATTTCGGCTTGATCTCAAAGGTTGCGTTAGTCCCAATGAGGCTTTGTGTTGCGTACAAGGCCTATTAGACCTAATACAACTCAATAATTGGTCTATAAAGCCCATCATAACATAATGAAGTTTCTTATTGATCTGAATGACTCATCATAACCTGATATTAGAATTCAAAAATAATTAAATTAAAAAAATATTAAATACAATATGTGATGAGTGGATTTTATATGATGTTTTTAGGGTCTTTTTTAGTCTTTTTATTTTATTATTTTTGAGTCACATGTAGGTTTTTTATTGTTTTTATGTAGATTTTATATTTATTTTGCATTTTGCATGTAGATTAGATTTTTTGTGTTTTTCTATCTTTATTTTATATTTTTAGGGATTTTTCTAGTTATTTTATATTTTTAGGAAAAGCTGGTTAGTTATCATTTTTGGGCCAGGGACCAATTTGTAAAGTTTCAGAAAGTCAGGGACTAAATTGTAAAAGTTCAAGAGTGGAGGACTTGAAGTGAAGATTGAGAGAATATGAGGGCTTGAAATGAAGTGCTAACCAAGGGAGGACCAAAGTGAAAAAGAAAAATATGAAGAGTCACTCTCCAATTTAGCACATGGAAAAAATGCTTAAAGAATTGATGAAGGATTTCAGAACTGATCAAGGCTGGTTAGTGGCTTTTTATGGCCATCAAAACCCACTACCATGAATGAAGAAGGAAGAACAAGCAAGAAGATGAAGAAGCAGCATCCCAACGCTCCAGCGTTGGGATTCCAGCGCTCCAGCGCTGGGGTTCTGACTAGATGATGAGTCAGATTGTGTCCCAGCGCCCAAGCGTTGGAAAGCCAGCGCTCAAGCGCTGGGCCTCGGACAGAAAGTGGAATTTTAATGCATCCTAGCGCCCAGGCGTTGGGAAAGCCAGCGCTCAAGCGTTGGAGGCTGGATTTTTACTATAAATAGGACCCTTTTCTTCACTTGTAAGACACACCTTCATAGAATACAACAAGTATTCTCTCTTTCTCCCTCAAAGATCATTGTTCCTAGGACTTGTGGGAAGCCATACTTGAGCTCCTATCCAGGGTAATTCAATGAATCTTTTAGCCATGCTTGGCTAATTCTTCTTTAAGTTTCTTGGGTTGTATTAGTTTATAAATTTATGTTTTAGTTTTGTTTCTACCTTTCTAAATTTTATTTCCAGTTCTTGTTTTAATTCCTTGCTCATATTGTTATCTTGCTGTACACAAGAAGTTTTTCTTATTACTTATACGAATGAGAATTGGTAAGTAGTAAGGGACCTAGGATTAAAAAAGGCTATAAGTATATTTCGCTAAGAGATTAGGAAAGACGTAGCTTTGTGTTGGCCGGAACTCTATCTTCATCTTCTTCTTTAGTTAACTAGATTGCAAGAAATTGGGTTTAGTAATTGAAAAAGGAAGTTCTACAATGTGTAAGAGATTAACTTGTAGATATAATAGGCTATAGCACCTTGAACTTGGATTTATAATTTAGAAATTAAGTAGATACTTGCTAGCATAATTTATATTCTATGTCAATCAACCCAAGGACTTAATTCTCATCATTTTTATCACATCTTTATTTTATGTTATTATTCTTACTTGCTCTAAAAACCAACAATATCTATCATTTTATTTTTGTGTTTAAAGTACTAAACTTAATAGTAATAAGAACACCTATCCCTGTGGGTTCGAACATTTTTATTACGCGATAGTAAATTGTACACTTGCAATTTCATTATCAATATGCTTATTTGATATCCTATTACTAATATTATAAAGATATTTAATATAATTTTTAAGATTTTATTTTAATTTTTTTTCAAAATTTTAATATATATATATATATATATATATATAGTTATTTAATACTCAAGTGCTATTATCGTGATTATACTAAATTAAATATATCATTCTATTATATATTATGATAATTCTAACTATTAGATATTTCTTAAGTATATATTATTAAATACTTTTACTTAAAATTTAAAATAAATCTTTTGCGCATTATTGTGAATATTATTTCTTCATCTTTTTTCTTTTAATTCAAAAAGTTATTTTTTCAAAGAAAAATAATTAAACAATTGCAATCTAAATTTTAAACTACTAAACACAATTTGTGATAAGCTATTATAAAACAAGATAATTATAGTATATTTTACAAACAAAATATTAAAAAGGGAGCTCCTAAACTAAAAGCTCTGAATAAAAAAACTAAAAACCCATTTTAAAGTCAAATATTATTTTGAAAAAAAAAAGTTAAATATTATTTTAACTTAACCATTTTTATGTAAAAAAAAAAAAACTAAACCTTTTTCCACTTCTTCTCTTTCTGTTCAACCCTGTGCTCTGCGCCTTCATTTCCTCTCTGCGCCTTTTCGTCTCACCATCCGCCGCAGCGGCTTCATCCGCCGTCGAGTCGTCATCCGCCGTTGCTTCTGTTATCCGTCGCCCACCCTCTGTCTTCCGTTTCTCTGACTTCTTCTCTGCGTCTTGCGCCACCTGTTGCCGCTGTGTTCCACCCGCCGCCGCTGCTTCGTCCGCCGCCTCTTCGAACGCTGCTTCGTCCGCCGCCTCCGCCTCGTACTCTGCCAATCCTTGCGTCGCCCACCCTCTGCGTCTGCGTTTTCCCATCAGGTAAGAACTTTTGTCATGGTTTTCTCCACCCCTTGCTTTTCTCTTGATTATTGGTGGTTTGTTTGAAGTTAGAACTGAATAATCCTATATAATCCTATGTTTCTGGCACCACTGCGATCTTGCTTGAATAATCCTATGTTTCTAGCACCACTGCGATCTTGCTTGTATAACAGGTATCATATTACACAAATCTAGAATGATATGGGATGCATGCCAGCATTTTTCTTAGATGAAGTTTGGCATTCTTTCTCTATCCTTGAGATGAAGTTTGGCATTCTTTCTCTATTCTTACCCCATAACATTATCCCTTCGCACCCCCTTTGAGCCGAAAAATCCTTCCCCTTAACCTTAGACAAGGATCACTCTACATTAGAGTTAGCACAATGTCAGTGCCAAGCTTGCTTAAGATTTCCATTTCAAGAAAAAGAAAAAAAAAACAAAAAAAAAAGGAAAAAAAATTTTGAGCAAGTCTTGGCCAACCATAAGAAAAGTATTATAAACAGTGCTAAGTATCAAAGATCCTTCGTCTCCATCAACCCATAAACACTTGTTTGGGCCTTTGATATCCTTTCTTCCATGACCCACTGGCCCTTAGCCACATTACATCCCTGACAAAGTCCATTCCGATCAAGGACTGATTGTCCACTTTTTCTTGAACCTAATTTTGAGACACAATAACTTGATTCATTTGCTCAAAAAAAAAAAAAAAAAAGAGGGATGCTCACTGAATAGTTTCCTCCACAAAGATTGAAGGTGCAAGAAACACACAAGAAAGGGGGGTTTGAATTGTGTGACCCATTTTTAATTTCTTTTCTAGAGAGTTGTATGTTAATTATCTATTAGTGTTCATTTATCTTCATCATGAGATATTCTTGGAAATATGTAAGAATGTATGAAGTTCATTTAGTTGATTCTAAAAGTTGATTACTTGTTTTCAAAATAATTTGTTAGTTATGGAAACATGAATAAGTGTGCAGCGGAAAGCCAATATAACAAGAAAATAAAGCACACATGGTTTTTATCCTGGTTCACCCCCATAATCGACAGGGCTACGTCCAGTCCTTGGCTTCACCAAGATTTTCACTATTTCAACAAATAGTACAAGTATTATCAGGGACTTCTCCCAACAAGTATTCTAAGGACTTCCCATATCAAGTATTAGAAGGACTTCTCCTTACAAGTATTGTTAGGACTCCTCCTTACAAGTATTATCAGGACTTTTCCTTACAAGTATTGTACAGGACTTCTCCTGACACATTTTCAAGGTTTTTCTTTTCTACAAAATCCTCTTCTGATAAGAGTGGGTAGAAGAAATGAAGCGCATAAAAACAGAGAGATCATAAGCAAGTTGATCTCTGTTTTTAGTTATGTGTGTGGGATATGATGAGAGTTTGAACTCTGTAAGTTTTCCACACACATAAGCAACTCAACTCAGGTTGTGATATGACTTGAAGTTTCCTGAGTTGAAACCAAGATTGCCTTGGTCTTTTGGAAGAACTAGATTGAGATGTGTACAACTTAGTTATAGTCGCCAAGTTGCTACGGAAGCAGGGTTCTCTATATATATCTTCAGTTGAAATCCTCACAGGAGGAGAGAAAACCTGCCCGTAGTGCTTCGTCCTCTCCGGGAAGCACATAACGGCTAGTTCTGCATCTCTCAGCAGGCGTAAGTCACGATCTGAGGTTTCTCTGCAAGCGTAAGATATGATATGAGAATCATCAACTCGTCTGGGTTGATGTCGTCTGGCTCCATGCTGAGCGAGTGATCTTGAACTAGTTTCTCTGTATATAAAGTGAAGATCCAGTGGTGGAGATGTTTTGACCATTTTACCCCAGTGCTTGACAGCTAACACTCATCACGTGTTTTGGTCAGATATTTTGAATTTCGACCGTTGAGAGTGTACGATGCTCAGAGATTCTTGCCGTTGATTCCGCGATGTCAGCTTGATTTGAGGAAAAGCAGAACAGCAGTGGGACCAGGAAGTATTTAATTAATTGTGTCCCTTCTTTCTTTCTGTGATTGCCAGTACCTTAATAAATGTGCAGACGAGGTAGATGTCTTTGATCCAAGAAGCAATTACTCAAGAGACAGAGAGTAATTTCTTTAATGCTTCTGATAACCTGATATCCTTGAGAAGCACATTTCTTGATCTTTGTACCTTTGGCGCAATTGATACTTGAGCGGACGGATTCTTCCTTATATATATATTGGCAGACGCATTTTCCATGCAGTGTTTGAGATTCTGTCGCTGAGTGGCTTGCATCGGCAGACGGACTTCCTTCAGTCAGTTCTTCTTTAAGGAACATAATATTCTTGTCTTAGAGAACTGAATCCTTTCCTTTTATTTGTTTCCACTGAAGTTCTCCATCTGAGAGAGTTGATCCACAACTTCTTTATATGATGCTTGAGAGGCTTCGAGGCAGAAGGTGTTTCTTCATAGGTTGTCATACTCTTTCACCTTTGAGCGACGTAGTCTTCCAATTTAATCTTTGTAGATTTAGGTAGCGGACTGATTCAGCTGCTTCAAGTAGACTTTGACTTGAGTGTGCAGATCTCGATCAAGTGACCATGAGAGAAGATGCTGGTCATTTGAGGCTGTTGATTTATCTCTCTTGAGTCACCGGACTATCTTGTACTTGTATGTATTCCTTTCTTGAGCCACCGAACTATCTCATACGAGAATACTTTCCTTCATATATCTTTGACATCGTTTCTTTCGAGGTGACCGGACGAACTCTTCTGATGGACTGATTCTCTTGATGAGGCTATGATGTTTATTCATTCCTTTCTGAGATGGTTGTTCCTGTACATGATAATTTTCACTATGTTAGGAACTTCATCTTTGACGTCATTAAATCTTAAAGAAATTGTTAATTATCAACATATGATAATTCATTTAATTATTTGATTCTAACAAAGATCTCTCAAGAATGGACACTGCGGAAAAGCCCAATCAGTCAGAAGAAAATCAAGAAAAGATCTCTTCCATGCCCATCAAGACCACAAATGGGAGCCAAGATCAATAGAACAATTGTTGGACTACCACTCGTTGTCTCAATTGGGGCAACTTTTCAGCTCATTGCTTGTTCCCTTTCCCTGAAGTTGGGCCCATTTTCTGGTTTCTCCCCGATCTCTGTGTCACAACTGAGGCAATTACTCAAACCATTTTTCTTCACCCGAATCAGACTAGGGAAACAGTCTAAGCTTCACTTCATATCTTTTGTGTACCTGGTCATTCTTCGGCTGGGATAATTACCTATTCTTAGTAGTCTTCCCGTGTACTCTGATCTGGGGCATGTGCTCATCTAAATTCCTCATACATTTTCTCAAAGTAGGGCTGACTACTTGTTCTTCCACTCTCAGGCTGAAGTATTACCTTGGTTGTTCTCACAAATTCTTCCAACCTATTGAGACATCACTGAAGCAATTGATCATTCCACTCCTTGTCATCCTTGTTACACCCGAGAGATTTTCTAGCTTTCTTTTTTCATCATTCTAGTGCATTGTCTTTCAAACTGGAGCAATCACTTGTTTTCTAGTGCTTATCTCTCATAATCTAGACGAGGTGATTTTCCAGTCCATGCTTTGTCAATGTTCCCAGATTGGGGCAATCATATGCTACCTCATGCTCATCATCCAAGGCTAAACCGGGGCAAACGCCCAATTTTGTCATGAATTGTTTTTAAATCAGGGCAATCAATGTTTCCATTCAATGTCTAGATTGGGGTGTTCATTTGTCTTTCCATCAACTTCTTTTAAATGGGAGAAATCAATTGTCTTCTTATGCTCATTCTTCAAAGTATAAACTGAGGCAATTTTCCAATTTATGTCTTATAATTATACCCAAACTGGGGCAGCCTGATGTTCATCACTCATTCTCTTCATCCACCCCAAACATAACTGGGGCAATTCTCTGTCCTTTGATTCCTTCTTATGTCATCTCATGTCATGCATATTAATTAGATAACGCTTCAAAGCGAAAGATCACGGGTTCAATAACATGACTTAGCATTTCAACATCTCATTTAACATGTTAGACCAAAAGGCTCTCGGTCCACTCAAAACCAACAGAAAAAAGGGGGCGCCTCAAAGACCTCCATCAGTCAGAAAAATTCAAAGTCAGCTTCAGACAACTCATATAAACAGGTGGCCCACCCTTCTCAGTCGGGTTTCAGAGGAAGATCTTGCAAAAGAGGCAAGCTTCACATCCATTCACATGATCTTTCCAGGTGAAACAAGATTGAGTCTGTCTGAGTTTCCGAGCACGCATGTGCTTATTGAGCTAAATTTTTCCAGGAAAGCTAACAAAAGTCTTTTCTAACACAGCATAATTCAAGTTTGAGTTTCAAATTCATAAGCTGTGCATCATTTGCATCATTGCATCAAAAGCATCAACATCACATGCATAACCCCATCACATATGGTACATATCATGCATAACATAGCATGCATTACATTTCATACCATGCATACCTTTGTCACATATTGAAAGTGTAAATCAAGTCTCGTCCTTGGACTCGACTGAGGTTTTGATGAAGACAAACACATCACAAAAAGAAGAAAGACTTCAGAAGTAAAAAGGAAGACTTCAAGAAAGAAAGGAACAAAAAGGAGAAAGACTTCAAGAAGACTTAAGAGAAGAAAGACTTCAAGAACCAGGCTCAGAACGTCAAGATCAAAACATGAAGGTTCTAGTTTTAAGTAAGTCTTGTCAACTTAGTGTGCTATGCTTTATTAAGGTTTAATTACATTAGAAGGCTCATGAAAGATCAACTAATTGAGTACAATATGGTCTCACAAGTTAAACTTGGTAGGAACACTCAATTAGGGTTTAAGATGGTCAAAACTGAGTTCTGGACTATCTGTAATCGATTACAGATGTGTGTAATCAATTACAGGATGTGTGTAATCGATTACCACAAGTGTGTAATCGATTACCAAGTTTGAAATTCAAATTCAAACTTCAACGACATGGTGTAATCGATTACACTAACTGTGGTAATCGATTACCAGGTCGACAGATGTGTTATTTCATGAACCATTGTGTCTCAAACCCGTTGGGAAAGGTTGTGTTGGTTCATGGACGACCTCTAGTGCCTATATAAAGTCCTTAGACACTCAGAAACAAAAATGACTTGGTCCATAACTTTCATATTCATTAAAGTCATCATTCTGAGTTTCGGTTCTCTCATTTTCATAAGAACACTCATGATGTTCAACATTTGAGAAACTCAGAATGGAAGAGCCTTCTTTGTAATTGCCTGGAGCATACAAACTAAGATCAATCCTTCTTGTCTAAAGGGTTGAATCATGCATAGAAAAGGCATCTTCTTCTTCTTCTTCTATTTGAATCATGTTGATTCATTCACCATAGTTTTTGGTGGTTGTAAAAAAGGCCCTTTGAATCAAGTTTGATTCAAAGTCCACCGTGGTAATGCGGTGTCATCAGAAAGTGGATTGCTTTTTGAGGCATGATGGGTTCTCTTAGGGTCCTTGGCACAAGTATTGCTAAGAAGACTTGATCAATCAGAAGTGGGTTGCTTCAGGAAGATTGATAAGATATCTTAGGGTCCTTGGTGCAAGCATACGTTAAGAGTACTCGATCATGGAAATCTTCACTGTGGAATTCAGTGGAGTGGTTCTTCAGAAAGTAGTAATCTTTCTGAGGGATCCTAACTTCACCGTGGTATTCGGTGAAGGGTTGTTCGATTGAAGGCGGGTTAGTCTTCAAGGTCTGAGGGTGGTTTGCCTTCAGGAACTGAAAACGGTTTGCTTTCAGGGGCTGTTGAAAGTGGTTTGCTTTCACAGGATATTGGTAGGAATTCTTGGGGTCCTTGGGTTAGGAACTTGTAAGTAATTTTTATCAATAGTGGAAAAATCCTCAAGGGGTTTCTTTGAGGGACTGGACGTAGCCTTCGGTGGATTGAAGGTGAACCAGGATAAAACTCTCTGTGTCATTTCCTTCATCCTTCATCTTTTACTTTCAAGCAATTACAATATTCCGCTGCAACAACGTTCTTACGTTACAACTCTAATTGCGTTGAAAGTCGTTTGGTACTATTACGCGAAAATCGGGGCAACTCTGATTCACCCCCCCCTCTCAGGTTGCTATCTGTACTACTAATTGGTATCAGAGCCTGGTTTAGGTAAGTTATTCCTAAGATCCGGGAGAAGATAGCATCCTCATCTACAACAAGTACCAATGAAGGATTCAACATAAACAGGCCACCATTCTACAATGGAGAACTCTACGATTTCTAGAATATCAAGATGATTTTTTTTTTGATAAGCTGGAATATCAAGATGATGATCTTCATAAAGCCTTTAGACGCGGAAATCTGAAAAGTCATTGAAGAAGATCTCCTTGGGCCTGTAGTAGAAGTTGAAGGAAGTTCACAATCAGAACCAGAAAACACATGGAGTGACAAAGAAAAGAAGAAAGTTCATCATGACTTAAAAAGGTATGAACATCTAGACTTTAGTCCTTGGTATGAAGAAATTCCTTAGATTATCTACTTGCAAATCTTCAAAAGGAATATGGGATACTTTAATGGTTATACACGAAGGGACTGATGAAGTCAAAAGATTCAAAGATCAATATATTCTATCACAAGAATATGAGATGTTCAGAATATTGCCTGGAGAAAGCATACTTGATATGCAAAAGCGGTTCACACGATTATTGAATCACTTGGTTGTTCTTGGTAAGGAATTCTCTTATTATGCCATAAACATGAAAATGTTAAGATCCCTTACAAGAACATGGCAACCAAAAGAACACCGCTCTCTCAAAGAAGAAAAGTCTCTCCAACATGACTCTGGCTACTCCTTTGGAAAACTTCAAGAACATGATTTTAAGTTAAACAGACTTGAGCAATATGAGAACAACAAAAAGAGACATCGGTCTGTTGCTCTAAAAGCCAAAGAAAGCATCAATGATGAATATGATGCAGAGTCACAAGATGATAAGAACATGGTCCTAATTGTCAAGATTTTTCGAAGGTTCTTACAAAGAAAAGGTATGAAATCTACAAGTTTTCAAAAAGGGAAATGAAGCCTCCTCCTCTTCACAAATGATCACATGTTATGAATATGGAAAATATGGTCATATCAAATATGATTGTCCAAACATTCAAAAGAGGAAGCATGGACTAAAGAAGAAGTTTGAAAAGAAGGCTTCAAACTCCAAGAAAGCATACATTTCTTGGGATGACAATGACGTAGGCTCAGTCTCAGAATTCTGACAAGAAAATATCCAGGTTAGTACCAACACTTCTATTTCTAATAAGTTAGAATATCCTATGGAAAGTTTCTTTAAGATGTGTCACAGTACTTCTAAATTTAGTGATAGAATGCTATTAGTTCATCATTAGTAGAAAAATGTCAAATGCTTCAAATGGAATTAGATGATGTTAAATCTCTTAGGAGTAAACACATGCATGCTAAGTTCTTCTAGAAATATGAACTATAGGAACTACCCACAAAATGTCCCAAAACAATCCTAAAGAGTCAGTGTTTAAGATTAAAAGAAAATTAGGTATATTAGATAAACATGATTGAATGTATTTAAATTGATTATGTGTTTAAATGATCATCTAGAAATGTGCTACATAGGACTTGATAGTTTTAGAACCTATAAAAATGTCTTTGTAATCGATTACCATAGGTCCTGTAATCGATTAAACCTGTTCTCAGTCCTCGTGCCTGTTAGAATCTTTTAAGTAATCGATTACCATAACTGCTGTAATCGATTACATATTCAAAGTTTGAAATATTTCAAATTTAAACTGTCAGTAATCGATTACCCAACTGCTGTAATCGATTACATTCTCGTGCTATATAATCAAAGCATGAAATTTCAATAGGAATTATTCTCAAAATGCTACAAGACAACCTAGGAGACATTATGATATGCTTAGATATAATATATAATGAAAGTTATAGACTACATGCTTGTAGTTAGTGCAATAGAATAGGACATACCTCTAGTAGATGTTATTAGAGGAATATAGGAATATCAAATGAGCAATATATGTGGGTGGAGAAGACAATCAATAACCTAGAACCCAAAGCAACTTAGGTACTTAACATTCCTTTATGAGAATTTGTTTTGTAAGTGTGTATGAAAGTAGCAAAGGGTTTTATGATATCTTGATAATGGCTGCACATCACACATGATTGGAGACAAAACAAAATTTTTATATCTCATACCTAGGAAAAAGGGGATATGTCTCATATGAGAATAATGAAAAAGGGATAATTGCTTAGCATAGGGAAAATAGGTACGCCTTCTCAAACCATACTAAAATAGAGCCATCTAGAGTACATAATTGATAAGGAAATTGCAAGTGAACAATTTACTATCGCGTAATAAAAATGTTCGAACCCAAAGGATAGGTGTTCTTGTTAATATTAAGTTTAGTACTTAAACAGAAAAAATAAAGAGATGTATATTTGTTGTTGATTTGAGAACTTGAAAGAAACAATAGCATAAAATAATCGAATAAAGAGATGATGAACAATAAGCTCTTGGGTTGGTTTACATAGTCTATAAAAACATGCTAGAAATTTCCTACTAAATTCCTGAATTATAAAACCATTATCATGATGCTATAGCCTAGTGTAACTACAAGTTAATTCCTTAAGCATTGTAGATCTTTCTTTTTAATTACTAAACCCAATTCCTTGGCACCTAGTTAACTAAAGAAGAAGATGAAGAAGATGTTCAGGCCAACATAAAGTTACGTCCTTCCTAATTCCTTAGCGAAGTATACTTATAACCTTTTTTATTACCTAGTTCCCTTACTACTCACCAAATGGCCTTATGTAATAAGCAATAAGCAAAACCTCTTGTGATCATCAAGATAGAAATAAAGCATAAGGTAATAAAACATGAATGGAAATAAAATTCAGAAATGTAGAAAAAGACTAGAACATGTAGTATAAACTAAAACAACCCAAAAACTTAAAGAAGAATTAGCCAAGCATGGCTAAAAGAATCATTGAATTACCCTGGATAGGAGCTCAAGTATGGCTTCCCACAATGCCTAGGAACAATGATCTTTGAGGGAGAAAGAGAGAATACTTGTTGTATTCTATGAAGGTGTGTCTTACAAGTGAAGAAAAGGGTCCTATTTATAGTAAAAATCCAGCCTCCAACGCTTGAGCGCTGGCTTTCCCAACGCCTGGGCGCTAGGATGCATTAAAATTCCACTTTCTGTCCGAGGCCCAGCGCTTGAGCGCTGGCTTTCCAACGCTTGGGCGCTGGGACACAATCTGACTCATCATCTAGTCAGAACCCCAGCGCTGGAGCGCTGGGATCCCAACGCTGGAGCGTTGGGATGCTGCTTCTTCATCTTCTTGCTTGTTCTTCCTTCTTCATTCATGGTAGTGGGTTTTGATGGCCATAAAAAGCCACTAACCAGCCTTGATCAATTCTGAAACCCTTCCTCCACTAACATCAATTCCTTTAAGCATTTTTTCCATGTGCTAAATTGGAGAGTGACTCTTCATATTTTTCTTTTTCACTTTGGTCCTCCCTTGGTTAGCACTTCAATTCAAGCCCTCATATTCTCTCAATCTCCACTTCAAGTCCTCCACTCTTGAATTTTTACAATTTGGTCCCTGACTTCCCGAAACTTTTACAAATTGGTCCCTGGCCCAAAAATGATAACTAACCAGCTTTTCCTAAAAATATAAAATAACTAGAAAAATCCCTAAAAATATAAAATAAAGATAGAAAAACACAAAAAATCTAATCTACATGCAAAATGCAAAATAAATATAAAATCTACATAAAAACAATAAAAAACCTACATGTGACTCAAAAATAATAAAATAAAAAGACTAAAAAGACCCTAAAAACATCATATAAAATCCACTCATCACACCACTATACCCAACGACAGCTTGTCCTCAAGCGACAAAACTTAAAGAAAAACTCGTCCCTGGGTTTTGAGAAAGTTTTATCTGATTACAACATGAAGCACAAAAACCTTTCAAAGAAAGCTTAGCAGAAAAAGAAGACATGCATGTTTTATAGACAAAGAATCAAGAAAGTTAGGCTTGGCTTTTAACATGTTTGAGTTCATCAATTAAGCTCACCAAAAATAATATTCTCCATGAAAACAAGAAAGCTCAATAATCCTGCCTATCATTCAAATCAAAACTGAAGTAAAGCAACCAAGTGATTTTGAAGAGATTTTTGAAGGTTGTAACTTGGCCAAAGGGTTGAACAATTCAAGGTATGGATTTCAAAACTTGGCAACTCTATTGGCTGACTCAGAATTTGTTGTTAAGTGATTCTTCTTTGACTAAGAGCTTTAAACAATTCACACAAGGGTCCTCTCAACTTTTTCCTTTTCTTTTTTTTTTTTTTTTTTTGAACAAAGTAGTGGAATGTATGGGATGAATGACTTGAATTTTACTCCCCTCATATTCTTTCTCACCCCACTACTTCATTATTTTTTCCTAAGGCACATACCTTATTTTTTCAATTTTTTCCTTCATCTTTTTTAGAGAGAAACCCACACATATAGCTCCAACAAATCAGCACATGCGTCACTATAACAACTGAAAAATTATCACACAAAGTAGGCTCCAAAGAATGACTCTTTTAAGGCTCAAAAGGGGCTACTAGTGGATATAACATTTCAAGCAAAAATCTGAGTTTTCAAAAATTCCTATAATCTCTTCTCAACTCACAAAGTACACAAAACTCCAATCAACATGCAACACAAGGCAGAAAAATCTTACAATCATGCATCAGAGTCCTCAACTCTCAGAAAAAGATAGGGTAAGTGGTACCCTTTTTAGAACTCAGAAAAACTTTTGCCAACAACCAAACAATCAAGATATCAAAAATCCTTTCTACAGCATGCAATCCTAACTGCTTAAAAACATAGAATTTTTCACAAAGCAGTTTAATCAGATAAAGCATTTCATAAAGCTATAGCAACTTCAGAATGGATAATATACTCAAAGACTCATGCAAAAATAAAACAGAAAAAACTAAACTAAAAATAAAAATAAAACTTAAAACTATAAAAAGAAAAAATAAAAATAAAAATAAAAACTATCAAGCTGGTATAGCAACAAATTTTCCACAAAGGTCCAAGGGAACCTCAATGTAAAAATCACTTTGAACACTCAAGTTCAAGAGGGCTCTTCCTCTTTTTGGTACCTATCCTGTAACATTGAACAAACAAAAGTCTCACAAGCAAAAACTTGCTTGACTTGTTAGTTCCAAAATCAGCACACAAGCTTATGGGTTGAAAAATTTGTGTCCACCTTTTAAAACAAGAATTCTTGAGTTCCCAAAAATTAAAACCAGATTAGAACCAAGGGAAAACTCATAGAACCTTAAAAAAAATTTTAAGAAAATGGTGGACACAATTTATTAAAACTAAAAAACAGCAAACAAAAGTAAAAACAGCAAACTGCCCGAGCTCCAGCGCTTGAGCGTTGGGGATACCAACGCTTGGGCGCTGGAATAAAAAGAATTACTGGGCATCAGAGGTACCAGCGCCTAAGCGCTGGGTTCCAACGCTATGGCGCTGGAATTAAGAAAATAAACTGGGTGGATTCCAGGGGCTTAGCGCATGAGCGCTAGCCCTCCAGCGCCTAAGCGCTGGGATCAACTGGAATCAGAGGTTATGAAGCAGGGGCCTAACGCATGAGCGTTGGCCTCCAGCGCTCGAGCGCTGGCCTCGCCTGCAGCAAAACATAAAATTTTTTTTCTTTTATTTATTTACAAGAGTTGTGCAAAAAATTAAAAAGACATAAAAATAAACTATCCTAAGTTGGGTTGTCTCCCAACCAGCTCAATGTTAAGGTCCGAGATAGACCCTTCCCCTTAATCAATTGGGGGTACTTTTTCTTTTCTTATTACAAACATCATCTTTGAACTCATCCTCACTCTCAGACTCATAGTGCTTACAAGTACGAAATACAGAAAACTTTACTTTTTCATCTCCTACCTTCAAAGATAGGAGGCCTTCTGCTACATTAATCTTGGCGTTTCCTGTAGCAAGGAATGGCCGCCCAAGAATTAATGGTACCTTGGAGTCTTCTTCCATGTCAAGTATCACAAAATCAACTGGGAAGACAAACTTGTCAACCCTTACCAGAACATCTTCAGCCACCCCATAGGGGTACTTAATTGACCTGTCCGCCAATTGTAAACACATCAAAGTAGGAGTGGCCTCTCCCATGTCCAATTTCCTAAACATGGAGAGTGGCATGAGGTTTATAGAAGCTCCTAAATCACAAAGAGCTGTTGCATTAGGTAGTCCCTCAATTTCCACAGGCAAAGTGAAACTCCCTGGATCCTTCAACTTTTGGGGCAACTTCCTCAAAACCATAGCTGAACACTCCTCAGTTAACATCACAGTTTCATCCATCTCACTCAACTTCCTCCTTCTAAATAAAATGTCCTTCATAAACTTAGCATAAATTGGCATTTGTTCCAAAGCTTCAGAAAATGGAATGTTAATTTGAAGCCTTTTAAAAATCTCAAGAAATTTCGAGAATTGTTTTTCCAAATTCTTTTTGAAAGCTTTAGGAAAAGGAACTTTGCCAATTTTCTTAGAAGGAGGAAATACATTTTCAGCAATTTTTTCAACAACAATAGGCACATTCCTTTCTTCTTCTTTTTCTTCACCCCTTACCTCTTGTTCAATTTCCACTACCCTTTCGGGCATAGTCTTACCACTCCTAAGAGTGATGGCAGAAACATTCTCAACATTTTCTTTTGGATTGACAAGAGTATCAGACGGAAAAGTACCTGGAATCCTTTCTGAGATGGTCTTGGCCAGTTGGCCTACCTGGACCTCCAAATTTCTAATGGAGGCTTCATGATTCTTAGCACTTGTCCGGGTCTCATTCATAAATTGCACAGTTTGTTGGCCTATTTCACCAACAATTTCTTCCAAACTCTTTCTTCCCTGATTTGGATTCAAAGGCATTGGTGGCCTCTGATTTTGGAATGGCCTCTGAAATTGTTGCCTGGCTTCTCCTTGACCACCCCCTTGATCTCTCCAAGAAAAATTGGGGTGATTTCTCCAGCTTGGGTTATAGGTGTTGCCATAGGAATTTTGAAAATTCCCCATAGCTTTTACCTCAGCTTCTAATTCAGCCTCCTCCGGGCTCAGTTGCACCCCCTCCATTCTTTTGACCATCGCATCAACTTTCCTGGATAAAAGTTTATTTGAAGCAACAATGGACTCAAAAGAATCAACCTCATAAATACCTTTCCTGATTGCCCGGTCCTGGTTTGAATGAGCAGCTCTTGCAGCAAGTTTGTTGATGAGATCAAGAGCTCCTTGTGGTGGCAAGGCATCGAATGCCCCACTTGCTGCAGTATCCAATTTGTCCCTGGTATAATCATTCAAAGCAGCATAAAATTTCTCTACCTGATCTGCGATAGAGATGTTATGACCTGGGCACCTTCTGAGAAGTCCCTTGAACCTCTCCCATGTCTCATACAAATTTTCAGCATCTTGCTGAATGAAGGAGTTGATCTCTTGCTTCAACTTCCTTATACGATTGTATGGAAAAAATTTGGCCGTGAATTTTTCAGCCAAATCGTCCCATGAAGTAATGCTTCTGAGAGGTTGAGAAGAAAGCCACTCCTCTGCCACATCTCTTAAGGAAAATGGAAATAGCATTAATCTTACCGTATCCAAATGGGCATCATTTCTCCTTAAGGTGGAGCATTGCCTGGTGAAACGCTCCAGGTGTGTATGGCAGTCTTCATTTACACTCCCACCAAATTGGTTTTGACTTACCAATGAGATGAAGTGTGGAGGAATCTGGAAATTTGGCAAAGCATCCTCCGGAACCACAATACTCCCTTCAAAGTTGTAGTCTACCTGGGGAGCTGTGATGTCACGAAGAGAGCGATTAGCATTCTGCTCTTCCTCCTCCTCTCTCAGCCTTTGAAGTCTAGCTTGGACTTCATCTTCCACCCTTGCATTATAGTCAGCAAGGAGGCGCTCCTCCATTTGTGCTTGTGTTTCAGCCATGGCCTTTGCTAATCTCCTTTGCTCTGCTAATCTGCGATGCAAAGTTCTTTCAATTTCAGGGTCCAAATCAAAATGTCCTACCATGCAAACAAGCCAAAGAAGTTAATAGCACCTATTCAATAAAATTTTTATTTCTTTTTTTTTTCTTTGAATTTTTTTTATATAAACAAAAAGTACTAAATAAAATAAAAACAAGAACTTGAAAGAACCTATCCCCGGCAACGGCGCCAAAAACTTGATAAGGAAATTGCAAGTGAACAATTTACTATCGCGTAATAAAAATGTTCGAACCCAAAGGATAGGTGTTCTTGTTAATATTAAGTTTAGTACTTAAACAGAAAAAATAAAGAGATGTATATTTGTTGTTGATTTGAGAACTTGAAAGAAACAATAGCATAAAATAATCGAATAAAGAGATGATGAACAATAAGCTCTTGGGTTGGTTTACATAGTCTATAAAAACATGCTAGAAATTTCCTACTAAATTCCTGAATTATAAAACCATTATCATGATGCTATAGCCTAGTGTAACTACAAGTTAATTCCTTAAGCATTGTAGATCTTTCTTTTTAATTACTAAACCCAATTCCTTGGCACCTAGTTAACTAAAGAAGAAGATGAAGAAGATGTTCAGGCCAACATAAAGTTACGTCCTTCCTAATTCCTTAGCGAAGTATACTTATAACCTTTTTTATTACCTAGTTCCCTTACTACTCACCAAATGGCCTTATGTAATAAGCAATAAGCAAAACCTCTTGTGATCATCAAGATAGAAATAAAGCATAAGGTAATAAAACATGAATGGAAATAAAATTCAGAAATGTAGAAAAAGACTAGAACATGTAGTATAAACTAAAACAACCCAAAAACTTAAAGAAGAATTAGCCAAGCATGGCTAAAAGAATCATTGAATTACCCTGGATAGGAGCTCAAGTATGGCTTCCCACAATGCCTAGGAACAATGATCTTTGAGGGAGAAAGAGAGAATACTTGTTGTATTCTATGAAGGTGTGTCTTACAAGTGAAGAAAAGGGTCCTATTTATAGTAAAAATCCAGCCTCCAACGCTTGAGCGCTGGCTTTCCCAACGCCTGGGCGCTAGGATGCATTAAAATTCCACTTTCTGTCCGAGGCCCAGCGCTTGAGCGCTGGCTTTCCAACGCTTGGGCGCTGGGACACAATCTGACTCATCATCTAGTCAGAACCCCAGCGCTGGAGCGCTGGGATCCCAACGCTGGAGCGTTG
Source organism: Acmispon strigosus (assembly GCA_030819835.1). NCBI lineage: Eukaryota > Viridiplantae > Streptophyta > Magnoliopsida > Fabales > Fabaceae > Acmispon > Acmispon strigosus. Next base: position 38,675,249 of record JAUAMA010000005.1, on the reverse strand, counting down.
GGATGCTGCTTCTTCATCTTCTTGCTTGTTCTTCCTTCTTCATTCATGGTAGTGGGTTTTGATGGCCATAAAAAGCCACTAACCAGCCTTGATCAATTCTGAAACCCTTCCTCCACTAACATCAATTCCTTTAAGCATTTTTTCCATGTGCTAAATTGGAGAGTGACTCTTCATATTTTTCTTTTTCACTTTGGTCCTCCCTTGGTTAGCACTTCAATTCAAGCCCTCATATTCTCTCAATCTCCACTTCAAGTCCTCCACTCTTGAATTTTTACAATTTGGTCCCTGACTTCCCGAAACTTTTACAAATTGGTCCCTGGCCCAAAAATGATAACTAACCAGCTTTTCCTAAAAATATAAAATAACTAGAAAAATCCCTAAAAATATAAAATAAAGATAGAAAAACACAAAAAATCTAATCTACATGCAAAATGCAAAATAAATATAAAATCTACATAAAAACAATAAAAAACCTACATGTGACTCAAAAATAATAAAATAAAAAGACTAAAAAGACCCTAAAAACATCATATAAAATCCACTCATCAATAATCCTTTAGGAGATAAGTACTGAATTCAAGCCACAAGAGTTGAACTAGTTTGAGAAAAACCTAGTATGTATATCGGTTCCCTAAATGATAAGTATATCATTGAAGCCAAATAGATGCTTAGGAACAAATTAGAAGAACAAGAAATCATAGATAGAAAATTAGGCTAGATTTGTAGCACAAGGTTATAAGCTTGAAAGAAGGAATATGAGAAAAGGGGCTCCAAAACAAAGAAGACAAACTTGGATGTCAATAGAGCAAGTTCATCATTCAACTCAAAATGAGGAAGCATGTCTAGCTTTAATGGCAACACATCATAAAGAGGTTAGTAATGCAATTTCATATGTTAAATTATAAATTATCTTTGTTAGATTGCATGATAATTTCTTGAACATATATGAAGTTTATGCACATTAAAGTAGGATCATCTCATCCTTACAAAACTAAAAGGAATTAAATTGAATAGTAGTGCATTCTTAGGCATTTGTATTTACATTATAGTTCTCTGTTAGAGATATTCTTCATGCTGTGCCTATTATGTCTGAATCTTCAAGTTTTCAGTCATAGTAATCGATTACATAGGATTAGTAATCGATTACAGGGATTATTCTAGCCCTGTTTCCTTTCCAGAAAGGAGGGTAATTGATTAACCATGTAGAGTAATCGATTACCTCCTCGAATCTTTGAATTAGAATTCAATTTTTCAGTATGTAATCGATTACATAAAAGGTAGTAATCGATTACATGCCCGATAATTTATATATTTTTCTGGGTTTTATGTTCATAATCGATTACATCCCTTCTGGTTCCTTCTCTCTCTCGTGCGCAACCAGCACCTATATTTTCCTCATATCTTCCACAATTCTTGTTCGTTTTCAAGAATTCTTTGTGGGTTTTGCTCCTAATATCCATCTCCATCTATTCATACAACCAATTGTTGTTGAATTGGTCTGTATCAAAAAGCCCCAATTCGGTCCTGCTAAACCCTAGAAATCGAAAATTCTCAAATTTAGCTTCCATGGCCTCTTCCTCACGTAAACCTCTTCGTTCTAAGAACCCATCCATGGATGCTTTGGACCTCTCAAGGCTGTTGGATACTGAAGAACAGAAGCAACGATTTCTTGCTCATTTTCTTGATCGACCAGTTCTTACACCAAAGTATGGTGCTCTGGATTCTTTCTTGACAGCAGGGATGACATTTCCAACATTGCTTAATCATCAGGGACTTGACTCGTTCATTGAGATTAAAGGTAAATTCTTTCCCGAACTTGTCAGAGTCTTTTACTGTAATCTGATTAAGCGTGGTGGCAAGATATGCACATCTATCAAGGGTATTGACATATCTCTGACCATTGATGAGTTGGGAGAATGTCTGTCCATTCCTAGCACCGGAGCAAAATTAGGTTCTGAATTGCCTTGCCCATGGGAAGATTATGATAAGCGATCATTTTATTTATCTCTATGTCGCTTCACTGAAGAGCAAATTCAGTCTAAAAAGCAGAGAGTTGATGCCAACCGGTCTAGAGACACCCTTGCTGTTGGGTTTCTCACTGTTGAAGACAGAATGCTTCACTACTTGCTCAGTTATGTGATCTTACCTCAAAGTTCTAATCATGCTCAGATAAGCGATCTAGAGTTACAAATTCTATATGGCATGGTTAATCAAAAGTCTATTAATTGGGCTTATTTGGTAATGATACACATGATGATGCATAAGTAAAGAACTAGCCCTCTTCCATTTGCTTCTGCAATTTCTATCATTCTGAAGAAGAAGGGTGTTCCTACTCATGGTGAATATTCTGTTAAAATGGATGGTAAGGCTCAGCGCATTGATCTGAACATTCTGAACAAGATGGGATTCATTCAAGATGATGATGGTTTCTTTAGAAACAAATCTGATCTACCATCTGAGGATCCTCCTGCTCCTACTCCTACGGCATTCTTTCCTCCTTCTGAGAGTGTTCCTTCATCATCTGCTGGTACAGATGCCTCTACACAACTCATCCTTTCTCATCTGGCTGACATGCGAGCACACTTTGATCAGAGGTTTGATCACATGGAAGGACGGGTCGAATCCATGTACACCACTCTCCGTGCGGATATGGATCGTCTTAGTCTTCGTATTGATCGCATGGCTCCCTTTACCCATGACTCTTTTGATCTCTCTGATGATTCTGAAGATTTCTAGACTATTTCTATCTTTACTTAGACTATCTCTATTTTCATTCGGACTACTTATTTTGGGATTGTAATAGTTTAGTCTTATCTTCTGGATGTTTTGGTTATTGCTTGCACGTTTACTTATGTATTCTGAACTTAACTAGTTATGCTTTAAATTACGTGTAATGCATAAGTTTCTATATATTGTCTTACCCCACTCCCCATGTATTAAATATCTATACTACTTGTTAGCATGTGTGGATTATGCTTGGACTCATCTTCCTTTTTGATGAAGTCAAAAGGGGGAGAAAGGGTTCTGTGCGGTTCTGTTCCTTGTAAAGATTGCTTACAAGAAAGGCTACAAGTGGAACAAAAAGGGGGAGAAAAGTTCTGATGAATATTATGCATGTCTCTCTTTATTTCTATTATCCTGGAAAATTTTGTGTGGCTTTATCTTCTTTTTGATGATGTCAAAAGGGGGAGAAAAGTCTTGTGTATGCTTGATCATTTTCAGGATACTGTGCTTCATGTGCAAAACAAAGGGGGAGATATAATTGCAAAACCAAGGGGGAGATACAAGACAAGAAAGAAAGTCTAATAATCCATCAATGTTCAAGCATGATGTTTGTCATCATAAAAAAGGGGGAGATTGTAAATCAAGTCTCGTCCTTGGACTCGACTGAGGTTTTGATGAAGACAAACACATCACAAAAAGAAGAAAGACTTCAGAAGTAAAAAGGAAGACTTCAAGAAAGAAAGGAACAAAAAGGAGAAAGACTTCAAGAAGACTTAAGAGAAGAAAGACTTCAAGAACCAGGCTCAGAACGTCAAGATCAAAACATGAAGGTTCTAGTTTTAAGTAAGTCTTGTCAACTTAGTGTGATATGCTTTATTAAGGTTTAATTGCATTAGAAGGCTCATGAAAGATCAACTAATTGAGTACAATATGGTCTCACAAGTTAAACTTGGTAGGAACACTCAATTAGGGTTTAAGATGGTCAAAACTGAGTTCTGGACTATCTGTAATCGATTACAGATGTGTGTAATCGATTACAAGATGTGTGTAATCGATTACCAAGTTTGAAATTCAAATTCAAACTTCAACGGCATGGTGTAGTCGATTACACTAACTGTGGTAATCGATTACCAGGTCGACAGATGTGTTATTTCATGAACCATTGTGTCTCAAACCCGTTGGGAAAGGTTGTGTTGGTTCATGGACGACCTCTAGTGCCTATATAAAGTCCTTAGACACTCAGAAACAAAAATGACTTGGTCCATAACTTTCATATTCATTAAAGTCATCATTCTGAGTTTCGGTTCTCTCATTTTCATAAGAACACTCATGATGTTCAACATTTGAGAAACTCAGAATGGAAGAGCCTTCTTTGTAATTGCCTGGAGCATACAAACTAAGATCAATCCTTCTTGTCTAAAGGATTGAATCATGCATAGAAAAGACATCTTCTTCTTCTTCTACTTGAATCATGTTGATTCATTCACCATAGTTTTTGGTGGTTGTAAAAAAGGCCCTTTGAATCAAGTTTGATTCAAAGTCCACCGTGGTAATGCGGTGTCATCAGAAAGTGGATTTCTTTCTGAGGCATGATGGGTTCTCTTAGGGTCCTTGGCACAAGTATTGCTAAGAAGACTTGATCAATCAGAAGTGGGTTGCTTCAGGAAGATTGATAAGATATCTTAGGGTCCTTGGTGCAAGCATTCGTTAAGAGTACTCGATCATGGAAATCTTCACTGTGGAATTCAGTGGAGTGGTTCTTCAGAAAGTAGTAATCTTTCTGAGGGATCCTAACTTCACCGTGGTATTCGGTGAAGGGTTGTTCGATTGAAGGCGGGTTAGTCTTCAAGGTCTGAGGGTGGTTTGTCTTCAGGAACTGAAAGCGGTTTGCTTTCAAGGGCTGTTGAAAGTGGTTTGCTTTCACAGGATATTGGTAGGAATTCTTGGGGTCCTTGGGTTAGGAACTTGTAAGTAATTTTTATCAATAGTGGAAAAATCCTCAAGGGGTTTCTTTGAGGGACTGGACGTAGCCTTCGGTGGATTGAAGGTGAACCAGGATAAAACTCTCTGTGTCATTTCCTTCATCCTTCATATTTTACTTTCAAGCAATTACAATATTCCGCTGCAACAACGTTCTTACGTTACAACTCTAATTGCGTTGAAAGTCGTTTGGTACTATTATGCGAAAATCGGGGCAACTCTGATTCACCCCCCCTCTCAGGTTGCTATCTGTAGATCCAAGGTGGCGCTTAGACGATCATTGTTACCTCTCAGTAGATCCAAGGTGGCGCTTAGACGATCCTTGTTACTTTTCAGCAGATCCAAGGTGGCGCTTAGACGATCCGTGTTACTTTTCAGCAGATCCAGGGTGGTGCTTAGACGATCACTGCTTGGCAGTTGCCCGGGTTTTGAACCCGAGTTTACTGTGTTCTCTTTTGACACCCGGACAAAAATGTGTCATGTCTTTACTCATTTCTTACAATAGTAATATTCTCATACTACCTAGTAAGAAACAAGTAAAGAGAGGCAGCTGTTGACACCTATTTTTGTCCGGGCCCAATTTTGAAAAAGCAAAAAAAAAAAAAAGAGAAGAAAAAAGAAAAAAAGAAAGAAGAGAAAAAAGAAGAAAAGAAGGAAAAGAGAAAAGAAAAGAAAAGGCCCAGCAGAGGAAAAGGAAGAAGAAAGGAAGAAAATGGGCCGCGGCCCAAAGGAAAAGAGAGGAAGCAGAAGCAAGGAAGGGAGGGCAACTTAGTCATTTTCCCCCTCACTCAAACCCTAATTCTCCCCTATATAAGCCTACTCTCAAAACCCTAAACACACAATTTTCTAGCCTCCACTCATCATTCTCTAATAGCCTCCATACTCCCACAAACCCTAATTTCCTCACTCCCACACAATTCTTAGCCTCCAATTATTTTTTTAGCCTACACTCATACTTTTAGCCTCCACTCCTAACCCTAGTCTCCATTCATTCTCTATCTCCCAAAACAAAACAAAAAACAAAAAAAAAGGCAAAAAAAACAGCCACCTCCTCTTCCCTCTGCCATCACCATCTCGACTTCATCCCCTTCCTCTCTAGCCGCCCTCACCCTCTCTCAAACAACCATCAACGCTGCTCACCCCCTTCCTCCTATCACTTGACCGCTTCACACCCTCATTCCTCCCTCTCTCAAAACTCCAAAACCACCACTACCAACCCAGGCGCACACTCCCTCTTCCTCACCCTCCAAGTCACCGCCATTCACATCCTGTTACCACGCCGTTGCAGCACCATCACCTTTTTCTTCCTCTCGCTCGCCAGCCAGCTGAACCTCCTCTCACCTTCGTCCTCTTCCCTTCCTTTCTCCTCTCCCTCTCGCGTTTCCTCCTTCCCTGCCATGGCCACTCCCACCACGAAGCGCCACTGCTCCATGGCCGTGCTGCGACGCCGGTTGCCGTAAGCACCACCACCACTTCGTCCTCCTTCACGTCGCCATCAACCACCGCTTCTATGGTCGTCGCTGCAGCGTCGCCACCTTGCACCTCCTGCGCCGCTGCTCCTCCTTCGAGCTTCCCTGGCCGCCGTCAAAGCACCACCACCTTACTGTTGCAAGCCATCACCACTTTTCCGTTTTTTTCCTTTTTTCTGTTGATCTTTTTTTATTATTATTGTAATTTGTTTTATTTTGTTTTCTTTATCATCTGCATGTTTTTTTTTTGTTTTTGACTTTTTTTTTGTTTTTTTTATTGAGACATCGTTTGTAAGTCCATGATATAAGGACATTTTGATTTTAATTTTTGTTGTCAAAAAAAGAAAAGAAACTAAATAACTTAATTAAATTAAAACAAGAACTGCGTAAGCCTTGATCTTCCATTTTAAGGAAGTACGTAGGACTGGGTTCACACTCATCAGGCTATATAAAAAAAATAAAAATATTTTGTTTCTTTTTTCTCTTTTTTAGGAATAATTAGGAATTAAATAATAAAAGGGTAAAAATAAGTAAGGGTAAAATTAGTAATGTAGAAAGCTAAGAAATTATGCAAACAATCTTAGGTACCGTTTAGACGGGCGCTGTGGGGTGCTAACACCTTCCCCATGCGTAATAGACTCCCGAGCCTAGATTTTAGGTTTCGTAGGCCATTTATCATTTTTTAGGTTTTTCTAGTGTTTTCCTTCAATAAACATTAGTGGCGACTCTGTCTGATTATAATTTTTTTTTTCGCCGTCCCGCCGCGACCCCGGTTGCGACATACACGTTTGCTTTTTATTGTTTCTTCTCTATAAAAAAGAAAGTTTTCATTGTTTCTACGTTAAAGTAAATTATCAAAGGAAATATTTTATATCAGAGTGTTGCAAAATCTCTAATTATTTCATTCCTTGCGTTTTCTATTTTTTGGCAGTATCATTTTATTTATATTTCTTATTATTTTATTTATGTTTTTTCTTTCTTATTTTTTGTAAGAGAAAATGTCAATTAGAGAGAAAGTATGAATCTTGATTTAAAAAATAGAAGAAAAAAAATAAAAGTTAAAAAACTGATTAAATTTGTTACTATTGATAAAAATGATGTAGGATCAAGTTTAATAGTATGTGATAGAACAACCACCTATAGATTATATCGACAACAGAAATAATCGTCACTTTAACATTTTCGCCTTAGGCCTCAAAATATCTATACATGGTCCTGTCTTACGATAGATATATGTATCTCAATTTGATAATCATTACTCAACTAGTAGTTGTTTCCATATTAAACATAATCAGTTATGAGATTTTACAACTAAAATTCATAACATTACCATACAACATCTACTTTTTTTTCGGTAAAGATATTCCCAAATATAAAGCACATTATTTTAACTCACAATTTTATTTGAATCAATTTTGTCCAAAATAAGAAATGAATCTTTGCTTTTCCTTCTTTTAAGGTAAACGTCCCACATCTTCTGAGTATGAGGTAGTAAATTTTTCTTCAAAATGATCTTAGAGACGTTTATGTTGAATTGAATCCCCTTTTCCTTCTTAGACTAGTGGAGTTATTAAACATTTCACACTATTTCAATCTTTAGATCATTTTGCACTGTATGCTTCAAGTCTTGGGAACTTCCTGACACTTGAAAAGTATTACAACCCACTTTATGTATTTGATAAGCAAAGATTAACTTGGCATGCTCTCTTCTCTCTTCAAATTTACAAACAAAGGAATACTTAGCAGCAAATGTCAACCAGAGACAAGACACGTTCTTGACAAATAACAAAAAAAAAATTATCATTCACAAATGCAATTGGTTGGCTATAAAATTATCATTCAAATGTGAACGTGAGAAATAAAATGCTCATTCAACCCAATTAAAAATGCAATTGGTTGGCTATAGATGATTCAAGAAGCTCAAAAGAGTTCCAATCATGCAAACACTTTTAAACAAACTTAATTGAACCAGAGAAAAAGAAAAAGCTTCTTTCCCTACATTCATGAGTGTTTAGTATCCATAGAGCTCAACAATTATTCAAAATGTTGCGTATTGATGAAATAAGATCACATGTAAAAAATTATCAAAGAAATATATTAGAAATTAAGAGGCTTAACTCAACCACAAAAGTTAGTTTTAGGTTAAAGTTTGCGCTACGCTTATAAACATTTGATTGACCATATCTCTAGACAATGTGAGAATCTAACACAATATATGAGTGCGATGCATATGAAGAAAGCTAGGAGCACAATCCAATTATTGAATGATATATATAAACCCAAATTATAAAAATAATGGAGTCTGAATGGTACATTCTGAATTTCTGATTACATGCATATATAAAAGAAAACATTGTTTTTGGTAACTTGTATAGAAGAAACTATGACAGACTTCTAATGCTCTGAACTTAGCATGGTCCCTGGTGCCTATTTTCAAGTTGCAGACATTGCATTTGAATTGATAGATAGAATCCACTTGGTGCCACTAGCATTAAGAAAAATGTGAGACAGTGAGAAAAATATGGGATAGTTATCAATTTGTAAGGAAAAAATGTATGAAATTAACAAACCTGATCAGTTTCAGCTAGGAATGGCTCACTGCATCAATGTTCCTGGAAATTGAGAAATACTAATCAATCAATAAATGAACGTCACTCTGAATTGTGAGAAACTATTAACATAAGAATCACAAACACACTGATGGTAACAAAGAAGGGAAACTATCTCATACATGTCCAATACAAACCATATACTGCACTCATCTTATCATCGACATATGAAGTTTTGAATGCATTAAGCATGTATGAATTTATTTTGTCCAAAATAAGTCCTGCTAATGATGATTCAAACACACACTTAAAAACAGAACTTTCAGATAAATGAGTCTTTGCTTTTCCTTCTTTTAAGGTAAACATCCCACATCTGAGTCTGAGGTAGTAATTTTTTTTTTTCAAAATGATCTTAGTAACGTTTATGTAGAATTGAATCCCCCTTTTCCTTCTTAGACTATCGGAGTTATTAACATTTCACACTGTTTGAAGCTTTAGATCATTTTGCACTATATGCTTCAAGTCTTGGGAACTTCCTGAAACTTGAAAAGTATTACAACCCACTTTATGTATTTGATAAGCAAAGATTAACCGAATATTGAACAATACAGACCATTCATGTATAATGTAATGACCAAGCAAGGTAAAATTGAAAATAAGGAAACTTCAATTAAGGAAATTTTACAAACAGTTTAACAACTTTCATGTTTTAATCATGTTACTCAATCAAAAACTTAGACGTATAATACAGGCAAAACTCATAATTTAGAAAATTCAAACAGATCCAAAGCACTTAGATTAAATGTATTAAATGCTGACCTATTGATTGAAGAGACAAGACAATAAACGAGCTGAGGGTGGCATATCCATATCCATCCTGCAAACACATTGATACAAGAGAAGGGATTATTAATCTGCCCAGCTAGACATGACATGCAGTAAACTCAATAAACAAGTTGGATTAATCATTCATTCCACACTCACTCTTCAAAATGTGTCTGTCTGTTTCTTCACCAGTCACGTTTAATTACTACTTTTGGAATGTGACGTATCTTGTCCCAATCCTCCCCTGTTCCCTCCTTACACCGCTCCATTAATGCTGGGGATCCCATAATTCTTAGAAATTCAAGTGAAGTGAGGTGTCGAAAACCATCCGGCAAGGATCTCAATCTACTACAAGAATTAAATTTCAGAGTTCGGAGGGAGTGAAGACCTTCCCAGCCTTGCTCCGGTAAACACTCCAGCTCATCCCACATCTCGATGCAAAGATCCTCCAAAGCTTTGAGGTTGAAGAGTTCATGTGGTAATTCCTTCAATTCTCGGAACTCAAGTAGCTCCATACTTTGAAGAAAAGGTAGGTTCCTTAGCAGTCCTTCTGGGAAACATGTCAGGCCTTCTTGGGCAAAAATAGTGAGGGAGGTAAGACAAGGGAGACTAGCAATTGGCCAAGTTAACTCATTGGTATAAACAGTTAAGCTGAGACTTTTAGCAGAGGGAATGCATGGCAGCACCAATTTAGGGCAATGACCGATACTCAAATTGGTAAGATAGGGGAACATGAACATTTCCCCTCTTTCCATTTTCAACAACCTCTCTAACTTTGGTAATTCTGTTAATGAGAGTGACTCTAAAGATGGGAAAGCCCTCACCTCCACACCATCATAAGATTCGTCATCATCTATGTACTGCACATTACTCATCAAACATATTGAAAGTATTTTTAAACATGGTAGTCTACCAAGCAATGAAAGCTGCACGCACTTATCAGAATCATAAAGATCAAGATCAACTAAATTACTGAGCATACTTATCCATCTTGGGAATTCTAATCCTTGATAATGATTTATATGCAACCGCTTGATATTTGAATGGGGTTGAAGCGCTTCAAGCACTAGCTCAGGATCAGTAGAGTATGACTTGATTTCACCCTGGTGGGTCCAACTCAAGGTTAAAAAGTGGAGATCCTTTTTTTCCTTCAAATTGGCCTCTTGAGCTTCAGATAAACTGCCAACGTATTGCAAGTCTACAATGCTCAGAATTCCTGTCAACTTTAAATCATGCAACTCCGACAAGCTATGCCCTTTCTGAGAACTAACAATGTATGTACTTAATGTTCTGAGGCAGGATAATTTTCCAATGTAAGGGCACATATTAGACAATGTAAAACAATTTAAAATGATAAGATGCCGGAGATTCTGTAAGCAAGCCAAGTCTTTGGGCAGACAAGTAAGATTTTCCAAACTTGTCAATTTCAAGATTTCCAATTTCCGCAAGCTATAAATTGAGTTGGGTAAGGTTTTTATCTCAAGATGAGAAATCTCCAAATACCTCAAATGAATTAATTTCTCGAGTGATGATAAATCCAAAGGACTTGCCCGTAATACCCGAAGAGAGCGGTGAGTTGGGAAGAAACCAGAAGGAATTGTGTAGTTGTGATTTAATCCATATAATGTTCGCAAAGACTCAGCTTTCTTGAAGACACCCTTGTTGAGTGAGAATTTACGGCCAAAACTAACATGGTGTGTGCTTTTTGACAAATCTGTGATATTATCATCTTTCAAAGTCATACACTCTTGCCCCATGACTGATTGAGCGAGATCATGGACAAGATCATGCATCTTGAAAGAAACCTCTCCTGAATACTCATTCAATTCCATATCTTGGAAGAATGATTTTTGGTACAATTCTTTCCAAATCATATTGCCAACATCTTCAACCTCCAAGTTTACCCTAGATGAAATAAACTCATTGGCTATCCAAAGATAAATCAACTCTTTTTTTTCGATTTTTGTATCTTTTGGAAATATGGCACAAAAAGCAAAACACTGCCTTAAGGATGGCGTTAAATGAAAGTAGCTCAATCTTAAGGCAGCCAAAATAGAATTTTCACCTGGTATATTCCAAAGATCGCTTTCCTTAACTTCAAGCCATTCATTTTCCTCACTCCTTGAGCGTAGGAGACCTCCTAATGCTTGAGCTGCAAGAGGTGATCCTCCACACTTCTTTATTATCTCTTTGCCTATAGCTACAAGCTCTGCACGCTCTTCTTTGTTATCTCCAAATGCATATTGCTTGAACAACAACCAACAATTATCCTCAGACAGACCACGTAAACGGTGAGCTTGGTACGTTCCCATGATTTCTGCAACATCCATATCACGAGTGGATACTAGAACAGAAGAACCTTTGGATCCACATGATAATACAGATTTCAACTGGTTCCATTTGTCTTGACTTAATCCAAATTTCATTTCTTGATTTTGATTCCACACATCGTCCAGAACCAGCAAATAACTTTTGCTTTGTAACATTGTTTGCACTTTTCTTTCTATTACATCCAAACCCAAGGCATCATGCTTTTCTCCTGTGACAGATTCTACAATGGAGCACAAAATACTCTTGATAGAGAAAGTCTCGGAAACACAAATCCAAACTTTTATGTCAAATTTGTTTTTTACCCGATCATCATTGTAGACCATTTGAGTAAGGGTTGTTTTTCCAATTCCACCTAAGCCAACAATTGGATAAATGGAAAGGAAGTCAGATCTGGGTGCTTGGCTGAGAAGAAACTCCACAATCTTCTCCTTATCATCTTCTCGTCCATATACTTTGGGTTGATGAATGATTGAGCTGGTTTGGTGCCATTCAACCACGTCAGTTAGCCTTTCACGAACACCTTCTCGTAGAACAAACTTCTTCCTATTGTCTGCAGTCTCATCAAATCTCTTTGAAATATCTTTCAGCTTGTTGCCAATCTCACGGCGGAACATGATGTTCTTTGGCTTGAAAGAAGATAAGCCACCAAGTCGATGAGATTCTATAGAACATTCATCAAGGATATCATCTAGCACGTACACAGCATCTTTGAGTTGTTGTAGCCAGACCTTAATAGGTTCGTTTGTTATTTGTTTCTGCTCAGCATCTTCAACAACAGTCTTGATCAATTCAAGAGTTCGTGATAGCTTTTCCGCCTTTCCCTTGATTCCAGAAATGGTTGCGAATTCATTCTGAACCAGAGAGGCCAAATTCTCAAACGCAACACCAAGTAAGGCGTCAGTCATTTTCACAAATGCAAAAGTAGAAAAGGGAAGAAGATCAGAGAATTGTTTTGCAAACGGTGAACAATGGATACAGTGCTACGAAGCAAAAGCCAGCTAAGGGGCACCTATGAAGGAAAAAAGATAGTTTTAAATTCAGTCTTTAATTTATTCAAGGAAACCTCTAGGAAGCTACGAGTGCCATTGGATTCCAGTGATGAAGCATGTGACACCTTAATCAATAACCAATAAACAATTCAAAGTTAACAAGTAATTGTTCAGATTGGTGTACATGGTTTACTCGATCAGCTTTCAAAATATAATTGTGGACAAATCATATAAAAAATGAGACCAAGTATGAATTCAATTTCAAAGAAACCATGCCAAGTTGTGTCATGTGCCATGTGAGGTCTTAACCAATATTGTCCATTACTAACTTTCTTTTACTGCTTTTCTTGGATTTTTACATTGAAATGCATAAACAAGTTCAGAGACTGTTTTTGGTAGGATGAGCTCTGGAGCAAACAATGAAGTTTTGATAAAATGCAAAATGCAAGCAAAAGTGTGCAAATAGCTGGTCAACGGGCACCAATAAAGGAAAAACAGATATAAAATTTTGAATTAATTAATGCAGTCATGAAACATGTGATGTCTTAACCAACAACCACTAAACAATTCAAAGTTCACATTTGATCCAGTCATGAAGAGGTTGGATGGAGCCTCTTTGGCTTTAAGATCCAGATCTGCATAATAAAGGGATAAACTATGCTATGACTTAGGTTTTTGGTTAGGTGATATCTAATTTATTTTATAATTTTATGTGATATCAAAATTTATTCCATTTTCATTGTTGGACAATTCACGGAAATTTGGTTTCAAAACTCACCTCCTAATTTAATGTTAAATAGGTAGAATAATCAAGGCCTAAAGTCATTTTTAGAAATGCAAAAACTGAAATTACAGTTGTTTGTATATGATAGTTGTTTTTCATGATTACAGCTGCAACTCTTCAAGGACTAGTGAGGGAGAGAACACACAGGAATAAGATAGAGAGTGCCGAAAACTAATTTTAATTTGATGCGGCTGGATTACATATTTATTAGTAAAAATATTTGGATTGCACATAGTAACTTCAGAGAAATACAGTATTACGGAAATGTCTTTTTATCATGCTCCTGTTACCACGGTTCCGTGTCTGGCCGTGGTAAAATTGTGCCCGAAGCTCTGTTACCATGGTTCTGTGTCGAACCGCGGTAACTGAGGTTCTCTATTACCACGGTTCCTTGTCAACCGTGGTAACTAACATAATTTTTATCATTTTTTTAATTAAAAAGACTATTACCACGGTTACACGGTGAATCGTGGTAATAGAATTTATTATTTTTTCATTTGACATTGTCTATTACCTCGGTTGTTAAGTGACCTTGGTAATAAGTATCATTTTATTAAAAATATGGATATTTTTTCGACTACCACCTGTTATAGCAATAGGAAACCCTTCTCTCGAGAAAAATCCATTGTCTTCCCGCTTCTCTGTCTCGACTCCATTGATCTTCAACATTGTCACTGTTACTCGACATTCCTTCCTCCTGCACCTCATTACCTCTGCTCCTTGTAGCCCGTCGCTGCACGTCATCACCGGCGCTCGTTCTCTCCGCATTCGCTCCGTAACTTCATGCTTTGCTCATCGCGGCTAATCCTTCTCTTTCTCACGGTCTCCCTCTTTGTGTGCTCACTAAGCCCGTTTCTCCTGCTACTCAGCTCGTTCACCTTGCTTCTACACATCAATTGTGAGTCTTCTTGACCTGCTTCTACTTCTAGGGTTTTCTTTCATTTTAAGATTTTTGTTGTTGTTCAGTACCTTTGCATGACGTTTTAATTTTTGTGCTAGTTAAGGAGCTTATCTGTTTGATAATTACCAGTTCTTATGCCTTTGCTGTTGTTGTTCAGTACATTTTGTGGAATGTGTATTCTGTTGAAGATTTTTGTCGTTGTTCAGTACATTTCGTGGAATATATGTGTACTCTATTTTGTGATGTCATGTTCGATTGTAAGGATTATGTGATAACTAGTAGCTTTTTATTTAACAGTAACTTTTGATATGTTGTTTCAGGAAGATGGATTCTTCACAGCAAGGCAGTGGTGAGACTGGTGAGAACAGGACAATCAAGCGCAGACGGACCATCATGAAAGCAGTCCATGTTATGAGGAGTAAAGGACTGAAGTTTGAGGTAACAATTTAAGGCAATGTTGAAAGTGCATTTTTGATAAAGGTTTTTTTGGATTCGCTTCCTTCTTTGATCTCGACCTTCCTTCCTCTCTTTCTCTCTCTTTCTTTCTTTTCCGGATTGATGGAATTTCATTAGGATGAAGAGAGGGCTGCCAAATGCTCTGTTTTATTCTTGTTTTGAAGCAATGACCCTTCATTCTTCATTCCTATAGCATGGATTCTAAGCAATTTAATAAGCTTACACTCTACTAACTTGTTTAACATTTACATGTATTAGGTTGGTTGGGATTCAGATGTTGTACATTTTAACCCCAACAAGAAATATTTTGGGCTATATTGGGTTCCTTGCTTGCACAATGGTTCCAATTACTGAAAATTGGTGGCCAGATATGGACGACGAACTCAAACAACACATATGGGAAGTTGAGGTTAGATACATAGTACTCTTAAAATTTGTGCATTAAACTATTTATTGAAACATACTTAACATCAGGAGAACTTGTGTTATTGCTGGCTGGCTTTCATATTGATCCAAAGCGTAGAGACTATGTGCTCAAGGAAACAGGTGCTTTGGCTAGATATTTCCACGCGCAACTAGCCAAACACATCTTCGATAAAGATGGTAATCTGATTGACCATCCACCGCGCGCTTATGTCCGAGTGATCAATGATAGCCGGTGGAGGGAATTTGTTGCCCAACACCAAACCGATGAGTTTAAGGTGAAATATCTATTCGTGAGATGTGACATGCTTCCATTATGTTTTGAATATAATTATGCAATGATACATATCTCGTGTTTTGAGATAGAAACTCAGCGAAAAGAACAGGAAACGAGCACTGAAGCCAAAGTACCCTTACAGATTATCGCGTATGGGATACGCTTGCCTAGCACAACAGATGGTATATAGACACACATAATGCACTTTAATTTCAACTATCGTGTATTAAATTTAAACAATTAAGTGTTATTTGTGATTTTTTTTGCTTCTCTTAATATAGTTGCAGGAGTCTGGATCGGACGCCACATTCGTTCCTCGCCATCTCTTGTGGAAGCGTGCTCGTGTTTCCAAGAAGGGGAAATCAGAGATGAATCTGTTGAAGAAGTGATCAACACATGTGTAAGTATGAATTTCCAAATAAATAATAATAATTTATTATACCTATAACTGAGAATTTTTATATTTGCTTCAGGAGGCTCTCACAATCTGTCTCCCAAGAGGACTTGGCCAAGTGTACACCAGATGAAATTCTTGGCCAAGGGCTGAAGACTCCCGAGCACCCAGGACGTCTAAGGGGAGCCACATTTCCCATTTGCCAAAGTACCTACTTCAAGGTTCAAAATAAGGCAAAGGGCAAGGAGACTGACCCAGATGTCGCACACCTCTTGCAAATGGTGTCATCCCTGTAATAGCAAGTCCATATATTGATGCAGGTGTTTATGTTGGTTTTTGGTAAACCCCGTAAATTCACAAGTGGATCCAAATGTTGATGAAGAGGCTCGACCCTGATCCTCTTACGGGCTCTGAGATATGGAAATCGTGAGTGCGCGAAGTGGTGTGAGTGGAGTGGGTGTGTGTTGTGTCCGTTGAAAGTGGTTCGAACGAACTAGTTGATCGTCTTAGAGAGAAGAAAGTGCAGAATTTAAAGTAAACGAAAAGGCAAAGCAAAGAAAAACGAAAAACTGCATTAAAATTAAAGTGCAGGAAATACAAAAGAGTTTGCAGGGAAATATAAATGTTTGGTTAGTCGAGCATCACTCAATCACTCACGTTTGACTCGTTCCCGTCGAACTACGTCGCGTTCGCTTGGACTTATGACTATGGGGTTTGATAATTACTGCTACCGGACCTGTTGTGATATGGACGAAAGCCCTTATTCATTGCATCTCTTCTCTTATTTATTGGCTGCATCTTCAACCGCTGGACAACGGACGAATCCTCTGCACTTGACACGGGTCCAATGCTTTCTGTCCTATTTTCTGCACGTTTTCTTCGGGTAACTGCCTGTAACCTCCGTCGAACTGCTTGTAACTTCCGTCGACATACCTTCTCGTACTTGCTGGAGCTCGAGTCGGAAACAGGTGCAACACTTGTTCGTTTTAGAGTCACGTTTCCAACATGGATCTGACTTCGACTCAACCTGTCACTTTAGTCGAAGTACCAGAAATCATTTTATCAACCTTCATTGCATATCTTCTATTTTAGTCGAAACCACCTTGCCATGTAGTCTTCGATCAGATTAAGACTTAGTAAAAAAAGATAGTTTTAAATTCAATCTTTAATTTATTCAAGGAAACCTCTAGAAAGCTACGAGTGCCATTGGATTCCAGTGATGAAGCATGTGACACCTTAATCAATAACCAATAAACAATTCAAAGTTAACAAGTAATTGTTCAGATTGGTGTACATGGTTTACTCGATCAGCTTTCAAAATATAATTGTGGACAAATCATATAAAAAATGAGACCAAGTATGAATTCAATTTCAAAGAAACCATGCCAAGTTGTGTCATGTGCCATGTGAGGTCTTAACCAATATTGTCCATTACTAACTTTCTTTTACTGCTTTTCTTGGATTTTTACATTGAAATGCATAAACAAGTTCAGAGACTGTTTTTGGTAGGATGAGCTCTGGAGCAAACAATGAAGTTTTGATAAAATGCAAAATGCAAGCAAAAGTGTGCAAATAGCTGGTCAACGGGCACCAATAAAGGAAAAACAGATATAAAATTTTGAATTAATTAATGCAGTCATGAAACATGTGATGTCTTAACCAACAACCACTAAACAATTCAAAGTTCACATTTGATCCAGTCATGAAGAGGTTGGATGGAGCCTCTTTGGCTTTAAGATCCAGATCTGCATAATAAAGGGATAAACTATGCTATGACTTAGGTTTTTGGTTAGGTGATATCTAATTTATTTTATAATTTTATGTGATATCAAAATTTATTCCATTTTCATTGTTGGACAATTCACGGAAATTTGGTTTCAAAACTCACCTCCTAATTTAATGTTAAATAGGTAGAATAATCAAGGCCTAAGTCATTTTTAGAAATGCAAAAACTGAAATTACAGTTGTTTGTATCTGATAGTTGTTTTTCATGATTACAGCTGCAACTCTTCAAGGAGAAAAGCATTGAGACCTAGTGCACCTAGATTTCTAGCACACACACTGTGTCATTGGTTATACTCCATGCATAAATTTTTTGACACTCCCATACATCTTCTTTAATTAAACCTTCCATGACACTTTCTTTTTTTCTCTAGCTATGTTGTGAAAAAAGTTTGTACAATTCCATTTTAAAGTATAATATCTCTTATATACTTTGTTGAGCCAAGGACCAATTGTCCATTACTGACTTATTTTGACTGTTTTTCTTGGATTCCATGCACAAGTCAGGAATCAAGAACCTATTTTACATTGAAATTTATGAATCAGTCACCACTTGCCAGTACAATAATTAGGAAGAGTTTGAGCCTCTCTGATTTTAAGATCCAGATCTGCAGAATAAATGGATAAAGTATGCTATGACTTCAACTTTCGGTTATGTGATTTCTGATTCATTTTAATTTTTTTTAATATGATCTTACAATTTGTTCCATTTTTGTTGTTGGACAATCCATGGAAATTTGGTCCTGCAAACTGCATGTTCTAAATGCCACATCCAAGTGTAGAGAAAAATTCATTCAAATCTCACATCCTATTCTAATTTTAAACAAGTAGAATAAGCAAGGCCTGAGTCATTTTCAGAAATGTAAAAACTGAAATTACAGATCTGTGTCTGACAACTGTTTTCACTAGTGAGGGAGAGAACAAAACAGAAGTAAGATAGGGAGTGACAAAACTGAGGGATAGAAAAGTGAAACTCTGCACAGTCATAATTGTTGATACTAGGATTTTTAAATTGTTGTGTGACCTTCCCTGTGTTAAACTGATTCTAGTATTATGAAGTTGTGGTTGAACTACTTCCTTCGTTCCTATTTATAAGACCCCTTAATAATATCGCGTTTATTAAGAAATATAATGTGATCAATTAAAACATTGGTTTTTAAAAAGTTTATCCAACTTATGAACTACCCTGGTTCCTATTTATAAGACCCCTAAATAATATTGCGTTTATTAAGAAAACATATAATGTGATCAATTAAAACATTGGTTTTTAAAAAGTTTATCCAATCTTCCATATTTACCCTTAACTAATATATTGGATAGTGTGGAAGAGAATAAATTATAAGTGTTAGTCAAACTTTGGAATTAGGAAAGCTAAATAAATATAAGAGGTGTATATGGAAAAAGATAATAAATATTTCTAAAATCTAGTAGGGGGTTTATATTAAGGGACATCAATAATGTTTTAAAGCGTCTTACAAAAAGTAACCGAGAGGAGTATAATTTAACGGTGCCTGTATAGGATTCTGTACACCAAGGTTCCTTTTCAATCATGCATAAGATTGGTATATTTGAGTACCGAAACAAACGCACCCCAAGTCTTCCCCTCCCCTTCCCTCGAAAAATCGTCACCCAAACTACCTGTTAAAAACTACCTTTGAAAACTCATATTTGTTAAGGGAATCATGCATAAAGAGAAGCTTTAAATTTTAAAATAAAATTCACCAAATACTACATCATTATCTCTTTTTCCATCCTTTTTCTTATTTAACATAATTATATAATTCATCTAAATGGAAAAGCTTCTTTCACTACATTCATGAGTGTCTAGTATCCAAAGAGCTCAATATTTATCCAAAATGTTTAGTATTGATAAAGAAAGCTAGAAATCCAATGCAATTATTGAATAAGATATAAACCCAAGATGTAGAAGTGGAGTCTGAATGTATGGTATTCTGCTAAGAAAGTGACATGCCGAATTCAAGAGTCTTGAAGGATACATTTGAAATCATTGACTCAATTCAATTGAAATAGGATAAGGCCAAGTTAAGAAGAAATTAAGTGCATTGGTAGATGCATAATCAAAAGAAAACATTGTTTTTGTAACTTGTAGAGAAGTAACTATGAGTTATGCCAGACTTCTAATGCTCTGAACTTGTCATGATCCCCTTGGTGCCTATTTTCAGGTTGCAGACATTGCATTTGAAATGATAGATGAGGCAGTTAGCAAAATATGGAACTGTTATCAATTTATAAGGGGAAAATCTGTAAAACAAAAGGTATCAAATTAACAAACCTGATCAGTTTCAACTGAGAATGGCTCACTCCATCAATGTTACTGCAAATTGAAAAATATTAATCAATCACAATGGTGCCAAAATGGCATCTCATCAGGTAACCAATATCACTCTGAACTGTGAGAGACTGATGGTAACATAAAAGGGTTGAATAAACACTCACTCTTCAAAACGTGTCTGCTTCTTCATACTCCAATGTATACTTGTGGAACGTGTGCTGTCTTGTCCCAATCCTCCCATGTTCCCTGAGTCTTTAATACTGGGCTTCCCCGAATTTTCAGTCTCTCAAGTGAAGTGAGGTGTTGAAAACCATCCGGCAACGCTCTCAATTTCCTACAAAGAGAAATTCCCAGAGTTCGAAGGGAGCAAAGATCTTCCCAACCTTGCTCCGGTAGAGACTCCATCTCATCACACTGATCGATTTGCAGATGCTACAAAGAGCTTAGGTTGTTGAAGAGTTCATCTGGCAATTCCTTGAATTTCTGGAAAGATATCTTCAGAGTTTGAAGACGATTCAGGTTTCTCATCATTCCCTTTGGGAAGGATGTTAAGTTCCCATAAAACATAAGCTTGAGGGAGGTAAGACCATAGAGACTAAAGACTGATCTCATTAAATCACCAGTACAGCCACATAATGAGAGAGTTTTAAGAGATGGAATGCATGGTAACACAAGAAGTTTAGGGCAATAGCTAATGTTCAACTCAGAAATACGGGGGAACATTAATATATCCCCTCTTTCCACTTTCAACAACTTCTCTAACTTCTGTAACCAATTTAGTGATAGTTTCTCTAAAGACGGGAAAGCCATCACCTTCACACCATCTTAAGACTCATCATCATCCATGCACTGAACATCATCCATAAAAGTCATTGCAAGTCTTCTCAAAGATGGTAGTTTGCCGAGCGATCCAAGCTGTATCGACTTTCTGCCATAAAGTAGAAGAGAAACTAAACTGCTGAACATTCCAATCCAACTCGAAAATCGCAATCCATCATATTGATTTATTTTCAACTTCTTGAGATTTGAGTGAGGTTGAAGCCCTTCAATTACTAGTTCGGGATAAGTAGCTTGTGCCTTGGGTGACAAGCTTAGTTCATCTTTGGCATCCCATGACAAGCATAATTCTTGGAGGTCTTTTTTACCCCTTAAATTGGCCTCTTGAGCTTCAGAGAAACGGCCAACATTTTGAAGACCTTGGATCTCAAGTTTCCCTCCAAGTTTCAAATCATGTAACTCTGCCAAGGTGTGCCCTTTCTTCGTACTTACTATGTATACACTCAATGTTCTGAGGCTGGATAACTTTTGAATATTTGGAGAAGTACAAGACAATGAATAGCAATTCTCAATGACAAGGTGTCCCTAGTCTGAGGTAGTAAAATTTTCTTCAAAATGATCTTAGAAACGTTTATGCAGAATTGAATCCCCCTTTTCCTTCTTAGACTAGTGGAGTTATTAAACATTTCACACTGTTTCAAGCTTTAGATCATTTTGCACTATATGCTTCAAGTCTTGGGAACTTCCTGACACTTGAAAAGTATTACAACCCACTTTATGTATTTGATAAGCAAAGATTAACTTCATGCTCTCTTCTCTCTCTCTCTTCAACCCAACTAAAAATGCAATTGGTTGGCTATAGATGATTCAAGAAGCTCAAAAGAGTTCCAATCATGCAAAAACTTTTAAACAAACTTCATTGAACCAGAAAAAGAAAAAGCTTCTTTCACTATATTCATGAGTGTCTAGTATCATAGAGCTCAACAATTATTCAAAATGTTACGTATTGATGAAATAAGATCACATGCAAAAAATTATCAAACCAATATATTGGAAATTGGGAGGCCTAACTCAACCACAAAAGCTAGCTTAAGAGTTAAGTTTATTCTACCCTTATAAACACTTGATTGACTATATCTCTGGACAATGTGAGACTTCTAACTCAATATATGAGTACTATGCATACGAAGAAGGCTAGGAGCACAATGCAATTATGAATAATATATATAAACCCAAAATGTAGAAATGGAGTCTGAATGGTACATCCTGAATTTTTTATTACATGCATATATAAAAGAAAACATTGTTTTTGGTAACTTGTATAGAAGAAACTATGACAGACTTCTAATGCTCTGAACTTAGCATGGTCCCTGGTGCCTATTTTCAAGTTGCAGACATTGCATTTGAATTGATAGATAGAATCCACTTGGTGCCACTGGCATTAAGAAAAATGTGAGGCAGTTAGAAAAATATGGGACAGTTATCAATTTATAAGGAAAAAATTTATGAAATTAACAAACTTGATAAGTTTCAGCTAGGAATTGCTCACTCCATGAATGTTCCGGCAAATTGACAAATATTAATCAATCAAAATGGTGACAAAATGGCATCTCATTTGTCAGGTAAATAATCCCACACATGTTAACCGAATATTGAACAATACAGACCATTCATGTATAATGTAATGACCAAGCAAGGGAAAATTGAAAATAAGGAAACTTCAATCAAGGAAATTTTACAAACAGTTTAACAACTTTCATGTTATAATCATGTTACTCAATCAAAAAACTTAGACGTATAATACAGGCAAAACTCATAATTTAGAAAATTCAAACAGATCCAAAGCACTTAGATGTATTAAATGCTGACCTATTGAAGAGACAAGACAATAAACGAGCTGAGAGTGGCATATCCACATCCTGCAAACACATTGATACAAGACAAGGGATTATTAATCTGCCCCGCTAGACATGACATGCAGTAAACTGAATAAACAAGTTGAATTATCATTCAATTTCACACTCACTCTTCAAAACGTGTCTGTCTATTTCTTCATCATTCTATTTATACTTTTGGAATGTGACATATCTTGTCTCAATCCTCCCCTGTTCCGTCCTTACACCGCTCCTGTAATGCTGGGGATCCCCAAATTCTCAGAAATTCAAGTGAAGTTAGGTGTCGAACACCATCCGGCAAGGATCTCAATCTACTACAAGATAAAATTCTAGAGTTCGAAGGGAGCGAAGACCTTCCCAACCTTTCTCCGGTAAACACTCCAGCTCATTGCACATATTGATGAAAAGACTCTCCAAAGCGTTGACGTTGAAGAGTTCATGTGGTAATTCTTTCAATTCTCGGAACCAACATAGACTGAGGGAGGTAAGACCAGGGAGACTAGCAACTGGCCAAGTTGATTCATTGGTAGAAACAGTTAAGAAAAGGCTTTTAGCAGAGGGAATGCATGGCAGCACCAATTTAGGGCAATACTTGATAGTCAAATCAGTAAGATGCGGGAATATGAACATTTCCCCTCTTTCCATTTTCAACAACCTCTCTAACTTTGGTAATTTTACTAATTTGAGTCTCTCTAAAGATGGGAAAGCCCTCACCTCCACACCATCATAAGATTCGTCATCATCTATGTACTGCAC
Organism: Acmispon strigosus; assembly: GCA_030819835.1. Taxonomy (NCBI): domain Eukaryota; kingdom Viridiplantae; phylum Streptophyta; class Magnoliopsida; order Fabales; family Fabaceae; genus Acmispon; species Acmispon strigosus. The sequence continues at coordinate 38,651,644 of JAUAMA010000005.1, read as the reverse complement.
ATTACTCATCCACCGCGTTCCAAGTTTTTTTAAACATGGTAGTCTACCAAGCAGCGAAAGCTGCACGCACTTATCGGAACCCCAAAGTTCAAGATCAACTAAATTACTGAGAAAACTTATCCATCTTGGGAATTCTAATCCTTGATATTGAACTATTTCCAACCGCTTGAGATTTGAATGGGGTTGAAGCGCTTCAAGTACTAGCTCAGGATTAGTAGAATATGACTTCATTTTATCTCGATTGACCCAACTCAAGTGTAAAAAGTCGAGATCCTTTTTTTCCTTCAAATTAGCCTCTTGAGCTTCAGATAAACTGCCAACATATTGTAAGTCTACAATGCTCAAATCTCCTGTCAACTTTAGATCATGCAACTCCGACAAGCTATGCCCTATCTGAGAACCGACAATGTATGTACTTAATGTTCTAAGGCAGGATACTTTTCCAATGTAAGGGCACATACTAGACAATGAAGCACACTTTTTAATGATAAGATGTCGGAGATTCTGTAAGCAAGCCAAGTCTTTGGGCAGACAGGTAAGATTTTTCAAACTTGTCAATTTCAAGATTTCCAATTTCCGCAAGCTATAAATTGAGTTGGGTAAGGTTTTTATCTCAAGATTAGAAATCTCCAAATACCTCAAATGAATTAATTTCGCGAGTGATGATAAATTCAAAGACTTTGCCCGTAATACCTGAAGAGAGAGGTGAGTTGGGAAGAAACCATGAAGAATTGTGATGTAATCATCTAATCTATATAATGTTCGCAAAGACTCAGCTTTTTTGAAGACACCCTTTTTGAGTGAAAATGTATGGCCAAAACTGACATGGTGTGTGCTTTTTGACAAATCTGTGATATTATCATCTTTCAAAGTCATACACTCTTGCCCCATGACTGATTGAGCGAGATCATGGACAAGATCATGCATCTTGAAAGAAAACTCTCTTGAACCCTCATCCAATTCCATATCTTGGAAGAATGATTTTTGGTACAATTCTTTCCAAATCATATTGCCAACATCTTCAACCTCCAAGTTTACCCTAGATGAAATAAACTCATTGGCCATCCAAAGATAAATCAACTCTTTTTTCTTGATTCGTGTATCTTTTGGAAATATGGCACAGAAAGCAAAACACTGCCTTAAGGTTGGCGTTAAATGAAAGTAGCTCAATCTTAAGGCAGCCAAAATAGAATTTTCACCTGGTATATTCCAAAGACCACTTTCCTTAACTTCAAGCCATTCATTTTCCTCACTCTTTGAGCGTAGGAGACCTCCTAATGCTTGTGCTGCAAGAGGTGATCCTCCACACTTCTTTATTATCTCTTTGCCTATAGCTACAAGCTCTGCATACTCTTCTTTGTTATCTCCAAATGCATATTGCTTGAACAACAACCAAAAATTATCCTCAGATAGACCACGTAAATGGTAAGCTTGGCACGTTCCCATGATTTCTGCAACATCCGTATCACGAGTGGATACTAGAACGGAAGAACCTTTGGACCCACATGATAATACAGATTTCAACTAGTTCCATTTGTCTTGACTTAATCCAAATTCCATTTCTTGATTTCTATTCCACACATCGTCCAGAACCAGCAAATATCTTTTGCTTTGTAACTTTGTTTGCACTTTTCTTTCTATTACATCCAAACCCAAGGCATCATGCTTTTCTCCTGTGACAGATTCTACAATGGAGCACAAAATACTCTTGACAGAAAAAGTCTCGGAAACACAAATCCAAACTTTTATGTCAAATTTGTTTCTTACCCGATCATCATTGTAGACCATTTGCTCTGGTATTGGTAAAAAAGTAATACTATGTATCACTTTATTAGTTCTGTTGCATTGTTAGTTAGTTAATTAGGTTCAGTTTCTTGTTATAGAAGCTAGGGTTAGTGCTATAAATACATGTAATAAATGCTTTCTGAGTAATGAAAATTTCAGTTCATTCAATGCAGCTATTATTGCTGTTTTTCTCTCAGCTCCAATAGCTATTATTCTTCTTCCTTTCTTGGCTCCAGTAGCCATTGTTCTTTCCTCCTTCTATTTTCAGTTCGTATTATGGTATCAGAGCTTCTTTATTGAAGCTCTGTTGCGCATTCTGTTGCACCTCCGCGAGTTCAGCCAGTTCTGTTGGATCCATTGCAAGATGTATCTAGTCCATTTTATGTACATCCTTCAGAAAATCCTGGGATTTCGCTTGTTAATCCTTTGTTGAATGGGCAAAACTACCATTCTTGGTCAAAATCGATGAAGAGGGCGATCATCTCAAAGAATAAGCACAGATTTATTGATCCAGCAATTGAAATTCCATATTCTTTTCACCCTAGCTTTGAAGCATGGCAAAGATGCAATAACTTGGTACACTCTTGGATCCTTAATTCTGTATCTAGTTCTATTGCACAAAGTATAGTTTTTATTGAGAATGCGGTTGATGTTTGGATTGACTTGAAAGATCGTTTTTCTCAAGGGGATTTGGTGAGAATAGCGGAATTACAGCAGGAACTTTATGCTTTTAAGCAAAATTCACTTAGTGTTAGTGAGTATTTTACATAATTGAAGGTGATGTGGGAAGAATTGGACAATAACAAACCCTTACATGCTTGCATTTGCACGATTAAATGTGCTTGTTTAGCTAGTAGTTCAGTAAAAGAGTATAAACAGCAAGATCAAGTAATGCGGTTTCTTATGGGGTTAAATGATCATTTTGCTATGGTTAAGTCACAGATTTTGTTAAGTCATCCTCTACCTCCTTTAACTAAGGTTTTCTCCTTAGCCTTGCAACATGAAAGACAAATAAAAAATGTGGATGAGGATCAAATAAATGTAAATGCAGTAGAAGGAAAAAAGGCCTATGGTTCTTATGGTAAAAGTAAACTCAATCGAGTGTGCACTTACTGTGGAAGGTTAGGACACACTATTGAGACTTGTTACAGAAAGCATGGTTTTCCTCCAAATACTGGCACAACATTTGGTTCTAAAGCAAAATTTTCCTCCTCACATCATGCCAATATGGCAGACTATGATCCAGAAAATGAGCAGCAAGAAGATAATCTTCAAACTATGGATTCTAAGGATAATAAATTTTATGACATGTTTACTTTTGAAGATTGTCAAAAATTAAAGGCCTTATTACAGCAGCATCACTCTCCTATTGAAGTGAAAGGATCACAACAAGCACAAGTACACCATATCTCAGTTTCAGCACAAGAGGTTCAAGGTATATTATGTGCTTCTCCTTCTGATTTCATGCGTCCACATCAAATATGGATAATAGATTCAGGAGCCACTGATCATATTTGCAATAAAATTTCTTTATTCACATCTGTTTACAAGATATCACCTGTTAATGTGAAATTACCCAATGGAAGTTGTGTTACAACATCATATAGAGGATTGGTATTTCTCTCAGCTACCATATCTTTACAGAATGTCTTGTTTATTCCAGATTTTGGGTTCAACTTAATCTCAGTTTCACAATTTACTAATGATTTGCATTGCAAAGTCATACTTACTGAGACAGGTTGTGATGTTCAGGGACTGAACAAGAAGATGATTGGTTTGGGTAGCTTGTACGAAGGACTTTACTACTTAAATGTGGAGCATGCTGCGTTTTCTTGCTCAAAGGGTGCTGAAGTCAAAGAAGCTAATTCTTTTCTTTTACCTACTAGTGCATTGTGGCACTTCAGACTAGGACATATAGCAGATAAGATTTTGACTGTTTTAAGCAAAGATTTTCCTACTATACATGTACACAAAGCTAAAACTTGTGACATTTGTCACTTTGCTAAACAAAGAAAGCAGTCTTTTCCTATTAGCAATACTTGCACTAGTAATAGATTTGAATTACTTCACATGGATATATGGGGTCTCTTTCGGGTTGAGACTATGCATAGGCATAAATATTTTTTTACCATAGTAGATGATTATAGTAGATACACTTGGGTTGTTTTGCTTAAGAATAAAGGAGAAGTTCAAGGTCAAGTTCAAACCTTTATTAATCTTATTGAAAATCAGTTTAATGCAAAGGTTAAAACTATTAGAACAGATAATGGACCTGAGTTTTCTTTGTTTACTTACTACAATCAAAAAGGAATTGTTCATCAAAGGAGTTGTGTTAGTACTCCTCAACAGAATGCAAGGGTTGAGAGAAGACACCAAACTATACTCAATATTGCAAGAGCCTTGCTTATGCAGTCTTCTCTTCCCTCTAAATTTTGGGGATATGCAGTTCTACATTCTGTATTCATCATGAATAGGGTCCCTACTGAAGTTTTACAATTCAGATCACCATATCAGTTATTTCATCAAGTCTTGCCTGCTCTAGAAGATTTAAAAGTTTTTGGTTGTTTGAGCTATTTTTCAACATCTACCTTCAACAGATCCAAGCTTGCACCAAGGGCAATCAAGTGTGTTTTTCTTGGTTATAAGCCAGGGATCAAAGGTTATGTTGGGTATGATCTAACTACTAAGGAAATCATTGTGTCAAGGCATGTAGAATTCCAGGAATTGATTTTTCCTTATCAGCATAGTTCTGGTTCCCAAACTCAGCCTTGGACATATATAGATCATTAGGCACATCCTATTAATTTGCTGCCTGATCTTCCTGCAAACTCTTCTCCTACTTCTTTGCTTCCAGAAGAATTAATTGCTGAGTCACATCCTGCATCCTCACTTCCAGTTGAAGAATCTATACAAGAATCAACTTCTTCCATGCCTCTAAGAAGATCTACTAGACCAAAGACCACTCCTCTTCATCTTGCTGACTATCATCTTAGTAATGCTAGTCATGTGGTCCATCCCATTTCTTCTGCTCTTACATATCAAAAGTTGAGTCCTGCATATAGAGCTTATGTTTTTTCTTTAACCAGCACTAGTGAACCTCAGACTTTTGCAGAAGCAAATCAACATCAGTGCTGGCAAGAGGCTATGCAAGCAGAAATTCAGGCTCTTCAAGCTAACAACACATGGAAAATTGTAGATTTACCTGCAGGACTAACACCTATTGGATCTAAGTGGGTATATCGAATCAAAAGAAAGGAAGATGGCTCTATTGAAAGGTATAAGGTCAGATTAGTTGCCAAAGGATATAATCAAACCGAAGGGGTAGATTATTTTGAAACATTTTCTCCTGTTACCAAACTTACTTCTATCCGGGTAATTCTGGCTTTGGCTTCTGTGCATAATTGGCATGTTCACCAATTAGATGTGAACAATGCTTTCTTACATGGTGATCTCCATGAGGAAGTGTATATGCAAGTACCTCAAGGGGTTCAGGGAGTTGCTCCAGGTCAGGTTTGTAAGTTACTCAAGTCTCTTTACGGCTTAAAGCAAGCTAGTAGAAAATGGTATGAAAAGCTTTCTACTTTACTTCTGGCTATGAAATTCACTCAAGCTCATTCTGACCATTCAGTTTTCATTCAGCATACAGAATCTGTTTTTATAGCCTTGCTGGTTTATGTTGATGACATAATCCTTGTAGGCAATGATTTGAATCTTATAACTCAGGTTAAATCACAGCTTTATTCTCATTTTGGTATTAAAGATCTTGGTCAGCTCAAATACTTCTTAGGACTTGAAGCAGCTCATTCCCATGCTGGAATTACACTTTGTCAACGAAAATATTGTCTTGATCTTTTAACTACAGCAGGTGTTTTGGGTTGTAAGGCAGCTTCAACTCCTTTGGATCCTAGTATTCCTCTTTATCATGATACAGGGCCTCTTCATGATGATGTGCAACAATATAGACGGCTTATTGGTCAATGGTTGTATCTCACCACCACTCGACCTGACATTGCATTTGCTGTACAACAATTGAGCCAATTCCTCTCTAAACCCACTCAGGTACATTTTGCTGCAGTACAAAGAGTTCTTCGTTATCTTAAGGGAACCCCGGGCAAAGGTCTTTTCTATCCACGAGATAATACTGTGCAGCTTATGGGATTCTCTGATGCAGATTGGGGTGGATGTAAAGACACTAGAAGGTCTACTAGTGGTTACTGTTTTTTCTTAGGATCTTCTCCACTATGTTGGCGTGCTAAGAAGCAGACAACTGTTTCCAGATCTTCAGCTGAAGCTGAATATCGTGCATTAGCCAGTGCTACTTGTGAGTTGCAGTGGTTAGTTTTTCTTTTGCAGGATTTGAGTGTTTCCACTACAAAGCAACCAATGCTGTACTGTGACAATCAAAGTGCATTGCACATTGCAGCTAATCCGGTATTTCATGAACGTACCAAGCACTTAGAGATTGATTGTCATCTTGTTCGCACTAAAGTCCAAGAAGGTCTCATGAAGCTACTTCCCTTAACCACTGAACAACAAACAGCTGATCTCTTCACCAAGGCTTTACTTCCTGCACGATTTCGCTTGTTGATTTCCAAGATGAACATGCTCGATATTTTCGACCCATCTTCATCTTGCGAGGGAGTATCACATGTGCAAATTGATTCTGGAAGTTAGAAGTCTAACAGATTCTGTTACAATTTGTTATTAGTTCTGTTGCATTGTTAGTTAGTTAATTAGGTTCAGTTTCTTGTTATAGAAGCTAGGGTTAGTTCTATAAATACATGTAATAAATGCTTTCTGAGTAATGAAAATTTCAGTTCATTCAATGCAGCTATTATTGCTGTTTTTCTCTCAGCTCCAGTAGCTATTATTCTTCTTCCTTTCTTGGCTCCAGTAGCCATTGTTCTTTCCTCCTTCTATTTTCAGTTCGTATTAAAGTACTCCGAGTTCCAGCAACAGCTTCTACATAGATCCTGTTTAACTGTCAAAGATGTATTATAGATAACGTATGCAATCACATTGCGGCTCAAATTATGGAGCGTAAGACGGTGTAGGTTCCGATTCTTTCTGTGCAGGTGTTGTTTTTTGGGATCTTGTTGAATTGGTGGGTGTTCTCTGTCTGGTTGGGGTTGTGCTTAGGAGGCCGGGCTTAGAGGTGGTGGGTGATGTGTTTTGTTGGCTTGCTGAAGCGACGTTTGTTCCAGGTTGAGGCGTTTTTCTTGGTTTGGAGTAGGTAGTAGGGCCTGCCGTTTGCGTTTTGGGATCCTGGGTTTTTGTGTATTGGTTGTCGTCTGTTTTGGGTGGGGCTCTGTATTCTCTTTTTGTCTGGTGCTGCCTTTCCTTTCCTGTTTTTGTGGTGGGAGGGCAGCACTCTTGGTGTTTTGTCGGCCACTGCTATTTTAATATATAATTTCGCTTTAAAAAAAGGTATGCAATCACATATTATTTATAATTCCTTTGTTTTGATTGATCTGATGATAATCTAAGTGTTGTTGAACAGGAAGTTTTGCTGCAAAACAAGTTGTTCCTCAGATTTATGCTCATCATTTTCTCTGATGGAATGCATATAATCCTATGTTGCATGGAAAGAAAACGACACGATTCTTTGAAAGTACTTCCTTATTGAAAATAAGTAGTTTTGAATGATTTGCACATTCTAAAAAAATGGTAGGATTTGGTAATGTTGAATTGTTGTGCATAATATAATTTATAAATGAAATTGAATTATTAAACTAACATTAATTTGCAAAGTAAAATGAAGTCTTATATTATGGGGATTGCAAATGTTATGAAGACAGATTTAAACCCCACCATATTCTAGTTATCAAGTCTTGGACTACCCATCTATATTCAATTATAAACAATATTTAAACTACCTGTAAATTAGTTTTATGTTATTAAGGGGTGGTTAGATCTTAATACTGGTTTCATCTTCATTATTTCCACTGCTAGTTTTATTATTTTGTATTGATTAACGGAAATCGTGTGTCACACTATGATATTTATTAATATTTTGTGTTTTCTTCCCTGTCAGGTTATTGTAAATAGGGAAAGAGGAGTTACATTACATTCCTAACACAGCAGGAAAAGTTATGAACTTGATTCTTCCAAATTTGTATATCTCATTCCTTTATTTATGTGTTGATTCTTTGAGATAGTCTTCTATCCATTGGATTGCAACATTAGTTGTCATTAAATTCATGGAGATGTTTCTATTGTCCTTGGTCTTAGGTTGTCAATACAATAGACCTATTGATGGTGTTGAGTGTTTTCCTTAGTCTATGTCTATTAAATAGTTTTTTGGTGTAGTATAATGATAATATGCAGAACATTGTTTTACTTTTTCGGTTTTCAAGAAACATGTGCTGTGCTGTTAAGTTGTAGCAGAATCCTTATCTTTACTCTATGTATTTTGTATAAGTAAGTCTTTTCCATAAATCGCATTAGAGTTGGATTATAGGTTACCATTTTCTTCTCCTCTCCAATTTGGATCGAAGGTAACCACTCTTTTTGATTTACTGGTATGTTCTCACGGAATCCTGTTTCGTTAATGTCCCCTTTTTGTGTAGATCTGCTTTGTGCAACTTAAAATCTTAAATCAATGTATAGATCAGTTCTAGTTTTGCTTGTCTGTATTTTTCTTTCTTTTGTAAGTAATTTACTATCTCATCTGATTGAGTAGTTTATGCATATCTCTTTTTGAATGTTGTGATGTGCATTCCTGCTTGTGCTAATAATGGAGTAGAAATTCTCTTGCTATGTGTTCCTTGTTTGTATGTGATTTGAGTCGAGTTATTCTCTTAAGCTAGCAGTTTTTAGTTTCTCCTCGGAGTTATTCTCTTAAGCCGAGTGCTTGTGAAATTTCAACAACCTTTGGAATTATTCTTGATTGCAGTTTTGTTTTGTTGTGTTGATTGGATATTGGGGTTGTTTATAGAGTTGAAGTGGCTGAAAATGATGCTGCATTTTGTAATGCCGTCAAAGCTGAGAACTAAGAAGGTATTTTGACTGAATGGGGTTTCTCTAAATTGTTGGAGTTTTATGGTAGCAGCTTACTAAGCAGACCCAAGAGGCTCAAGGCCCAACCCATCAGATTCAAAGACTACATTACTTGAGAAATTCTATTTTAATGTATTTACTAGTATTTTCTGTTTTATTAGCTGTGTACTTGAAGTGGACTATCCACAAATAGGCCCAAGCCCAATGTTAGGACAAGCACTTAAAATATCTGTACTACTTTTCTGCAGAGGCAATGAATCATTTTGGCAAAATTGCTCCCCAAGTTATACGATACAAACAAATACATTAAAAATTAGGTTGCAACAGTAAGGGTAGAACAAATTGGGATCTACCAATCTGGTGCTTTCATTGATCTACTCTCCATGCCTCCCACAGATTCACCTTCCACGGCCGAAATCTTGGCTGCCATGGCAGATAAGCTCGCCGACATGTCAGTGCGGCAGGACCTTCTCCATGCGCAAATGGATACCAGCCACTCCAATCTCACATCAGTGCTCACTGGCCTCATGGACAAGGTAAATTCCATGTCTATTGACCATTCCATTATAAACCCCAAACCCCCACCCCATCAACAATCTGGTTCTTCTGCTCCTCCTGGATTTCCACCACCAAAGCTTCCAAAATTGCATTTAAATAGCTTTGATGGTTCTGACCCATCAGATTGGGTTTTCCAAGCAGAACAATACTTTAACCTGTTACAAACACCACCAAAACAGAGGTTAGAATTAATTGCTTTTTACATGAAAGGGGAAGCTCTAAGCTGGTTCAAATGGATGCACAATAATGAGCAATTATCTACCTGGGATTCCTTTCTTAAAGCCCTTATCCTGCGTTTTGGTCCCTCTGTTTTTGCCAACCCCCAACAGGAAATTTTCAAGCTGAAACAGTTCACAACAGTGACCGAATACCAGTCCAGATTTGAAAAACTTGCAAATCAAATAGTGGGGTTTTCTACAGAAATGATGCTAAACTGTTTTGTGTCGGGCCTACATCCTGAAATAAAAACTGAACTGGCTATTCTTCGACCTTATTCTGTTTCTCATGCTATAGACCTGGCCAAGATGATCGAAACCAAGCATAAACTCGCCCACAAACAAAACCCACTCTCTAAACCCAACCGCCCTCTTAACCACAGCCCACACCCACAAACCCCACACCCCTTTACAGCCCCAACAACCCCCACAAACCCCCTTATTGTGGCTGCCCAACCCACCCAACAGCCACCCCCAACCCACCAATTGCCAATTAAAAAACTCACATCCGCTCAAATGCAAGAGCGCCGCTCTCAAGGCTTATGTTTCAATTGTGATGAGAAATTCCACTATGGGCACCGGTGCCAAACAAAGCCCTTTCTCCTGCTATTGGCCGAGGACCCCATTGCCCACGAAACAGAATTTTTGGCCCAAGACCTGCCCAACACAGATTCAAGTGCTACTCTTGTTCCCGACCTTGATCAACCTGAAATTTTGCATTTTCAACTAAGTGATCAGGCTGTCCAAGGAACCCCCTCGCCTAAAACATTGAAATTTATTGGTCATATCAAGGGGCATGCCGTGACTGTATTGGTGGACACCGGAAGCACCCACAATGTAATCCCCCCCCGGCTGGCCCATTTCCTCCAACTACCGATTAGCCCTATTGCTAGTTTCCCAGTCATGATTGGCAATGGCGCTCATCTACTATGTTCTGGAAAATGCACTAATACTCTATTGCAGATTGCACAACACACCTTTGTCATACCATTCTATCTTCTAGATATTCAAGGGGCGGATGTCGTGCTTGGCATGGAGTGGCTCCAAACACTTGGCACTGTGATTTCTGATTTCTCTATTCCCTCTATGACATTTTCCATCAAAGGAATCCCATGTACAATTTCTGGACAGCCTCAATTTCCCCCAAACCCAGCTACCTACCAGCAGTTTTGTCGCCTCATCCACTCCAATGCCATTGCTGAATTGCACATTCTAAGCTATTCAGCAAATATCTCAACACCCCCCACCACCCCCACACTACTACAGCTAGAAAACCTCACAGAAAAACCAGCAGCCATTGACACTGCCGTATGGGAATTATTGCAATCTTATAATGCGGTTTTCACCCCACCCCATGGCCTACCCCCTTCCCGCCCACACGACCACCATATCACCCTACAACCAAACACCCCGCCTGTTAACGTCAAACCATACCGTTACCCTCACTCCCAAAAAGAAGCCATGGCCACACTCCTATCTGACATGCTCCAAGAGGGCATAGTCAAACCAAGCACCAGCCCTTACTCCTCACCCGTGCTTCTCATCCGGAAAAAGGATGGCTCCTGGCGGTTTTGTGTGGACTATAGAAGCCTAAATGCCATCACAATCAAGGATCGCTTTCCGATCCCTACGATTGACGAGTTGTTGGATGAACTAGGTGGCTCTTCTATCTACACAAAACTTGATCTCCGCTCGGGTTTTCACCAAATTCGAGTGGCGAAGGAGGACACTCACAAGACCGCTTTTCGGACCTCAGATGGGCATTATGAGTTCTTAGTCATGCCTTTCGGCTTGACCAACGCACCATCAACCTTCCAACATGCCATGAATGACTTACTCCGGCCTTACTTAAGAAGGTTCGTCCTTGTCTTCTTTGATGATATCCTAATTTATAGTCCTGATTTTGACACTCATTTGAACCATTTACGCATAATATTGGATACACTACAAGCTAACAAGTTCTATGCCAAGTTGTCAAAGTGTGAGTTCGCTGTTAATTTTGTGAGCTACTTGGGACACATTGTTTCATCTAAAGGAGTGCAACCAGATCCAGCAAAAATACAAGCAATCCTAGAATGGCCAGCTCCAAAAACTCTCACAGATCTGCGTGGTTTCCTAGGACTAACCGGATTTTACAGAAGGTTCATCCGTCACTATGCATCTATTGCATCTCCTCTAACTGAACTTTTAAAGAAAGCAAACGGATTTACCTGGACAGACCAAGCAGCAGCAGCGTTTGACTCCCTGAAACACGCGGTCACAGCCTCACCCGTCCTGGTTTTACCAGATTTCAGCAAGGTCTTTGATGTCGAAACCGATGCCTCGGGCATTGCTATTGGAGCTGTGCTTTCTCAGAATGGACGACCCATCGCATATTTCAGCAAAAAAATGAGTCCCCGGTGGCAAATGCAATCTACTTATGTCCGGGAAATGTCTGCTGTGACAGAATCAATTAAAAAGTGGCGTCAGTATTTAGTGGGCAGGTATTTCAGAATTTATACAGATCAACAAAGCCTTAAACACTTGATGACCCAAGGCTATCAGACACCAGAACAACAACGATGGGCCACAAAATTATTGGGATTCAATTATGATATTTTCTACAAACCTGGTTCAAGCAACCGTGTTGCGGATGCTTTGTCGAGAAGCCATTCTTCTGACCATCCAATGCTGGCTTCCTTCACATCGTTGGTCCCAGAAATTATCACCAAACTCCAGCAATTCTATAACACTCCAGCAGGTGAAACAGTTATGAGAACCAATCTGTCCAATCCAGCATTTCAGCAACGACACGGTTTACTGCTTTACAAAGAGGGAATCTACATACCTGAGATTGACAACTTGCGTTCTTCATTGCTCAGCGAGTATCATGATTCCCCGTCGGCAGGTCACTCTGGTCTTAAGCCGACGCTGTCCCGCATCACAGCCTCTTTCAACTGGCCTGGAATTCACAAAGACACCAAACTTCACATCAAAAGCTGCTTACCGTGCCAGTACAACAAATACTCTCCAACTAAACCACAGGGACTTCTCACCCCTTTACCCTGTCCTTCACAGGTTTGGGAAGATATCTCCATGGATTTCATAGCTGGATTACCAAACTATTTCGGACACTCGGTCATCTAGGTCGTGGTGGATCGCTTAACCAAATCAGCCCATTTTATTGCTCTCCCCACACACTTCACCGCAACTGCTTTGGCCTCCAGGTTCTCTTCTGAAATCTGCCGTCTCCACGGTACGCCTCGAACCATTGTTTCAGATCGTGACAAGCTCTTTCTCAGTCATTTCTGGCGCGATCTTTTCCGGGTTCAAGGGACAAAATTATGTTTCAGTACTGCCTATCATCCTGAAACAGACGGACAAACAGAAGTCGTTAACCGAGGCATCGAAACTTATTTAAGGTGTTTCTCTAGGGAGACACCCAAATCCTGGTTTAAGTACTTACACTTAGCAGAGTATTGGTACAATACCTCTTATCATTCAGCAATCAAAATGTCCCCATTTGAAGCCTTGTATGGACGCAAACCACCGTCCCTGCTAGATTATGTTCCAGGCAGCACCCAAATCACCTCTTTGGATCAAATCCTGCAAGCAAGAACCGAGATCTTACAATCATTGAAGGCCAACATAATGCGGGCTCAGCAACTCATGACAGAACAGAAGAACAAAGGGCGCAGAGACATCACCTTTCAAGAAAATGATTGGGCTCTCCTCCGCCTCCGGCCTTACCGGCAACGCTCCTTGGCAAACCGATCGTCTCAGAAGCTGGCACCTCGCTTCTACGGTCCTTTTCGCGTAGTCCGCCGCATCGGGGCCGTCGCCTACGAGCTCCAACTCCCCCCAACCACTAGGTTGCATCCGGTCTTCCATGTTTCACTCCTGAAACACTTCTCCGGCGAGCCTCCATCACATGTCCTTCCCTTACCGCCGCTGCTGCATGAGGATGATACGCCCACCATCGTCGCGGCTGCGACCCCGCCAGCCACTCCGGTCACCGCCGGCGCCCCCTTGGACTTCCCCACCCAGCCGCTGACCACCGCTCAAGGGAACCACCCAAGCACCCTTCCAACCTCGACGCCCAATCTGCCTATTGTTGTTTCCCTCCCAACACAAACCAACAATATCACTTCCCAAGGTTTCAAACACGGGCTCCAAGAGGCTAAGTCAAATGACAAAACAGAACACTATACCCACGTGGCTTCTCCACACCCACATGCCCCAAAAGCTACAATTATTACACCACCAAACATGGGGCCCACCGCACCTACCACTCAATCAGATCTTTCAAGAGCAAGCCTTGAGGACAAGGCTTATCCCATGGAGGAGGGGATTGGTAGCAGCTTACTAAGCAGACCCAAGAGGCTCAAGGCCCAACCCATCAGATTCAAAGACTACATTACTTGAGAAATTCTATTTTAATGTATTTACTAGTATTTTCTGTTTTATTAGCTGTGTACTTGAAGTGGACTATCCACAAATAGGCCCAAGCCCAATGTTAGGACAAGCACTTAAAATATCTGTACTACTTTTCTGCAGAGGCAATGAATCATTTTGGCAAAATTGCTCCCCAAGTTATACGATACAAACAAATACATTAAAAATTAGGTTGCAACAGTAAGGGTAGAACAAATTGGGATCTACCATTTTACCTGATTTTAATTTCTGCGTTAGTGGTATTGAATTGATTCTAAAGTCAAAACCAATTTTTAGGAGAATCTATTGTGTAGCTTTGAGTGTCAGAATTGATTATGAGAAAATAAAAGCTGATCCAAAGATGCTATTAGGAGGAGTTTGTGGAATACTCTATGAGTAATGGAGTGCGCATTCTTTTACTAACTTTATTGTTTTGACTTTTTTTTACTGAGCAAACTAGGTTAGCTGCGGAAAGATTGAGGATTATTACACTGTGTTTTAAAGTTTGAATATATTACAACAAATTTCTATTATTGATATTGAAATGCTTGCTTGCAGTGATTAGGACTCTGGTGCTGGTGCTGGTGCTGGTGCTGGGGACAGGGACTGCATATTTAATATAACTAAATGAAATCAATTTTTTCACTGCTTGTATAACTTCTGAAATGTAGGAAAAAATTTCAACTTTGAATGTATGGATGAGTGTAGCACCTCTGCCTCTGGCAGTTGTTCTGCTTTTAATTGGTCTATTTTCTTTGGGTTTGAATATGATAGCTTGGGTTATTTGTTGCCAAAAACTGTATTAAATTAAGTGTTTATGTCTTGCATCAGGAATGACGACTTCATCATTGTTAGTTACTAGTACTGATTATATATTGTCATGTTGTTAGATAGTGTTTGAGGATGTGTATCCTGCACATGATTCTACAACATTTTAGCAATTTGATAATTTATCATGCCTGCTTCATTACTTAAATTAAATGTGACGATTACACATGTGGCTTACAGGCACACAATCTTTTTTTTTATCCCGTTACTTACACAAGTTTAGTGGTTTTATTGTAGATTGTGAATTAGTCCTATTTGTTTTTGTTACAGGACCCAAGGGCCATTCGGTTTTTTGATCGCCGGGTATGTTTATGACCAATATTTATCTTTTCTTAATTGTTCAATAGATGCCAAGTAGTATATTTACCATATAGGCATGTCTTTTAGGTACTTAGAGAGGGCGGCTTTTGATCTCTGAAATGTCATAATGTCTTCAGTCTTCACATATTTTTCTTTTATGGATTTTCTAAAGAAGAATAGATGCATGTAATGAGACTTCTTTTACCTCAGCATTCAGCAGAGTTCATTAGAAAATTTCAAATCCTGAAGTAATTTGAGCAGGACTTGGTCCTAGATTTTTCAATGGTCTTTGTCTTCGGGTAAATTACTATATAATACATGCCATAATAAAACGAACTATTGTTTAGACATTAGTCTTACATTGTTTAAGTATGGCATTTAAAGCTCATTAACCCAAAAGTTCTACGCTGTGGACGAACCATGACTTTGATGCTTCTTTTCATCTTTTGAAGAGTTTCCACAATTTCCTTTATAAATTATCAGTTTGGCTTCTTGTTAAATATATTTTTCTGTATATTGCGTCAGTGAGATTCTTTATTTTCATTTCATCATTCATTTTCTGCACTTTGATGATTATCATTGTATTGGAGGTCCTTTTTAAATTGTGCAGGACTATTATACTGCTCATGGTGAGAATGCGACTTTCATTGCCAAGACCTACTACCACACTACTACTGCTTTGCGACAATTGGGAAATGGATCAGATGCTCTTTCCAGTGTAAGTGTCAGTAGGAACATGTTTGAAATGGCCTCCAAACTTGATTTTTATCTTGAGTGCAGTCAAGTATAAGACTACCTTACATTAAAAGCACTCTGGAAGCATATGATGGACAATTTTCCTCAATGATAAGGAGTAGGTATTTGGAACCTCTTCAGTTATGGACTGATGACGATCACCTAAGCAAATTTATTGGGCTTGTAGAAGTTATGACTCTACACTCACTAAACTAAAGGAGCACCAAGAATTACTAGAGAGCCAAATCCATAACTTGCACAGACAAACTGCTGATGACCTTGATCTGCCTATAGATAAGGCATTAAAGTTAGATAAAGGCACACAATTTGGACATGTTTTTAGAATCACAAAGAAGGAAGAGCCAAAAGTAAGGAAAAAGCTCAACACCCAGTTTATTGTACTGGAGACCCGTAAAGATGGAGTAAAGTTTACTAACACAAAGCTCAAAAAATTGGGGGACCAGTATCAACAAATTCTGGAGGAGTACAAGAGTTGTCAAAAAGAGTTGGTTAATAGAGTAGTTCAAACTGCAGCAACTTTCTCTGAGGTGGGTATATTTCATAACATGTTTTTATTGGACTAATTTTTAGGGAAAAGTTGTTTCTTCAAACACACTTGTATCTCTCGACGCGCGTAGCCTCAGTGGCGCCTCTCACATACATTATGCGGCGGTTTGAACCGCCGCAAAATGTACCCAGAACCGCCGCAATTAACAGAATTTCTGGTAGTGTCAATCACAAAAGCTAGCTTAAGAGTGAAGGTTTGCTCTACCCTTATAAACACTTGATTAACCATATTTCTAGACAAGGTGAGACTTCTAACACAATATATGAGTGCGATGCATATGAAGAAAGCTAGGAGCCCAATGCAATTATTGAATAATATATATAAACCCAAAATGTAGAAATAATGGAGTCTGAATGGTACAGTCTGAATTTCTGATTACATGCATATATAAAAGAAAACATTGTTTTTGGTAACTTGTATAGAAGGAACTATGACAGACTTCTAATGCTCTGAACTTAGCATGATCCCTGGTGCCTATTTTCAAGTTGGAGACATTGCATTTGAATTGATAGATAGAATCAACTTGGTGCCACTGGCATTAAGAAAAATGTGAGGCAGTTAGAAAAATATGGGACAGTTATCAATTTATAAGGGAAAAATCTGTCGAAAATGTATGAAATTAACAAACCTAATCAGTTTCAACTTTCAACTGGGAATGGCTCACTCCATGAATGTTCCTGCAAATTGACAAATATTAATCAATCAAAATGGTGACAAAATGGCATCTCATTTGTCAGGTAAATAATCCCACCCTGAAGTGAAGTGTGAAAAAATTGTAACGGAAGAATCACAAATTCCCAATACTGAATATTGAACAATACAGACCATTTATATTGAAAATAAGGAAACTTCAATCAAGGAAATTTTACAAACAGTTTAACAACTTTCATGTTATAATCATGTTAATCAATCAAACAACTTAGACGTATAATACAGGCAAAACTCATAATTTAGAAAATTCAAACAGATCCAAAGCACTTAGATTAAATGTATTAAATGCTGACCTATTGATTGAAGAGACAAGACAATAAACGAGCTGAGAGTGGCATATCCATATCCATCCTGCAAACACATTGATACAAGAGAAGGGATTATTAATCTGCCCAGCTAGACATGACATGCAGTAAACTGAATAAACAAGTTGAATTATCATTCAATTTCACACTCACTCTTCAAAACGTGTCTGTCTGTTTCTTCACCATATAATTTGTACATTTGGAATGTGACGTATCTTGTCCCAATCCTCCCCTGTTCCCTCCTTACATCGCTCCTGTAATGCTGGGCATCCCCAAATACTCAGAAATTCAAGTGAAGTGAGGTGTCGAACACCATCCGGCAAGGATCTCAATCTACTACAATAAGAAATTTCCAGAGTTCGAAGGGAGCGAAGACCTTCCCAACCTTGCTCCGGTAAACACACCAGCTCATCCCACATATCGATGTAAAGAAGCTCCAAAGCGTTGAGGTTGAAGAGTTCATGTGGTAATTCCTTCAATTCTCGGAAATCATATAGATTCAGAGTTCGAAGACAAGGCAGGTTCCTCAACAGTCCTTCTGGGAAACATGTCAGGCCTTCTTCGGCAAAAAGAGAGAGGGAGGTAAGACCCGGGAGACTACCAACTGGCCAAGTTAATTCATTGATACAAAGGGTTTTAGCAGAGGGAATGCATGGCAGCACCAATTTAGGGCAATTGTGGATACTCAATTTGGTAAGATGGGGGAACATGAACATTTCCCCTCTTTCCATTTTCATCAGCCTCTCTAACTTTGGTAAATTTTGTAACGTGAGACTCTCTAAAGATGGGAAAGCCCTCACCTCCACACCATCATAAGATTCGTCATCATCTATGTACTGCACATTACTCATCATCCACATTTCAAGGATTTTTAAACATGGTAGTCTACCAATCAATGAAAGCTGCACGCACTTATTGGAATCTGAAAGTAGAAAACTAACTAAATTACTGAGCATACTTATCCATCTTGGGAATTCTAATCCTTGATATTGAAATATACTCAACCGCTTGAGATTTGAATGGGGTTGAAGCGCTTCAAGTACTAGCTCAGGATCAGTAGAGTATGACTTGATTTCACCCTGGCGGGTCCAACTCAAGTTTAAAGTGTGGAGATCCTTTTTTGCCTTCAAATTGGCCTCTTGAGCTTCAGGTAAACTGCCAACATTTTGTAAGGAAAAAATGCTCAGATTTCCTGTCAACTTTAGATCATGCAACTCCGACAAGCTATGCCCTTTTTCTAAACTGACAATGTATGTACTTAATGTTATGAGGCAGGATAATTTTCCAATGTAAGGGCACATACTAGACAATGAAGCACAATTTTTAATGATAAGATGTCGAAGATTCTGTAAGCAAGCCAAGTGTTTAGGCAGACAAGTAAGATTTTTCAACGATGTCATTTTCAAGATTTCCAATTTCCGCAAGCTATAAATTGAGTTGGGTATGGTTTTTATCTCAACATTAGAAATCTCCAAATACCTCAAATGAATTAATTTCTCGAGTGATGATAAATTCAAAGAACCTGCCCGTAATACCCGAAGAGAGCAGTGAGTTGGGAAGAAACTAGAAAGAGTTCTGCTATAATTCTCTAATCCATATAATGTTCGCAAAGACTCAGCTTTTTTGAAGACACCCTTGCTGAGTGAGAATGTAAGGCCAAAACTAACATGGTGTGTGCTTTTTGACAAATCTGTGATATTATCATCTTTCAAAGTCATACACTCTTGCCCCATGACTGATTGAGCAAGATCATGGACAAGATCATGCATCTTGAAAGAAAACTCTCCTGAATACTCATCCAATTCCATATCTTGGAAAAATGATTTTTGGTACAATTCTTTCCAAATCATATTGCCAACATCTTCAACGTCCAAGTTTACCCTAGATGAAATAAACTCATTGGCTATCCAAAGATAAATCAACTCTTTTTTGATGATTTGTGTATCTTTTGGAAATATGGCACAAAAAGCAAAACACTGCCTTAAGGTTGGCGTTAAATGAAAGTAGCTCAATCTTAAGGCGGCCAAAATAGAATTTTCACCCGGTATATTCCAAAGATCGCTTTCCTTAACTTCAAGCCATTCATTTTCCTCACTCCTTGAGCGCAGGAGACCTCCTAATGCTTGTGCTGCAAGAGGTGATCCTCCACACTTCTTTATTATCTCTTTGCCTATAGCTACAAGCTCTGCACGCTCTTCTTTGTCAGGATCAAATGCATATTGTTTGAACAACATCCAACATTCATCATCAGAGAGACCGCATAAATGATGAGCTTGGCATGTTCCCATGATTTCTGCAACATCCATATCACGAGTGGATACTAGAACGGAAGAACCTTTGGATCCACATGATAATACAGATTTCAACTGGTTCCATTTGTCTTGACTTAATCCAAATTCCATTTCTTGATTTCTATTCCACACATCGTCCAGAACCAGCAAATATCTTTTGCTTTGTAACATTGTTTGCACTTTTCTTTCTATTACATCCAAACCCAAGGCATCATGCTTTTCTCCTGTGACAGATTCTACAATGGAGCACAAAATACTCTTGACAGAAAAAGTCTCGGAAACACAAATCCAAACTTTTATGTCAAATTTATTTCTTACCCGATCATCATTGTAGACCATTTGAGTGAGGGTTGTTTTTCCAATTCCACCTAAGCCAACAATCGGATAAATGGAAAGGAAGTCAGATCTGGGTGCTTGGGTGAGAAGAAACTCCACAATCTTCTCCTTATCATCTTGTCGTCCATATACTTTGGGTTGAGGAATGATTGAGCTGGTTTGGCGCCATTCAGCCACGTCAGTTAGCCTTTCACGAACACCTTCTCGTAGAGCAAACTTGTTCCTATTGTCTGCAATCTCATCAAATCGCCTTGAAATATCTTTCAGCCTGTTGCCAATCTCATGGCGGAACTTGATGTTCTTTGGCTTGAAACAAGATAAGCCACCAAGTCGAAGAGATTCTATGGAACATTCATCAAGGATATCATCTAGGACGTAAACAGCATCTTTGAGTTGTTGCAGCCAAACCTTTATGGATCTGTTAGTTATTTGTTTCTCCTCAGCATCTTCAACAACAGCCTTGATCAGTTCAAGAGTGCGTGACAGCTTTTCCGCCTTTCCCTTGATTCCAGAAATGGTTGCGAATTCGTTCTGAACCAGAGATAGCAAATTCTCAAACACAGCTCCAAGCAAGGCCTCAGCCATCTTCAGTTCAGAGATGCAAAATTAGTTGAAAAGTGATGAAGAAGATAAGAGACAAGTGTGAAAACAGGGCTACCAGAAGTTTGCTATAAGATATTGGAAGCTACAGAGTGCAAGTGCAATAATTCAATGAACAGTTCAAAGTTGAAAAGTATTCATAAAGTTATAAAGCATTCATGTGTGTGTGGCAGCTGTTTTAAGAAAAAGATAGCTTTTTTGAAAAGATTATTCTGTAGCTGGACTGGTGAGATTTCTCTAAATCTTCAGTTTATAAAGTTATATAGGTATTTAATTTTAATTATATATCAGAACATTAAGCATATGGAGTTACTAGCTAAAAAAATTATGGAGTTACTACTTACTAGTGTAGAAATATTAATTTGAACTATAGTGAGCCCATCCTTTTTTGTTTTGTCAGCAACTATTTATCCCTAATAATTGTTATTTTCAATGGTATATTCTAATTGGTGGTTTTGTATGAAAATCTGACAAAATGTTAGCCTTGAAAAGTTTATCTCCTCAAGGGGAAAGGGACCATCATCTTGCATGTCTTTTTATTGAGTTGTACTTTGTTGTCTCTTCCCACAGGAGTAATGTAAATAATCTAGTATTAAGAATGTTAGTGAGAATAATCACAGTTTTAATAGGAAAGACAGAATGAGAAAAACCTTTAATAATCTGTTATTCATTTTCTTACTTTGAGATATTGGTAAAGGGAACAATTGCCTGATGCACTTGTTTACAACTAGAATGCACTTGAGTCATTTTTCCTTCACTTTTTAATTCCATCCCTTCTTTTTTGGTCAATTAATTATAGTGTGTTTTTGTATTGTGTATTTGTGACCAAGGAAGAGTATCTGTGATCAGAGGTATGTTGGTTTTGCTCTATACCTTTTTCCTGTGAAGTTTAACCAGGTGAATTGCAAAACTACTATCAAAGTTTTCAAGACTGTTGGAAACTGTTTGTTGACCAAAATACTAATATAGAACTTATATGCAAAAAATATAGAACTTACCTCCTAAAAAATATTTTTTATGAGATAACTAGCAATTGACAGTTTGTCTAACGCAGACTGTGCTGAAAGTCTGAAACATAAGAATTTTTTTATGGAATCAGTCCTTTTTAAAGATGAGAACAAGGCAGCAACTAGGCATTTATGTGTTGAAGCTCTCACGTCAGTGACTTTATAGGAAGAGTTCTTAATTTTCCCCAGAATTTAAAGTACTTATGTTAGTAAAACACACGATTGCGACATATAGTGAAAATAACTATTGATTTTTGTTATATTGCAAGCACTATAACTCTGAATAAATTTTGATTTTTGTTTCAGTCATGCCCTAATGTTTATATGTCGTTAGTCATTAGCAGTGTAGTGAAAAGCTAGCTTTTAAGCAAAAGCGTAAACGGTCCTAAAGCGTACGCTTTAGCAAAAGCGCTAAATGGTATAAATAATAATAAAAAATTAGGGGCGAGCGCGAGATCGCGAGAGAGAAGAGGGTAGAACAGGGGCGAGTGCAAGATCGAGAGAGAGAACAGAGGCAAACGTCACCGGTGGCCACCTTTGTCGCGGCCGGTGGCTTCGTTCGAGGAGACAGGCGAAGTCGCGAGAGAGGGAGAAGTGGAAGGAGAACAAATCGCGACAGAAAGAGAGAATGGTTGAGTGTGAAAATAGAAAACCACCTAAAGCGCAGAAGCTACAGAATCGCGCTTCTGCCGCACTTCAGCGCTTCTGCTCCGCTTCACTGCGCTTTTTCCTGATCTGCGCTTTTGCCTGCACTAAAAGCAAGGCTTCCCTGTAGCGCGCTTTCGCGCGCTTTTGACTACACTGGTCATTAGGTTCTGGTTTCTTATGTAAGTTTCAAATTGTAATTTTTACCATATCATGTATAGGATTTTGCTGTAAGGAAAGGAACAGTGCATGCATATATACACCACAAGCAAAGGGTTCTTTCAAGTTTCAAAGCGTGCACTATTAGTGAATTAGAGTAGGATTTGAAGCTGAAAATATCAAGTTGATCACGTGTGTTTGTTTTAACGTTTTCATCCGTTATCACAAGTTCCAATGTTGAAAAACACATGCTGAAAACAATGACTCTTAGATTAACTAAATGTGCTTTTACTTTCATTTAACTGTTAACAAAACATACAAAAGTGTTTAGAAGGCAAGCTCTGCAACCCACCTTCCCCAGCCAACATTATGAAAGTGGCATGCTGTGTCAGAATATTGAACAGAATCAACCAAGATTTGGTCAATAGTAATTAGGGGAGGGATCAACAATAATTAGGGAAGAAATATTCTTGTCATTATTGTATTTCCTTATTTAGAGGGCTGAATTATTCTATAAATAAGTCCCTACTTGTAAGCTATCAAATCAAGCAATAGAATTACAATTTTAGAAATTGGAGATGACAAGTCGCATTAAAGGCTGCGACTTGCTCTTTCCAAGGACGCAAGTCGCATGGGGTGTTGCGACTCCCCCTTCCCCAGGCCACATCAGAATCCGACATGGCACAAAGTGCCATAGTTCTGCAATTTAATTTTCTTTTAACTGTTTTTGTTAAAAAAAAAATTAATTGCATTATTTAAAAAAAAAATGCCTACATGAAGCTTAACATATGATTTTTTTACTCCATATACTCAAACAAAGACTAAAGCATTTTCAATCAAGCATCCCAATACAAATTGCTAAATCTAAATTTTCTTATGTTCTATTTTTCTAAAAGGACAAAAAATCTTAATTCTATGATTTTTAAAACATATTTTTTCAAATTAAAGGCTTCTTAAAATATGCAGTAGCTTTTAGTCGCAGGCTGCATTACTCAATATTTATTGTGACATTATACCTTGGCTCAACATCATCCAATCAATCAATAAGTTTGTTTTCGATGTCTGTAAAATTTCCCAAACGTGGGTAGTGGCATATATGGGATTTCACACAAAAAATTGTCATTCCTGATTTTCTGATTCAACTTTCTCACCCTTCTACCATGGGAATCAAAAGTTCCTATGAATGGGAATATCACTTTCCCAGGAATGAAAGATACCCAGGACTACGTTTTTAAAAATTTCTACCAAACGCAAGTATTCTGGATGCCGGACCAATATTCCCGGGAATCATTTTCCAAACCCCCAAACAAACGCCCCCTAAGTTTTTATTTCCAAGTCTGCTTTCCAATCACTCCACTCCTTTAAAGTGTGAAACTTGTATTCGTGCTAAGAATCATAGGGTTTCTTTTCCCCCAAATAACACTAGAGTGGACTCTATTTTTTCCCTTATTCATTCTGATGTCTTGCGCCCCGCTCCGAATTCTAATAAAAATCGATTTCAGTACTTTGTTATATTTGTCGATGATTTTTCTCGAATGACTTGGCTATACTTTATGAAACACAAATCTGAAGTTCCAGAAAAATTCATTGCATTTTACAAAATGATTCAGACTCAATTTCAGAAACAAATCAAAATTCTTCGTTCAGATAATGGTGGAGAATTTATAAATCAGTCGATGCAAGTTTTTTTTCAGGAACATGGCCTTATCCATCAAACCTCGTGCCCTCACACCCCGCAACAAAACGGTGTCGCCAAACACAAAAATCGGATTCTTCTTGAAATGACTCGGGCCTTACTTCTTGACTCTCACGTCTCCACCTCGTTTTGGCCCGAGGCTCTCGCCACTTCCGCATACTTGGTTAACCGACTCCCTACAAAAATCCTCAACCATAAAACCCCCTTGCAAGCTCTAGCCACTCACTCCAAAATCCCGTCCATTTTAACCTTACCTCCTCGTGTCTTTGGGTGCTCTGTTTTTATTCATGTACCTAAACTTGACTGGACCAAACTAGATCCGTGTGCTGAGAAGTGTGTGTTTGTTGGTTATGCTATGCATCAAAAGGGGTATCGTTGTTATAACCCCGTTACTCGTCGCATCCATGTCACGATGGACTGTGATTTCTTGGAATCTGAATACTACTATTCCCAACTTAGTGGTCAGGGGGAGACTATTAGTGATGAACCCCTAAGTTGGCTAACAAATCTAAGTTGTTCCGATATTGTTCCAAAAGAGCAGGTAGATGGAGCCACCAAACCTCCCACTGTTGAAGTAGTCAGGACTGACAGACCAGTACACACGTCCGATGTTCAGCCTTCGGACGATGTCCAACAAGAGGTAAGTGAATCTCACTCTAATGACTTGTCACTTGATTTAAATAATATCACCTCTCGTGATGACAGCTTAGTCCCAGAACCAGAAGAGCCGGAGACATGTATTCTACCTCCAAGAAGAAACAGAGGTATGCCTCCTGAAAGATACTCTCCTGAGCATGTGCCCCGATCCTCCAGGTACCCGGTACATGGAGCCAGAAGGGGGATAGCTGATACCGCAAAAGCATTCTCAGTCAGACTTCTCTCAGAGGATATTCCAAGAAATGCTCAGCAAGAAATAGAGAAGATGGAATGGCGAGAGGCAATGAATGCAGAAATGGAGGCCCTTGTGAAGAATGGTACATAGGAAAAGTGTGCATTACCAGTTGGGAAGAAGCCAGTTGGATGCAAGTGGGTGTTTACCATCAAGTATAAAGCAGATGGAAGCATTAAGCGGTACAAGGCAAGGTTAGTTGCCAAAGGCTACACACAAACTTATGGCATTGATTATGCAGAAACTTTCTCTCTGGTTGCAAAAATTGACACCATCAGGGTGCTATTCTCAGTTGCTGCAAATGAGAATTGGCCTCTTCACCAATTTGATGTTAAGAATGCTTTCCTGCATGGAGACCTGAAAGAAGAAGTGTACATGGAGGCTCCACCTGGGTTTGCAGGTGAATTTCAAGGAGACGAAGTGTGCAGGCTAAGAAAGGCTTTGTACGGGCTTAAACAATCCCCTCGTGCATGGTTTGGAAGGTTCACTATGGCTATGAAGCGATATGGATACAAACAGAGCAATGCCGATCACACACTTTTTCTTAAAAGGAAAGGTAATTTGGTTGCCTGTCTCATTATTTATGTGGATGATATGATTATAACAGGTAGTGATGGAGAAGAGATTTCCCAACTCAGGAAGAATCTCTTCACCGAGTTTGAGATGAAAGACCTAGGAGGGCTGAAATACTTCTTGGGCATTGAGGTTCACAGATCCAAAGAGGGGATTTATATCTCCCAATGAAAATACAAACTGGATCTATTAGCTGAGACTGGTATGGTAGATTGTAAACCAAGTGATTCACCAATAATGGTAAATCACAAACTCAAGAGTACTGAGGAGTCTGAACCTACCAATCAAGAGAAGTATCAGAAGCTAGTGGGGAAGCTAATCTACCTAGCCCACACTAGACCAGACATTGCATATGCAGTTGGGGTGGTGAGTTAGTTTATGCACCATCCACAGGTAGAACACATGGAAGCAGCTATGAGGATTGTCAGATACCTCAAAGGTACTCCAGGAAGGGGTATCATTTTCAGGAGAAATAGACATCTGAATATTGAGGCATATACTGATGCTGATTGGGCAGGTAATCCAAATGATAGAAGATCCACATCAGGGTATTTTACTCTACTGGGAGGAAACCTTGTTACTTGGAGAAGCAAGAAACAGAAGGTTGTTGCGCTGTCTAGTGCAGAAGCAGAATTCAGAGGTATTGTAAAAGGGATAACTGAAGTTCTTTGGCTGAAGAAGCTGATGAGTGAGATTGGTTTTCCAGTGGAGCTCCCTACCCAACTGAGGTGCAACAATAAGGCAGCAATTAGCATCTCTGAAAATCCTGTTCAACATGATAGAACAAAGCATGTTGAAGTGGGTAGACATTTCATAAAGGAGAAGATTGAAGAGGGCATTATCAAACTTCCTTTCGTGAGATCCGCGGATCAGCTGGCTGATATTCTCACAAAAGCCGTAACAGGAAGAGCTCTGGAGACAGTCTTGCACAAGTTGAGCATTGGAGATCCCACTGCTCGACTTGAGGGGGTGTGTCAGAATATTGAACAGAATCAATCTAGATTTGGTCAATAGTAATTAGGGGAGGGATCAACAATAATTAGGGAAGAAATATTCTTGTCATTATTGTATTTCCTTATTTAGAGGGCTGAATTATTCTATAAATAAATCCCTACTTGTAAGCTATCAAATCAAGCAATAGAATTACAATTTTCTAATATCTATTCTCTATTCCAATATGCCGAATTCAAGAGTCTTCATACATATATTTGAAATCATTGATTCAAATCAATTAAAATTGGGTAAGTCCATGTTAAGAAGAAATAAAGTGCATTATGATACATGCATAAACAAAAGAAAACATTGTTTTTGTAACTTTTATAGAAGTATAACCATGATCAACTTCTAATGCTCTGAAATTGCCATGGTCCCTGGTGTGCTTATTCTCAGGTTGCAGAGATTATATTTGAATTGATAGAAAGAATTCATTTGGTGACACTGGCATTAACAAAAATATGAGGCTATTAGAAAAAAATATGGCATACAATCATCAAGTTATAAGGAAAAAAAATGTATGCAATTTACGAAGGATAGCATGTAGGTGGTACTCAGCTTCTTTGAGTTGCTGCTGCAGAACCTTGATGGTGTATGTTGTTATTTGTTTTTGCTCAACATGTTTGAAATAAGCCTTGGTCAGTTCTAGAGTGCGTGACAGCTTCTCAGCCTTTCCCTTGATTCCAAAAGCGGTAACCAGAGTGAACAAATACGCCAGAGCAATATCAAGAACCTGAGTCATCTTAGCAGATGCAATTGTTCAAAAGTGAAAAGAAAGAAAGAAATTCTCAAAATTGGATATCAGATAAATTTGAGTGACAAAAATACCATAATTCAATGAACAGTTCATATGGATGAGGATCAACCACAATTCCACACAGCCTCATCAGCACTTGCCGTGTTAAAGCTAGTCAACAAGAATGAGACAATGAAGTAAAAGGGTTCAAAATTATAGGTTTTTGTTGAAAATTTGATAACATATCTTTACACATGCGAGACTTAACACCTCTCACGCCCCGGACATCAGGATCATCCCCATATCCCTGTCTATCATGGGATATCATGAGAGGGCGATCTGAGTGACCCCACTATGGATTTATATTAAGCTTTAATATCATATTAGAATTTGAGATATCTAACTCGTTCCGCTCAATAGGATTGTCTATCAATTTATAAATATTTTATTAATTATATTTCTAGGAACGTGAGAAGTTTCATCCCACATTGCTTCGTTTTATCAAAATTGTGCTTTTCGATTAATATACTACTTATTGAAAAGAAAAAAATCAATGGCTCACAATCATGAAATTTGAAGAGAAAACTGCGGAGGATCATGGTCCCACTGATGGTTGGGTCCTACCCTTCAACTATCTAATGCCTCTAACCTGCTCGTTTATCCTGCAACATTTGGTGGAATAATACTGCGTTCACACTGGAATAATGTTTCAGATATCATTTAATTTCGAAAAAATTTAGACATTTTTCTTATAATTTCCTTTTGATTCCATGGTTTTTGGATTAATTGCCTTCTATGCACACTCAGGCTTATTTTCTTATTATTGAATAAGTGTTTATTTATAAGCTATTTTAAAAAAATTATATAAGTAATTTGAAAATAAGTTATAAATAAGCATAAATTCTTTTTCATAAGTAGGATAAATTATGAAAATAAGCTCAAATCCTTCGCTCTAACAATGGTGGTGAGTTTGTAAATCAGTCTATGCGAGTTTTCTTCCAAGAAAATGGTCTAGTCCATCAAACTTCTTGTCCTAACACACCTCAACAAAATGGTGTAGCTGAACGTAAGAATCAGATTTTGCTTGAAATGACTTGTGCCCTGATACTCGACTCCCAAGTTCCCACCTCTTTTTGGCCCGAAGCTCTAGCCACATCTGCATACCTCATTAACCGTTTACCTACCCAAATCCTTAACCACAAAACTCCTCTACAATCCCTAGCTACCGAAGTCACTATCCCATCTATCCTAACCTTACCCCCGCCCCCCGAGTCTTTGGTTGCTCAGTTTTTGTCCATGTCCCCAAAACTGACCGAAACAAACTTGAACCCTGTTCCGAAAAATGTGTCTTTGTGGGGTATGCCATGCACCAAAAAGGGTATCGGTGCTACAATCCTTCCACTCGTCGCATTCATGTCACTATGGATTGTGACTTCTTGGAATCTGAATTTTATTATCACCAACTTAGCGTTCAGGGGGAGAGCGTCAATGAACCACTAAGTTGGCTAAACCTAAGTTGTTCTGAAACTATTCCAACAGATCAGGTAGATGGAGCCACTGAACCAGTCACTATCAATATAGTAGAGATTGACAGACCAGTATACACAATCAATGTTCAGAATTCAGAGGATGTCCAACATGAGGTAAATGAACCTAACTCTGGAGATTTGTCACTTTCTTTAATTGATGCCACTATTCATGATGACAACATAGCCCCCGAATCAGAAGAGCCAGAGGAGTGTGTCTTACCCCCGAGGAAAAATAGAGGAGTACCTCTTAATCGATACTCACCTGAGCGAGTATCCCGTGCTTCGAGATATCCAGTAAATATAACCAAGGGGAGGGTTGTTGAGATAGCCAAGGCATTCTCAGTTACTCTTCTCTCAGAAGATATTCCAAAAACAGCTCAGGAAGCAAGTAAGAAGATTGAATGGCAAGAAGCAATGAATACAGAGATGAGAGCTCTTGAAAAAAATGGCACATGGGAAAAATGCATACTACCAGCAGGAAAGAAGCCATTTGGGTGCAAGTGGGTCTTCACCATCAAGTATAAGGCTGATGGAACCATTGAAAGATACAAAGCCAGATTGGTAGCCAAAGGATACACACAAACATGGCATTGACTACTCAGAAACTTTCTCTCCGGTTGCTAAAATTGACACCATCAAGGTGTTATTCTCAGTAGCAACAAATAAAGATTGGCCACTCCACCAATTTGATGTTAAGAATGCTTTCCTACATGGAGACGTGAAAGAAGAAGTATATATGGAGGCTCCACCTGGATTTTCAGATGACTTTGACGGAGAGGAAGTTTGCAGGTTAAAAAAGGCCCTATATGGACTCAAAAAATCTCCACGTGCATGGTTCGGGAGGTTCATTATGGCTATGAAGCAGTATGGATACAAACAGAGCAATGCCAATCATACTCTCTTTCTCAAAAGGAGGGGAGACTTGGTTACTTGTCTAATCATATATGTTGATGTCATGATCATAACAGGGAGTGATGAAGAAGAAATCTCTCAGCTCCGGAAGAATCTCTTCACAGAATTTGAAATGAAAGATCTTGGGGGATTGAAATATTTCCTATGGATTGAAGTTCTCCGGTCGAGAGAGGGGATTTATATCTCCCAACGAATGGTGGATTGTAAACCTAGTGACTCTCCGATAATGGTGAATCACAAACTCAAGATTGTTGAGGGAACTGAGTCAGCAGATAGGGAAAAGTATCAGAGGTTGGTAGGAAAGCTAATTTATCTAGCTCACACCAGACCAGACATTGCGTACACTGTCGGAGTGGTAAGTCAGTTTATGCATCATCCACAGTTAGAGCACATGGAAGCAGCCATGAGGATTGTTCGATACCTTAAAGGTACTCCAGGAAGGGGTATCATTTTTAGGAAGCATGGACATCTGAACATTGAGGCCTATACAGATGCTGATTGGGCTGGTAACCCAAATGATAGACGATCTACTGCCGGATATTTCATTCTAGTTGGAGGAAATCTGGTTACGTGGAGAAGTAAGAAACAGAAGGTGGTTGCACTCTCTAGTGCAGAAGCAGAATTCAGGGGTATAGTAAAAGGGATTACAGAGATCATCTGGGTGAAGAAACTGATAAATGAGATTGGGTTTCCAACAAAATTCCCAACTCAACTTCGGTGTGACAACAAGGCAGCAATTAGTATCTCAGAGAATCCTGTTCAGCATGATAGAACGAAGCATGTCAAAGTAGATCCACACTTCATAAAGGAGAAGATCGAAGACGGCACTGTTGAGCTTCCTTTTGTACGGTCTGAAGACCAACTGGCAGATGTCCTCACAAAAGCAGTGACAGGAAGGGTCCTAGAAACTGTGTTACACAAGTTAAGCATTGGAGATCCCACTGTTCAACTTAAGGGGGAGTGTCAGAATGTTCATCAAAATATTATGCAATTAAAGCCCCTGAATAAGGGAATTAAATCGGAAACAATTAAAGGAGATCAGCATAATTAGGGAGAAAATATTCTAGCATTATTGTGCACTATTATGTATTATTTGTTACTAGAATTAGTACAGCAATTGTACAGACTCCCTGTATACAATGAAAACATAACAAATAATATTTCATCTTCTATACTTTGTGTCTATCAATTCAATACTAACCTTGGAAGAAATTTTTGTTTTTATGAAAGTTTTTATGACTCTCATAGTATGATAATGATAATTTTCGATTTTCAAAGCTCACAATTTTTTTACTCTCCTATATACATAAGAAGCGTTACTTCTATTATAAACCCTCAATTAGTCTCTAGTTGTTTTCTTGATACAAATATGTCCTAACTTGAGAGTGCAAGAAATGGCAAATTTGAGGGTAGTGCAGGAGAAAATCTGTTTCTGTTGTATCAGTCGTATCAGTCTCCATTGGACTAGTAGGTGCACTAGAAAATCTCTTGTATCGTGAATGACTCTAAACTGTTCTACTACTTCATCGAGTCACAAGGAGATCCAAAACAAGACCCTCTATTTCTTTGGTTACCTGGAGGCCCTGGTTGTTCTTCTTTCAATGCACTTATTTATGGATTAGGTAAGTATATACTATCTTTTTCATCATTTCAGCTTAATTTCCATGTTGTGTTGTAAGCACTAATTAAGCATCACAATTGAAAATACATAGGGGGAGTACCAAAATTGGCATATTACCCATATGCATGGACAAAGGTAACTCTTTCTTTAATTTTTTCTCTATATGTAAATCATCATATCAAAGAGTGATAACAAGTTTTGATCTATTTTAATTATTTCAGAGTGCTAGCGTTATATTTCTGCAACACCTTGACATCTTATTGATAAGTGTCAAACGTTCATAGTTTTAACATTGTTTTTAGGCACTTATTTTGAGTTTTAATTGTTAAAATCCCCAAGAAATGTATGTTTTGCAAAGGAATGATGAATTGCTATTAATTCTGGGTTAGAATGCACATTCTTGATGTTTAACGAAGATTTCAGTTCTAATCCCAACTTTTTGATGCAGAAATCTTGGAGCAGCCTGAGCAAAATTGCAATATCTCATTCGTTAACCGTTGGATTTAGCTATAATTTGAGTACGTGGTTCCTAACTCATGGAAATTCAATATGGACGGTTGGATCTTGATTTGGAGACGTTTTCGGGGCGCTAAGCGCCGTTACAAGCCGCTGAGCGGCCAGCAGGGGGCTAAGCGCCCAAGAAGAGGGGCTAAGCGCCCCATTAAGGGGCTAAGCGCCCAGGAAGAAGAAACATGGAGGCTAAGCGCCCCATTAAATGGCTAAGCGCCCAGGAAGAAGAAACATGGAGGCTAAGCGCCCATTAGAGGGCTTAGCGCCCAGAAGAAGAATCTAGAGCGCTCAGCGCCAGCGCGAGGGCGCTAGGCGCCGCTGGGCCTGGCCTAGGGCGCTGGGCGCCCGCCAGCGCGGCTAAGCGCCCCTGCACCGCCCCAAATCCTATAAAACGTGATTTTGTGCCTATTTGGGGTATTCTTTTCAACCCTAGTCTCCTCCAAACACCCCTTGGACGTGAGAGAGCTCTAATTTGAGAAGGAAAAGAGGATTTTCATCAACGGATGCTTGGATTCTTCATCGTCTCCTAAGTCCCTAATTGATTCTCCTTGTAAGCAAGCTAGTTTCCATCCTATGGATAACTAAGCTCTCTTTTAGTTGGATTTAGGCGTAGTATTTCATCTTGATAGGATTCTATTTGGTTCTTTGTTACTTTCTATTTTTAATTTCAATTAAACAATTTTGTTCTTATTGCTTATGATTGCTTGATCATCTTTCATCTGATTTGGAGTTAATTTTGTATGTGGAAGCTACTCTATTAATCTGACATAAATTGTTTAATCTAGGAGAAGCTAATTTGCTAGGAATAGCGTTAGATCACCTAGTTCCTTAACGCCTGCATATTTACAATTGTTTTGATTAATTGCCTGTGGAAGCGGTAATTAGGAAAGTAATTGAATCAACTTCTCATACTAGGAATAGGTGAGTTAGTTAAGAACTGGCGGGAATAAATTAAAGATTTTAAGTGATTGTAATCAAGAATAAATAAATCCTGGATAGTGAAGTATGAAACCATAATCCAACTGTTTTCCCAATCTATTATTCTCTCAATCGTTTGCTTTCTTATTTTCATGCTCTTAAATACAAGTCTTTCCAAACAAACAACTCTTATTTCTTTTCTGCTTAACTTCTTAATTAAAGAAAGGAACTCTTACACATTTGCTCCCTGTGGATCGATAACACCCTTACTATACTGCAATTGAATCTTAAAAGAGGTTTGAGTGCAGTTCAAGTATTGGTTTTTATTAAAAGACGTAAAAACCCTTTTAACAAAATGGCGCCGTTGCCGGGGAGCAGCGTTGTTTGAGTTTGCATTGCTTTAGTTTTGTTTGTTTAAGCATTTGTGAATATTTTTATTTTTATTTTTATTTTCCTTTTATCTGCGGTCTAACACTTCTGTTTAGGTTGCTTTTCATCTTTGTTTATGCGAGGTAAGACTCGAGTTGACGAACTTGCTTTCGACCCAGAAATCGAAGCTACAGCAAGGAGGAACAACAGTAAGACAAAGAAAAGGAAGCAGCTAGCTAAGTTAAGACAAGAACAGGGTACTTCTACCCCTTCACCACCTTCGCCACCTTCACCAACTCATTCTGAGCCAGACATGGCAAATCCGAATCCAAACGGTGGAGGTGCCGATCCAAATCCTGGATTCATCAATTTCCACCCAGGAATATGATCAGGATTGGAAGAGGAACTGATAATGAGAAAGCCCCAGAGATGAAGACAGGACTGGTGCAGCTGATGTATGATAATCCTTTTGCGGGGTTAGATCATGAGAATCCTTACAACCATCTCACCAAATTCTATGAACTCTGTGGCACAGCAGGGATGAGGCCATCTGAAGAGGACACAGTTTTCCTCAGGCTTTTTCCATTGACCTTAATTGGTCATGCAAAGGAATGGTTCTTCGACCAACCTCATGCTATTTTGAGTGATTGGTCTCAGCTTGAAAGCAAATTCATGGCAAGGTACTTTTCTAATTCCAAATTTATGGATTATAAAACTGCTATCTCTACTTTTTCTCAAGCTGCAGGTGAAAGTCTATGTGAGGCTTGGGAGAGGTACAAGTCTTTGTGCTGGAAGTGCCCAAATCATGGTTTTGATGCAAAAACCCAAGTTCACATCTTCAGGAATGGATTGCATCAACAAAGCAAGCTCATTCTTGATGCCACTGCTGGTGGTTCACTGATGTCAAAGACTCCCACTGAGGCGATGAATATCATAGAGGCTATGGCTCTGAATGACCAACAAAGCCAATATTCTAGAGGCCCAGCAAGGAAGGAAGGAGTCTTAGAACTTGGAGTCAATGATGCTATGTTGGCCCAAAACAAGCTTCTTCAGCAACAGCTTGATGATCTGACCAAGAAACTGGATGCTTTGCCCAAAAGCATAAGGGATATGCAAAAGGTGAACAGGTGTGATGCTGAAGTACCAGGGCAACAGTCTGATTGTTATCAGCCACTTTCTGAGGAGGAGATTCATTATCTGAATAGTCAGCAGAGGCCCTACCAAAATAACTATCCTAGGGACAACAATCAGTACAGCAATCAGCCTTGGAGGCAGGATTCAGGTCATTCTTCTAATAGAGCTCCAACGCAACCTTTTCAGAATCCTCCATTCCAGCAACCTCAGCAATTTCAAAATCAGCAGGAGCAGTCTTTGGAAGTTAAGTTTGATAAACTGAGTGATACTCTAACCCAGTTTATGCAGGTAACTATGGAAAGTCAAAGGAACCAGGGATCTTCTATCAAGAATCTGGAAACTCAGGTGGGCCAACTGGCCAACCAACTTGCTGGGATGCAGAAGGGTCCATTTAATGCCAATACTGAAACCAACCCAAGAGAGCATTGTAAGGCTATTTATACTCGTAGTGGGAAGGTAGTAGGTAGTGGTATTGGTGAGCCTAATATTGTTGAGGAAGATGAGGAGGTAGAGAAAGAACAGTCTAGAGAGTACACAGGGGTAGAAACTGATAAAAATAATGATGTGAGTGTAGCTCTTAAAGGAACTGTATGTAAGGGAAAAGAGAAAGATGCTGAGAAAGAGCAGGGCGAGCTAAGTAAAGGGGGAGTTCCAAAGATAGTTAAGGCTCTTCCTTATCCTAAGGCCCCTTCTAAAATAGATAAGGATCGTCAATTTTCTAGATTTATGGATATTTTTAAAAGTTTGCAGATTAACATTCCTTTTGCAGAAGCTCTTAAACAGATAGGCGTCTATGCCAAATTCATGAAGGACTTGCTTACTAAGAAGCGGAAATACCATGATGAGGAAGTAGTGCAGCTTGGAGCGACTTGCAGTGCCATTATCACTAGTGGCCTTCCTCCTAAGCTAGCAGACCCAGACAGTGTCACCATTCCTCTAACCATTGGGGATATGGCTGTTGGCAAGGGCCTTGTGGATATTGGAGCCAGTGTGAGCTTGATGCCACTATCCTTGATGAAAAGGATTAGTGGGCTAGATTTGAGGCCAACCAGGATGTCCTTACAGCTTGCGGATCGTTCAATTAAATATCCAATTGGCATAGCTGAGGATGTGTTGGTAAGAGTAGATAAATTTCTAATTCTTGTTGATTTTGTTGTTATTGACATTGCAGAGGATCCAGAGGTACCTCTGATTATGGGAAGGTCATTCATGATGACTGCAAGAATGGGGATTGACATGGGATTGGGTACCATGAAAGTTCGAGTCCATGATGATGAAGTCACTTTTAACATTTTTGAGGCTCCGAAGTCCCCAAATAAAAAGGGCCAGTGTTTCCGAGTAGATGCGCTTGATGAGGTCATTAAGCAAGTTGAAAGGAAACCACAGGTTAATGATCCTTTAGAGTTAGCTCTAACCGATTCTTATGCAGGTCTTGCATATGATGATGATTTTGCAGCACAGCAACTCTTGGATGTACTGGATTCATCTCTTACAGTTCTGAATGCCACTAAGGTGGAAGAGATCCAGGATCCCAGTGAGGATAAGATACCTGAGCAATGGCCAGAGCTGAAAACTGAAAAACCAGTTGCTATCAGTAGCACTCTTTCTCCTGAGAAAGTGGAATTGGAAGATGTTCCCAAGGAAGCCAATTCCGGATTACAGAAGAAAAGAAAGACCAGGAAGAAGAAAAGACTTTCACAGGTTTGGAGAGTAGTAAAAACCTGTGAAAGCTGTTTTAAGGCTCTTGTGAAAATTTAAAAGGAACCAGAGAGGAAGAAGGGAATTACTTTCTTCTCTAGTCTTCGGCCTCCTTGATCTTATGCAGATCACACGTCAAGCTAGTGATGTTAAAGAAGCGCTTTCTGGGAGGCAACCCAGGGTGGTAATTTTTACAGTTTTTGTTTTGTTTTTTGTTATGAGACTATGCACTTTGGTGTGGTTACATGTGTTGTTGCAGTGCTTACTGTAAGAAGAGAATGAGTGTTGCAAGTTTTGAGAAACCATCTGTTGCTGGTATTGTTTGGCCTGAGGACAGTCCAAATTCCTTGGAGGGGATGAGCCTTGAAGCAATTTGGAAGCATAAGAGACACAGCATCACGAGGGAGTTCTTTCTACTTTGCTTTTATTGTTCAATTTTTATAGTATAGTGTGATATCACATGTTTGCCCAAGTCTCTATTGTTATTTATGTTTTGTTTTGTTAATCTGGAACCTAGATGAAGTACTAATGTATAATCCTGTAGTTCTAGAAAATCTTGGGTTAAGTTAGCAGTCTTACATGTTGTTATATTTAAGTTTTTAAACAATTATCACTGGGTTCCTAGACTTGTTGTTTAAACCTTTTGAAATCAAGGACCCCAACCGAGTGAGGAGTGAGCCAAACACTAATTGTGAGTGAGTGAATCATCATTGTTTTACAAATTTGGTTTTGCTTGAGTCTCTTTGTTAGTGATTGCATGGTTATGAAAGGAAATGATCTTAGGCATTCGTTTCATTAGTTCTACCCTCTATGGCCAAATAGCTTACCTTGATTAGGAACATCCCTTGCAAGCCCTTTGAACCTGAAGTTAATTTCATTTCTTGGTTACAACCCTGAGCCTTATATTGCAAACAGTTCCCACCTCTACTTTCTCAACTTAGGAGAGCATGCAAAATTAATTGTGAGAGAAAGACAGTTGGGGGGAGATTGATAGTGGTTGTAATAGCTTGTAAGCGTCTCAATTCAAAAGAATCAAATAAGAAAGCAAAAAAAAAAAATGCAAGTGCGAAAAAGAAAGAAAAATCAAAAGAAAAGCATAAAAGAGTTAAAGAATTGAGAAGTAAAAAGGGTGAGCAAAAAAAAAATCAAAAGTTGAGGAAAAAGGAGAATTAAAGAAGAAATTGGGCAAAGAAAGCAAATTGTTGAAAGCAAGAACAAAAGGGAAAGAGAGTGGTGAATAAGTTTATTTTGTGTGCTCTCTTAGTTTTGAAAGCTTTTTGATCCTGAAAAACCCAGTTCTTGATAGCCTAGCCCCATTTCAACCTTTCAAAAGACCTTTGAGATCCTAGAATCTCCATGCAATTTGATTAATTTGTGAGACAGATAGCAAAACTGATTTTTGTAATTCAATTGATGGTTTTGAGCGTAAACACTTACCCCTGAACTCGCGTCTTTGAGTTCTTTATATCCTTGATTTTGAAGGGGGAAAGCTTGTTGTCTAGAACTTATGTGATTCTTGTTTGGTGTTCCTTATTTATTATCAACTGTGAGGATTGCAATTTACCCTTTTGAAAATCTTGTGTCTTTTAGACACTTTTGTGCAGGATTATATATTCGCTGAAATCCCATCTTGAGTCTTGTTCCTTTGGGTTCTGTTAATTGCTTTTGAAAGTCTTTACCTTTTGTTTGAGGACAAACAAGGTCTTAAGTTGGGGGGAGTTTGATAAGTGTCAAACGTTCATAGTTTTAACATTGTTTTTAGGCACTTATTTTGAGTTTTAATTGTTAAAATCCCCAAGAAATGTATGTTTTGCAAAGGAATGATGAATTGCTATTAATTCTGGGTTAGAATGCACATTCTTGATGTTTAACGAAGATTTCAGTTCTAATCCCAACTTTTTGATGCAGAAATCTTGGAGCAGCCTGAGAAAAATTGCAATATCTCATTCGTTAACCGTTGGATTTAGCTAAAATTTGAGTATGTAGTTCCAAACTCATGGAAATTCAATATGGACGGTTGGATCTTGATTTGGAGACGTTTTCGGGGCGCTAAGCGCCGTTACAAGCCGCTGAGCGGCCAGCAGGGGGCTAAGCGCCCAAGAAGAGGGGCTAAGCGCCCCATTAAGGGGCTAAGCGCCCAGGAAGAAGAAACATGGAGGCTAAGCGCCCCATTAAATGGCTAAGCGCCCAGGAAGAAGAAACATGGAGGCTAAGCGCCCATTAGAGGGCTTAGCGCCCAGAAGAAGAATCTAGAGCGCTCAGCGCCAGCGCGAGGGCGCTAGGCGCCGCTGGGCCTGGCCCAGGGCGCTGGGCGCCCGCCAGCGCGGCTAAGCGCCCCTGCACCGCCCCAAATCCTATAAAACGTGATTTTGTGCCTATTTGGGGCATTCTTTTCAACCCTAGTCTCCTCCAAACACCCCTTGGACGTGAGAGAGCTCTAATTTGAGAAGGAAAAGAGGATTTTCATCAACGGATGCTTGGATTCTTCATCGTCTCCTAAGTCCCTAATTGATTCTCCTTGTAAGCAAGCTAGTTTCCATCCTATGGATAACTAAGCTCTCTTTTAGTTGGATTTAGGCGTAGTATTTCATCTTGATAGGATTCTATTTGGTTCTTTGTTACTTTCTATTTTTAATTTCAATTAAACAATTTTGTTCTTATTGCTTATGATTGCTTGATCATCTTTCATCTGATTTGGGGTTAATTTTGTATGTGGAAGCTACTCTATTAATCTGACATAAATTGTTTAATCTAGGAGAAGCTAATTTGCTAGGAATAGCGTTAGATCACCTAGTTCCTTAACGCCTGCATATTTACAATTGTTTTGATTAATTGCCTGTGGAAGCGGTAATTAGGAAAGTAATTGAATCAACTTCTCATACTAGGAATAGGTGAGTTAGTTAAGAACTGGCAGGAATAAATTAAAGATTTTAAGTGATTGTAATCAAGAATAAATAAATCCTGGATAGTGAAGTATGAAACCATAATCCAACTGTTTTCCCAATCTATTATTCTCTCAATCGTTTGCTTTCTTATTTTCATGCTCTTAAATACAAGTCTTTCCAAACAAACAACTCTTATTTCTTTTCTGCTTAACTTCTTAATTAAAGAAAGGAACTCTTACACATTTGCTCCCTGTGGATCGATAACACCCGTACTATACTGCAATTGAATCTTAAAAGAGGTTTGAGCGCAGTTCAAGTATTGGTTTTTATTAAAAGACGTAAAAACCCTTTTAACACTTATCACCTCATTACTTAAGATATGAGTCACATAAATTTGAGTATTTAGCCTTCGTAAATGCATGATTAGAAACTCAAATTAAGGTGCAATCGGAACTATGTGGACGTGGATCCATCTAATGGAGAGTGTCTCACTGCTATTGCTGAGTACCAGATGGTAATGTCCAAATTCAATGTCCCATAAACATTAACTAGATTGAGCAAAATAACATGTATAAATTTATTGTTCATTTTTTATTTGCAGTGCATCAAAGATATATGGAGCGCTCAAATTATGGAACCAAACTGTGTAATTGCATCTCCCCAGCATTACGTGCAAAGATTACTTGAAGAAAACCGCCAAGATCACTCACGAAGAATTCCACAGTTATGGTGTCCGGTAAGATTAATCTTCTCCTCCCTAGTTTTGTTCTTCTTTAAAATGTATGAATTAATTGTGGTTTGGTAATTTGATCAAATGAATATTCAAGAGTGTTATGTCTTCTTTGTGTAGAGTTTTAAGTATGCACTATCTTACATTTGGGCAAATGATGCTAGTGTTCAAGAAGCTTTGCATGTTCAGAAGGTAGGACTCCTGTATGTCTATGGTGAAGCCTTTAGATGTTTATTAATTGTTTTTGTGTCTAACATGTTTTGGGTTGGTTTACAATGTGAAAAGGGTAAGGTAAAAGAATGGATCCCATGCAAAAAATTCTCTCATACATTCATGGTGTTGAAAGTGTGCTCAGTGTTCACCAATGGCTCAGCAAAAGGAACTTAAGACTTCTTATTGCCAAGTAATCACATCATTCTCAATCACTTTAAAATTGGACTTAACAAGTCATTATTATTAGCTCGAGCGATTTTGATATTTGTTTGCACAGTAATGATCATGACATAACTATTCCCTTTGTGTCCACTGACACATGGATAAGGGCTCTAAACTTGACTATTGTTGAAGAATGGCGACCATGGTTTGTTGATCACTAAGTTGCAGGGTATGTAAATGTGAATCTAGGTGCTCACCTATTTCATTTCAACTTGAAAATCAATTTCTCATTATTTCTCTCTTTATATATTTATTGAGAGATACAAAAGGAAGTACACTGAAAATGAATTTCACTTGACATACGCAACTGTGGAAGTAATATACCTATTTTATATTTCTAAATTAAATAGCTAGCTATAGTGACTTGATATTGGAAATG
Source organism: Acmispon strigosus (assembly GCA_030819835.1). Classification (NCBI taxonomy): domain Eukaryota; kingdom Viridiplantae; phylum Streptophyta; class Magnoliopsida; order Fabales; family Fabaceae; genus Acmispon; species Acmispon strigosus. Next base: position 38,611,182 of record JAUAMA010000005.1, on the reverse strand, counting down.
TATGGTGATTTTGTTTGATTTGTCTTTTGTCACATACAGGGTGGGGGTCAACCGCTAACGAAACTAATCGTAGAGAATGTTATGAAATGTTCCAAAGTTGGATTCATGACTTCTCGATATAAATCTTTATTTTAAAATTGCTTTGTAATGGTTTCTAAACTTAATATGCTAGCCAAAAGATATGTTAGGTGCAGAATAAAGGCGTGGTATGAGTTTCCCTAGAAGTAGAACTACTATTATTGTTAGATTCAAATTATTTCTTCTTTTATTATATTTTGATGAATAACAATTTTATCCAAGGTTTAATGTTGATAGATAAAGATTTCCTAAAACTTTGAGTATTTCATATTTCAGGAAACATATATCATTGGAAAGAAACGATCGTCTGCCTACCCTTCAATATTATATCAAAAGCAGCGCGTCTGAATATGTAGAAAAAGAGGAACGTCTGAGTGAACGTCTTAGTATGTTTAAGAAGAACGCCTGAAGAGACCGTCTTAGAAGAACGTATGAGTATTTTCAAGAAGATCGCCTGAGTAGAATGTCTTACTACTCTCAAGCAGGACGTCTTACTACACGCTAAAGAGAGTGTCTGCTTCAATGCTTCACACAACAAAGACTCGCCTCGCTTCATCATTTAATGAAGCACTATTTTCAGCAGATTCAAGAAAATGACACATTTAATATTTTATTCCTCGTATCTGGCTGCCTCTCTAACATTCTGTAAATCAAACAACACTTTTCAGAGTCAACGACACTATTCCCTGAACATCGTATCACCTCAACGATCAGAATCAAATCTCAGTGATCAGAAGAATAAGATTCTATTTGCTTCTTTCCTTTGCATTAAATACTAAGACGACAATATAAGGAAATAGAACAGCAAAGCTAAGACGAAGATGCAAGAGCATTTAATGCTGCAATTAATGCGTAGCAGGTTTGCATTTAATGCTTTTGAAGAGCTTGCCAGAAGTTACCGTTGCACCTTCAGAGAAGAAGAAATTCAAACGGAACTTCATGATCTTCATCAACGCTCATCCTACTGAAGATATAAATAGAAGACTTAAACACTAAAATCAGTGGCGACTTTCTACGATCAAACTTTCAAGCATTCTAAGTCTTTCATCGCTAACAGCTCTATAATCAACTCAGAAACTCATAGTCTTATCCTTCTGAGTTAAGTCGTCTGTCTGTGTGAAACCTTCATAGGGTGAAAACTCTCATCCTTCTCACACACTAAAACAGAGAACCTATTTTCATATCCTCTATGTAATCTGCACTTAACATTTCTACCCTACTCTTGTTGAAGAGATTCTGTAGAAAAGAAAAACCTTCTTTGTAAAAGAATTGAGAGAAGTCCTGTTTAATACTTGTAATGAGAAGTCCTGCAGAATACTTGTAAGAAGAAGTCCTTCGAATACTAGGAGAAGTCCTGCATAATACTTATATTGTTCGGTGTGAATAGTGGAAAATCTTGGTGAAGCCAAGGATTGGACGTAACCCTGTCGATTAAGGGGGTGAACCAGGATAAACTCTTTGTGTGCTTTACTTTTCGGCAAACTTATACTTGTTTTAAAAGAAAAGTTTTTAAAAATCACACACACAATTCAAAGATATTATCAATTATATCTTTCATTCGCATTGAGAGTGTGATTTATCCAATCCAAAAATAATAATATAGATCCAATTATCCATCAAAATTTTCTAAAGTGCAACAAAGATGCTCCAACCCTATCCCTTACACTAAGAGCTACATTGTATGACTGTGATAAACTCTCCAGCGGAGGACAAGTGGAAATGAGACTTGGGGTCATGTGTTATAAATTATCAAATTTATGAGTTAGTATGATCCGTTTAAATACTAAATTGGTAATAACTAACAAGTTTAACGTACATAAACTGGAACGTTACACATTATAAAGTAATTGGATTAAAGAAGACAAAACTGAAGCAAAAAATAAAATTCAAAAATTCAATATTAAAATTGGGTAATAATTGTTTGCATAAAAAAATCTAAAATGTCAACATCAACATTTCTAAGGTCATCTAACGTTAATTTAGCCTACTACGACAATTCCTTTTCTAATTTTTAAATGAAAATCAATGAGTATTAAGTTAACACGAGTACAGAAAATTAAACAATTATAATAAAAATGAGAATTCCTGTATCAAAATCTTAACAATTACTAACAAAATTTTTGGGTATGAGACACCGTGATTCAAGGAGCAGACTTTTAACCCCTTATTATTATAATGCATGCCTTCAAGATGTTAAGGTCCGTTCCACAAATGGTGAAGTTTTAGTCAGATATTGATTTACCTTTGAGTTATATAAATTGAATTGAAAATCTGGTAATACTTTGCAACAAAGATTTTTTTATCTTTGTGTATGTATTGTACATGTTATTACTATTTTTTAGTATTTTTTTTCTCCATGTTGTTATTACTATTTTGCGACTACAATGTGAATATTTATACTAATGAATTCTTTTTAAACATTTAAGTGAACTTTAAAAGAATAATTAACTTTTAGCATCACGTAGAACAACTAATTTGTAGAGAGCTTTCTTTTGTGGGTTTTTTTTAATAATGTAAAAAAAATTAGGAAAAATAAAGATTTAGCAAAATGGGGTAGTTTAGGCCACCTTACGAAAAACAATATGAAAAACAATACGAATTTTTAAGAGAAAAACTAAAAGAAACTTCTTAAAACTGTATTTAAAAATAGTTTTTTAAAACTGTTTTTCAAAATAAAAGCAGAAAAAAACTGGTGAACGAGATGTTTTCCAACATTTAAAAAACTGAAATTTTAAAACTAAAAACAGAAACTGAACTTTTAGGGCCTGTTTGATTACAGTTTTTAAAAACTGTTTTCAGTTTTCAAAAACTGAAAAATTTAAAAACCTATCTAGCAAAACCTGTTTTTGAAAACAGTTTTAGGCAGGATTTTAATTATTGGAAAACATCTCATTGGTATTTTAGCTTTTAAAATTGAAAACAATAACTGTTTTCAAAAACAGGTTTTGCCAAGCAGGTTTTTAAATTTTTTAGTTTTTGAAAATAGAAAACAGTTTTTAAAAACTGTATCAAACTGTTTTGGATCGTTTTTGTGAGAGTAATTTAACACACAAAAAACACACATTAAATAATAGGACTAAAATAGTATGAATTATTTTGAAGGTAAAATAATTAATAAATTAAAATTTAAATGTTTAAAAATAATATATTAGGCCTACAATCTTCTCCATCTTTATGCCACTGTTTTTACAGGGTGGCCATACGCAACGTCTGCCATTTGCCCAGGACAATGCGAATGCCTTAGTCAATCTGTCATGTCCACCGCAAAACGCAGACCCTACGATTTGCATAAAAGAGTGTGAATCCTACATTTTGTGTTTCACATAAATTCATGCAAATCCTACCTCAACTTAAAAACATCATATCATATGTGGCTAAAACTACCTCATTTTGCTAAATTTTATTTTCCTACCTATTTTTGCTATTTTTTGTTACATTATTCAAAATAAAACCTTATTTAGTAATTAGTACTCTTCAAAATTCGTTTTCCTCATTTTCATTAATAATGTATCTTCCACTATATAATGTTTATCACGAGGACAAATTATGGTCCATGTTGATTTAGAAAAAATATATGATTTAACATTTAATCTTTTAGTAAACATCTTCAAACTTCACCTTCCACAATAAAAAAAAAATCAATATAAAAATAATATATTTAAATAGATGTATTTAAAACTATAAATTATTATGTTTAGAATCATATTTTTAATCACTTCAATTATAAATTAAGCTCTCTGTTCATAGTTATGTTCAATTTCTTTTCAATCATCCGCCTCACGATTAGTTGACATGCGAGAAGTGGAAAAAAATGCTATGATTTATTCATATTTCTAAAAAAATTCACTTCATTTATACTTACACTTTTTTTACGTAGGGAAATAAAGACAAATAACAAAGAAAACAACTAAACTACTGCATTTTTACACAGAAGCGGAATCACAGAGGACAGAGACTCCTTCCAAACACGCATCGGACACCCTGAATGAGAAGCTTGATTCGCCAACGCATCCGCCACCGCATTTCGATCACGCGAAACATAGGAGTATTGGACCTTCCAATCCCCAACCAACATAGTTCGAATAGAATCAATAGTATCCCGTTGCCAAAAGGTTCGGTGTCCCTGTTCTGGCTCAAAATCTCCACAATATCCTTACAATCCATATAACAGACTATTTCACAGAAGTCCAAGTCTCATACTAACTTCAAACCAGATCGAAGCGCCAGGAGCTCCGCCATGAAGGCAGAATCAGTCCCATAAGAACAAACACAGCCCGACAGCCATCGGCCGGTGGAGTCCCTCACAACACCACCACCACCCATTTAATTTGACCCAGCAACTCAGCCGCCATCCGTATGAAGGTGAATCAAATTAGTACTCTTCACAAACATGGTTTCTCGAGGATTCGGCGTTATCTTTCCCCATCTCGCAAACTCATTCGTCGTTATCAAATCTGCCGCCAAGCTACTTGAATAAGCCACGGTTGAGCATCAAAAACCGCGCTATTGCGCCAACGCCAGATACACCAACCACAAACGTCTGCGCCACACTTTATATTTATCTCTCTTTTCTCTGTTTTTTTTTTTTTTGATTGATTGGAAAAAGCTCTTCTCTGTTAATCGTATCACTTATTATATCTTTTTTTTCTCTATTTTCTTCATATATCTCTCTTCTCCCCATTTACACATTTTTTTCTTAGAAATCAAACTCTCAACCACATTGAACCATCTCACCGTCATCAAAGTCATGTTTTCTAAGTGACCTTAACCTAACATTTAAATAAGTAGATTTTTAAAATCGTCTTGACCTTGTCTATGTGTTAATTGATCTAATGTCTTAACTTAAAGTAGGCTAGGTCATATATCATTTCGGCATCTTTAACATACTAAAATATAGATAGGGATATAACAAAATAAGTGAAAGTGAAATATTAAAGAGAAAAAAAGTAGTCATTACATTTGGTGATACATTTCTGCGGTAACGTCAACATTCAACACTCATCCATCCCGTGAGAGCAGGCAGACAAGGTGACACTCATCATTGCGTCAGTCAAAGTCAAAGTGAGCCTACCACCTCCATTCTTGAATCTCATGGATTGAAGCTCTGTATAAGCTTCGCATAAAGTTGTTCTTATCAGCTCATGAAAATAAGTTAAAAGTTATTTTCACAAGCATTATCAAACGCATACAAAAGAGCTTATTTTATAGCATAACCTCCGCCTTGTGATACATTTTTGCGGTAACATTCAACACATGAGAGCAGCCAGACAAGGTGACAGTATCATTGCATCAGTCAAAGTCAAACTGAGCCTACCACCTCCGTCCTTGGAGCTTCTCTTCTCTCTTCTTCCTTCCTTCCCTTTCTTCTCTAACATCCTCGTAACACGAACCCCTTTCACCTCGGATCCTGTTCCACAATGTCCTGGATTAGAAACCTCTCCAAGTTTTCCGCCACGAACGCACTTCCGAGGCCCAGAAACACGCACCTCTCACCACGTTTCACCTTTCTGATATCTCGCTTCAGCACCGCAGCAGGGGAGGAGACCCCTGTTTCCGGTTCGGCCGGTCCGGTTCACCATGCTGGTCTGGCGCCCACGAAGCCCCACGAGAAGCCCCGGGTGGTGGTGCTGGGGACCGGTTGGGCCGGGTGCAGGCTCATGAAGGGGTTGGACCCTGCAATCTACGACATCGTTTGCGTCTCCCCTCGCAATCACATGGTCTTCACGCCTCTCTTGGCTTCCACCTGCGTTGGGACTCTCGAGTTCAGATCGGTTGCTGAACCCATTGCGAGGATCCAACCCGCTATTTCCAAAGAACCCGGTTCTTATTTCTTCCTTGCTAATTGTACAGGCATCGATGCTGAAAAGCATGAGGTATGTATGTTGATTTGCTTTTCTTTTTCTATGAGAGCTTTTGGAAAGCATTGTCATAAATATATAATGATGTTTTGTTTCATAGACTTTTGGTTTTGGAGTCGTAGATTTTATAATTTTATTTTTTCGAATTAATGTATTTTCTTAGTAAGAAGGATGGGTGGAAGTGATTGAATTAAATGTCATGATAAATTGAGCATTGTGTGGTCACTTGATGATGGACATGTAAGGCAAACATGAATTGCATGATTTTTTCCTTCAGCATGCTCTTCTGCAAATTTTATAGGCAGGAATGTGTTGAAGAAGAAAACTAGTCAAGAGATATTGTATTATCTGATTCAGAATACAAAGGAAGCTTGATTTGTACTCAGGCTAAGTCCCATGACTTGTAATTGACTAAAACAGATTCAGTTATAGGTTGTTTCAAAACTAGCTAACAGACTTAACAACTATCATTCTTAGGGAAATAATCCAGTACAACAGTTTCTAACAGAATGTATTCAATGATTTAGCAATACGTGATATATCTGATTATATGATCAGTAGTGCATGCTAGCATTTTTAAGGATGGAAAATCAGTACATTTTTTTTAGGAATGAATCGTAGGATCTATTGTAACTTGAAGGGAATTATTCAAAGTTTGAAATTGAAACCATTGTGAGGTACCTCATAGTAAATGGTTTCATTGAAATTTCTGCACTTTGATATAGTGCAACTGCAATATTTGGTCCTCTTGGTCTACCCTGCCTAGGGAGATAAAGCTCGTTAATTGCTGTATTGGACCTCAAACTTTAAAATCAGTGTCTGGCAATGGAAGCCCCAATCAAGACTCAATTGCATGTGTATCTCTTACCTTTTCTCCTTCTACAAACAAATGTGTATGATACTAGTATTAGTTGAAACATTGGTACTCACAAATCACAATGTGGCTTATGGGAGAATCTGACATATGGTTTTGAAGGTGCAATGTGAGACTGTAACTGAAGGCACGCAGGCTCTAGATCCTTGGAAGTTCTCAATCGCCTATGATAAGCTAGTAATTGCATTAGGAGCACAACCTACAACTTTTGGAATTCATGGAGTCCTTGAACATGCAATTTTTCTTCGAGAAGTTTACCATGCACAGGAAATTCGTCGGAAGTTGCTTCTGAACTTGATGATGTCTGATGTTCCAGGTTTGCACAATTTTGCTATATTAGCTTAATATGAAGTCATTTGGGAAAAGAGTGTTTAGACTATACATTACCTTTGTAATTTGTATTTGATTTGGATGCAGGGATTGCAGAAGAGGAAAAACAGAGGTTGTTACACTGTGTGGTTGTGGGAGGTGGTCCTACTGGAGTTGAATTCAGTGGTGAACTAAGTGATTTTATCATGAGAGATGTCCGTCAGAGATATGCTCATGTGAAGGACTATATCCATGTTACTTTGATTGAGGTATGCTTGGTAGCATTAGATATGTGATACCACTAAATAGAGTTCACATTTGCTTTGGCAACAAACACCTTGTTCCTGCCATTGTATATCTCCAATGTCATCAATTCTTGCTAACATAATTGTTTGAATTGAAACACCTAAGAGTTCCTGGAAGCCATTTTTGTTGTAACAAATTATCCGTTTTGTCCGTGCCGAAAGTTTCTTTCTGAGGTAATTTGTGTTGATAACCAATTTATGTGTGCCTTTTTAGGCCAATGAGATATTGTCTTCCTTTGATGTACGACTAAGGCGCTATGCCACCAAGCAGCTGACAAAGGTAAGCTTTATGTTGAAAAAGTTTCTTAATTGTTTGTTCAACATGTTCCCGTTGATTCTTAACTTCTGAATATCATATGAGAAAAGCTAAAATCTTCTCTCCATCTAAATAAAATTGCATTATGGTATCAATAACCAAAATACCAAATATAAACAAGATTCACTGTTACTTCCAGAGGAGTTTGGAAACTTTTCAAACAATTGATAGAACTCTTCATCATATTTCAAAAAGTATGCTATAACTGATTGAGCTGTTAAAAAATTTCAATACTAGTATATCTTCTCATGTTGAATTTTCTATCAGTCAGGAGTCCGACTTGTTCGTGGCATTGTAAAAGATGTTGATGATCAGAAAATTATCCTGAATGATGGTACTGAGGTTCCATATGGATTGCTGGTATGGTCTACTGGAGTTGGTCCATCATCTGTTGTCAGTTCTTGGGATCTCCCTAAATCTCCCGGTGGAAGGTGGTTCTTGTTACTCGACACAGTTGCATTTGTTTTCTTTCCATTTGCAACCAGTGCAAATTCACAAATTAGAAGCTGATTTGTTTATAAATATAGTATTTTGATCTGCCATATCAAGAAATCAGGATCACATTAATGCAAAGATACTATGCTTCAACATTATATGCACGTATTTTTGTACAAAATGAATGGCAAACCAACAAATAACTTTTCAGGATATGAATTTCTTTTAGTTTCATATTTGGATACAAAGTTTGTTTCATACATGTCATTCTCATAAGATTTCACATAATTCCAAGTTATTTTTTTGTAACATGTACTTTTCAAGCATAAAAGCATCACTAATTTGATTATGTACTCGTTTGGATTTTAATCTTCCGAAATATGGCATGAAAATCAATATCTGAAAAGTATTTATTTTCTGTAAGAAGTTATTTGGGAATGTACGCATTTTAAGGCTGATATTGGTTCCTGTTGACCTCCTTATCCATATGCATATGTAGTTACGCTTTATTCTCCTACTCATTTGTGCACCACAAGTTTCTGTTAGCTGTATCAGATTTCCTTTATTTGATATACCAGGCTTTGATGACTTGATGTGCCCTGTCTTTTGCTCTCATGTTTCTTTCTAATTCTGAAAGTTTTCTCTTCACAGGATTGGCATTGACGAGTGGCTTCGTGTTCCCTCAGTACACGATGTCTTCGCAATAGGTGACTGCAGTGGATTCGTTGAAAGCACTGGAAAACCAGTCCTTCCGGCTTTAGCCCAAGTAAGTTACTTTAGATTCATTAGTTTCTCCTACACATGCTTCTATTTCTCAAATTCCTGCAATTTGCAGTTTTGGTGTTGCTTTAACACTAAAGCCTGAGTCTCTGATACATATCATTCTGATTGCGCTATATCTATAGTTTCTGTGGTTCATGGTTGAATTGGTGTTGCATGTTTACTCTCTGCCTGAAAGCTTGTTCATATCACTATAATGCTTTCCCTTTTGAATGCCACAGGTGGCAGAGAGGCAAGGTAAATATTTAGCAAGCTTATTAAACAAAATAGGTAAAGCAAACGGAGGCCGCGCAAACAGCACAAAAGATATGGAATTGGGGGACCCTTTTGTTTACAAGCACCTTGGAAGCATGGCAACTGTTGGAAGTTACAAAGCTCTAGTGGACCTCAGAGAGAGCAAGGTGATTTTTGTCATTCCTCTTTTTGCTGGTGCTTTTTAAACTTGTATATAGTTTGATTCACTCAGTTTTTACCTCCCACAGGAGGCAAAAGGGTTAGCTATGGCAGGTTTTGTCAGTTGGTTTATTTGGCGGTCAGCGTATCTAACTCGTGTCATCAGCTGGAGGAACAGATTCTATGTAGCTATCAACTGGGCTACCACTTTTGTGTTTGGCCGTGATATAAGCAGGATATGAAAACTTTTGAGGTAAATACTTTCAACATGATTCCCCAAAAGCTAAAGACTTGTTTGATTCCCTTCTGAGGTTTCTGAATTTTAAAACTATTTCCAGAAACAATTTGTAAAGTTTGAGTTTTTGAAAGTTGAAAAACCTGTAACTTGAAACTAAAAGCAGAAACAGAAAACATCTCTGAGATGTTTTGGGATTTCAATTTTGAAAATTGAAAATAAGAATTGTTTTTTAAGAACAGTTTTTGATAGTTATTCACATGTAAAGAGTTTTTTTCTTTTTCTATTTTAAAAAACTGAACTATTTTACAAAACAATAATCAAACAAGCCCTAGCTCTGTCCAGTTTTATGTAATAATTCTACTAATGCTTAGAAATGTTGATAGGGCTTTCATATGATACTTTGCGTCATTGGTTGCATTGATCATTGTGGAGAACATATTTCAAAAGCCAGTAATTCTCAGGAGAAAATTTTCAGTTTGCTGAAACAGCAAGGGAGTGTACTTGTTCATGACATGTTTTGGTAAAGCAGTGGCAATTAAAGGGAGGCTCGAGTTTTGGCTTGAAAAGGAAGGCAATAAATATGGCTGTCTTGGATCTCTTGTGTGTATATACGTCATATTTCAATTTCAATTTTCATGTTTATGTAAATTGTTCAATTGTTTGGTCATAAAAAATACTCTATCCGTTCTTTAATATCTGTCACTATTTTCATCTTATTTTTATTTCTATTTATTATTTGTCAATTTTACAATTCCTAGAAAGCATTAATTATGTTTTACCAATTATACCCTTAGTTTAATGATGATAGGAAAATTGAAAAGTTAGAATTAATAAGAGAGATAAATGATATATAGGGAAGTTTGAAGATAATTTAACTAAAAACAAGAGCATTAATATTATTTCTTAATTCAAAACTTTAAAGTGACACTTATATAAAACGGAGGGAGTAGTATATTCTGTCAACAAACTCTTTGGATTGAAAAGTTTGTGTTTGTATTTATGTTCAAATTGGCCAAAAACACATAGATTCATAGAGATATGGAATGACCAAAAGCACATTCACACTGTGTAAGAATGCACGCCGATAGAAATGCAAACACACGTTGTAGTCTGTCATTCTTGCATCAAATACGAGTCCCTCCCATTGCAAGAGCATGTGTCGTGTATAAAATCAAAAATCAATTTTACACCAACAAATAACTTTATAAAATGAGTGTTTACGAATCACATTTGGTATGAAATCTTTATAAGGGAAAAGTCAGATTCAATTTTGCACCAACACATTGAATGAAAGGAAGACCGTTAACGTGCAAACCACAATCATGAAACTTAGAAAATAGAAATGTTATTCCAACTTATGCATATTATCATCACTCGAAGTTCTATTTTTTGTTTGTATCTTGAATCTCGATATACATGTTTACCCATTGAAGTTTAACTTTGTTATCTTGATAGTTTTATCTACATATTTCGTTTGAGGTCCCTAACAAGAGGAATCAAATTGCAAGAGTTTAACTTTTCCTATCATTCAATTTTTTACGCAGAATCGGGAGTCAATTGAGCAAATAATAACGAGACATCAGAATGTAAAAAAAAGGTCCAATGTGAGTATAAAAGCTATGTCTATGATAAGCTTAAATTAACTGAGTTTGCCTTCAGTAGCTACTTTGTTCTTTCAACACAGAAAGTTCATTTTCCAGTATAAACACAGAAACCTTGCAACGTTAGATTCCTGTGATATATGTATAGAAGCCTCTATTTCACAATGCAATGGCTGATCCATTCATCATTTATGATCGATCGAACTGGATGTCTCCATGAAAGGCAAGTGAGCTAAAGATTCAATTCTGACACGCTATGGACAAGTCTAGAAGTCTCCATCCTTTTGCTGATCAGATCCTTCAACTCTATCTCTCCAGGAAACCTTGCCTCCTTCAGTTTAGAGAACACCTTCAAGGGCAGAAATGACTAAATGGGTTAATAGAAACTTAAAAATTGACATATGTTGCAAAACCAAATACTCAACGAGTACAAAGTTGAATGCAAGGCGAGAAACAGCTCTCCCTCAAGCACTCAGAAAAAGCATGCTAATATAACTAATCTCAAAGTAGATGCTCCAAAGTGTGAAGGTTGATATAACAAAAATGATTGTCGTTTAGCTGAAGTGGAGAGACCCCAATTCTCCAGAGTCTGCCCATTATCTCATAATATCTTGCTGCTGAAATTGTAAACTAGCTTTGGTTTGTTAAATACAATATCACCTGGTAAATATGCATTCAACTATTCTTAAAATTCAGGTTAGGCTTAAAATATACCTCAAAAGCTAGCTTAGAGTGAGGATTGTACTACCCAAACGGGTCTATGATAGGCTCTAATACCATCTTAGGATTCGGGTTAGACATAAGTCTACATCAAAAGCTAGCTTAGGATTGAGGATTGCACCACCCTTTATAAACAGATCTGTGATAGGCTCTGACACTATCTTATTAATCGGGTTAGGCCTAACTATACTTCAAAAGTTAGCTTAGTAGTGAGGATTGCACTACCCTATATAAAGACTTATTTTACTATATCTCTAGTCAATGTGAGACCTCTCAACCACTATAAGATATATCCCACAACTGAAAAAGTGATACGAATGCCACTAGTACTGGCAAAAAATAATGGTGGTTGCTATATAGTATATGATAGTAGCAATAATTTTCCCAGTGAATATTGAGCTAACCAGGAAAATTAAGTAAAGTGTTAAAAATATTGATAAAACTAGTCATGCAAGAAGTCTATCCAATTATGACTGATGACATGTGCTTGCAGAAGAATCACAAAATTAGCAATCATTGGAGACAAAGATCACAGGCTCAACTTGCAATGAAATGCTTCAAAAAAGATAAAAGAAAACAAAAAATAGAAGGAAGGCACTAACCAGTTCACCATTCAAGTAAACTTCAAACGCCCCAGAGCTTTGTAAGAACGACTGCAATGTATTCCCAAGAAGCCAAGTAGTGGCAATGGTTCCAAACCTGTTAGCGCGCAAGTTGTAATACCAAGGAGGAGGTGCAACAAAACCTAACATTGGAAAAATCTGTTCCCCAGCAAGTACAATCCCTATAACACCCATCTGAACAGCAGGAACCACTTTGCTTAACAGACGCTTTGGCAGCGGCGGGGGATAATTTGCAAGAATAACCTCAGTTCCAGGAAAAGCAATCTCCAACATATTCTTCATTGTTACTGCTGTTCCCCTGCATACAACACAAGTATCCATTTACACCAACTTTCCCATCCTAAACCCAATAGGAAAAAACTCAGATCAAGTTCTTTACACCCTTGCCACCAAGTTCTCATATCCAATAGTAACATGTGAATATGTTTTCTAACATTAAATGGTAATCACTCATCACTAGGAATATGTTGCTGAATTAAAAAAAAGAAAAAAAAACTATCCACATATAATAGTAAGGATAAACGAAACTTGATGCAAGATTTTTCCAACAGAAACACAGAACAACAAGCAAACCAATGATCTTGTACAATACTTCAATTGCCAACCACAGACAATCCAAAATCCCAAAGCACATGATACACACAACCCAGATCAGAATTTGCACTCTTGAGGCATAAATCAAAATATTGATGTCATATATAAAGTTTTGGATGGTCAATTTCCCAAATACGCACTAACTAAATGAGATAGTAAACCCCAAAATCTTTCCTTTTTACCATCTTAGTGATCAACATTCAAAAACAGCAATGCAGCAGCAACAACAATAATAGGGAGATTAAGGGAAAGTACTTGTAGGAGCAAGAGGAACAGTAATTGATGTTGACAGTGTTGCCGAGACCTACACCTCCAGTATTGGTGGCGGGTTTCTGAGATGACACAAAGCGACCGATTATATGTGTGTTAAGATAATGATAGATGAATTTAGTTGATGAAATAGAAATTACCTCGGAGGAGAACTGAATTGTTGCAGGGTCAACCACTGGTTGTTCGTGGTGGTGGTGGCGATGGTGGCTGTGAGATGGCTTCGTCGGAGGTGGCGGCGGAGATGTGAAGAGAGAAAAGAGGTCAGAGCAGAGGAGGAAGAGAGGAAAACCAAGCAACAGAAGCTGAGCGCGATCCATGGCTGAATGAAAGCGTAAGCCGAAAGGAGGAGGAGCAGCAGCACACAGAGGAATAGGATGTTACTTCGTCACTGGTTCCAAAGTTGAAGACTCTCCCGTCCCTCGATTTTAAGTGCAAAATTAAATAAATATATAAAGAGTTTAATGAATGGACATGGAGAGGGGAGAAGGGAAGTTCCAACTTAAATGTTTTATGATGTAAAAAAATTGTTTTTAAAGAAATAATAACTTTTGTTTAAATTTTAATTTAAATAAAAATATGTTTTATGATGTGGCGGTATTCAATTAAATAATGTATAAAATTTGTTTATACTAACTATACACACATTTAACTCAAATTTTATTATTCACTTGAAAAATAAATACATTTAAATTTAAATGTAATCTTAGATTTTAACAATAACAAATAGTCCCTGTATTCCTTATGAACTTGTATTCCTTATTAACTGTTGTTGGCTTAGAGGAAAATATTTGTTCTTATATATTTTTCTACTTAGAATTTCAAAAGAGTATTAATTAAAGTTTTTTCAATTAATGCCCTTGTGAGAACAAGAAATAAGGAGAAATAGAAAAACAATTTAAAGGCTAAAATAAGAAAACACATAATACTATTTTGAAAATCAACAAAATGAATTGCGCTTCTTAATATGTGCGTTTTTTATCTTACTTGACAGATAATAAGGAGCGAATGAAGTATTATACTAGTTTTAAAGTAAATCGCAACAATATCTTAAAAGGAAAACTAAATTTTAAAAACCAAAGAATTTCTCTTAATTGCAGCTATTATAAACACATTATCAACAAATCTCTACTTGACTTTACTTGTTGGAAACTCCTGATTTGGTCTTCAATCAACAATAGAAGACGGGTCAGAAATTGTTATCCTTTTTATATCTCCAACACAAAATATTTTCTGATTATTTTTCTTTGAACATCTTGATGCAACTTATCTACCAAAACCATATATAACGTATAATCTCTAATTTAATTGAAATAGAGTGGATTGAACCGCTTAATCTTTTTCTCATCACCATTGACTACAAGCAACTCTTTCAGTGCAACAATAATAAGTGAATGGTCTCGAGTGAGATTTTTTTCATTTTTCTCAAAGAAGCAATTATTATATAGGAACAAATTCTTCCTTGCTCTTAACAAAACTCAACAAATACTTATCTATGGATAGATTTTCATTGTTGAAATAATATTCTACCTGCGTAATGATCTTGAGTTTGAGATCCTCATCATGGTGGTCATACTCGTGGTTGTGATCATCGTTTAAAACCATTCCATGAATTTCAGGTTCTTCAATATTGTTTGGGCTTGCAATCAGATATGGACCACTAATAGGATAACCAAGAATAAAAGACGTGGTGTGGTGTCGACTTTAATTGACAAGAGAATAAGCTCTCTCTCTTTCTCTACCAGATTCAAAGCATAACACTTGGCTTTCAATTTTCATCTTCACCTTGAACATTTCACTACCTTATTCACCTTTTATCAAATACAAGTTGTCTTCAAATATGACTTTAAAATATTTTTTCTACAAGCTATGCAACACTGAGCAAATTTTGATTAATGTAAGGGACATATAAAACATTAGAGATATATTTCAAACCTAACAAGCTTTCAATAACAACAGTTACTTGACTGGAATGAAATCACCATTCCCAAATTTTACTTTTGAAACAATGGTTTTGTCAAGCTCTTAAAGTAGCTTTTGCTCGTTGGTCATGTGGTTTGTACAACCAATATATATTGACTATGAATTACTTTAAAAGTTTCTTGTAGCAAAGCATGTTGTGACAAAAAATAGTTCTTCTTCTTGTTCCTCCACGATCATCTTAGCCTCCACCAATTCAAACTTGCAACTCGATCTAAATGTCCATGTTGCCGCATTTGCTGCACTTAGCATATGGTCTCCAAAAACATCTTATTTGAGGATCATTGGGAAACAATGGTTTTGTCAAGATCTTTGAATAGTTTTTGCTTGTTGTTCATGTGATTTGTACAACCAATATTTCTTAAACATGAATTACTTGAAATGTTGCTTGTAGCAAAGCATATTATGACAAAAATTAGTTCTTCTTGTTCTTCTATGGTCACCTTAGCCACCACCGACTCGGTCACCTTAGCCTCCATCGGTTCAAACTTGCAGACTTGATCTACATGCCCCATATTACTAAGTTCTCTATACTTAGCATCTGGTCTCCAAGAACATCTTATTTGAGGATGGTTTGTCTTTTTACAATGAGGACAAGAAGGAAAAATATCAACATGGTGCTTCTTGAAGCATTCTAGTTTTTTTGTCTTTGCCACTTCTTGAATTTTGTGCTTTCATATAAAAAGCACCTTGTTCCATCACCTCCTTTTATCTCATCATTCTTCTCTCCTCCCGTGCTTGTAAAGAACTTATAAATTCTCCCAAGGTGATAATTGACAAGTCTTTTGACTCCTACAATGTTGATATCTTCAATCCATATTTTTAAGATATAATACAAATAATTTTCTACACTATTCTTTCATTAGGAAAGTCTTTATCGAGAAATTGCACTTTATTCGCAACAATTTGTCAGCATAGGCTTTAATGGTTTCATACTCCTTCATGCTCTGCATCTTCTCTTTCCAAGTTGAGCACCAACATGCCTCTAGTTCCTTCAGAACCTTGATATTTTTCTTTGAGATAATCTCAAATATCTTTCACAGACTTCAAATTTCTAATTCGTGCAAATATAATATTTGACACAGCTAGAAAAAAAAGACAATTTTTAGCCTTAGCCTTTTTTGTCTTATTCTCTTTGTGATTATTCATTTGAGCCACTATAGAACTTGTAAGTAGTTGAGGAATATCATAATCTTCTTTTACTGCTACCCAAAGATCCAACACTTCAAGATGAATAGTTATTCTTGTAGCCTATAACTCATACTCCTCACCATCAAAAGAATGGTGGTTGACCCGCTGTGTATGATGCATATCCTTTCCATTATGTTATCTTTTGACTTATAGATCCATCATGGATAAGAGATCCGATGCCAATAGTCATCAACCTTATGACCCCCTCAACCCAAGTTTCCCTCTGCTGGAATCTGCCGTAAGTCTCATCACTGCCAATGGTGAAGCCTCCTTACCAATCTAACTCATTCCAACCACACCGAGCTCCACTATATCCACCATATTGGTCTCATCCCTCTCTCTTCCTTGAATCGAGTGAAACCACCTGAGTTCCTAGACCAGACCTTCTTTCTCGCCTCTCTAGACTGCCCAACGTACACACATTGCCTCTCCAATCCCCACTCTCACCCCCACCTTTCCTCCCTCCCAGTCCCCTTCTCTCCCTCCCTCCCTCCCACTCCCTCCACCCTCCCACTCCCTTCCCGCCATCCCACTGAACCTGAACCAATCAATCCACTGGGTATGGAACCAAAGAAAGCATCATCGTTCCAACCATCAAGATCAAACCAGTGCTGTATGGTCGCCGCTCCATACCCTAGCCTTTATTCGCTGTCACAGTTTCTAATCCATCTTGTTAGGGGCTTATCTCCAATGCAGTCATGTAACATGCCACAACGAGCTCCAGGGGTATTGAAACCCTATTAGGGAAAGGGAGAGGGATAAAGAAGAGAGCATAAGAGAGAGAGAGAGAGAGAGAGTTTAGGGAAGAAAGATTCATTTAACAGAACAACATACAAACTGTAACTAACTACTAAGCACTTCCTAACAACCTAACTGAATCCACATGCACCTCACATGTGCATCATATCCCCCCCCCCCACATAAAATTCTCCTTGACCTCAAGGAGAAGCAGTAGCATCACACAAAGGAAATTGTTGTTTGAGCTTGTACTAAAGCTTCCAAGTAGCTTCCTCTTCACACTCTCCTTTCCCCTGAACCAAAATTTATGTGACAGCAGGATGATGGTGTTGAATCATGTGAAGGTGGATAATCTTCAATGGCTTCTTTGGATTATCCAAATTACCCCAATCCTCAGGCAGGGCATGTTGCTGAATAGAAGCATCAAGAAAATGCTTAAGTAGGGAAACATGGAAAGTAGGGTGGATGCACGAGGTTGCTAGAAAATTGAGCGTGTATGCCACCTTGCCCACCTGCAAAATCTGATAGGGCCAAAATAACGCAGAGACAACTTCTCAGAAGCCTTATAAGTGGCAGAAGTTTGTCTATAAGACTGTAGCTTCAGAAAAACCCATTCTCCCACTTGGAATTCATGACATGTCCTATGTTTATCCACTAATCTCTTCATCCAAGCCTGGTCCCGTTTCAAATTACGATGTAACTTGTTGATCATTTCCTCCCGAGCAATGAAGTTGTGATCCACTGCATCCACGACAGTACTTTGAGGAGAATAAGGAAGATGCAAAGGTGGTGGTTGGCCATAAACCACTTCATAAGGTGTGGTCTGTATGGTTGAATGGAAAGTGGTATTATACCACCACTCAGCTAATGGCAACAAGGAAAACAATTCCTTCAGACGTTGCCAAGTCACAGCCCTCAAATAATGCTCCAAGCAACAGTTGAGAATCTCACTTTGCCCATCAGATTGAGGGTGATAGGAAGTGGACAAACTCTGTGTGATTCCCAATTGATGAAGACCAGAACTTGCTAGTGAACAAAGAGTCCCTGTCACAAATAATATTAGCTGGTGCACCATGCAGTTTATACACCTCGTTGATAAAAACATCAGCCAAAGAAGCAGCAGTGAAAGGATGAGCTAAATAAGTAAAATGAGCATATTTGATAAGTCTATTAATAATCACCCAAATAGTGCCTTTACCATGGGATATTGGCAACTTGTCAAGAAAACCCATGGATATGCTTTGCCACATAGTTGCAGGAATAGGCAAAGGCTGCAAAAATCCTGGACTAGCAATATGTTGATAATTTCACTAAAGGCAAGTCTCACACTTCTGAGTAAATGCAGCCACATCCTTGCTAAGGCCCTTCCAACAAAACATGGATTTTACTCTAACCACAGAAGCTCGAATGCTAGAATGGCCACCTTGATGAGAAGATTGTAACCATTTTAAGATGATCTGCCTGACTGGGGCATTATTAGGAACTAGTAGGCTATGTTTTCTAAACAAAAAACCATTCACAACTCTGTAGCCGTTGTATAAACCAGGTGTGTCTTTAACCTGAGACATGAGGCAATGCAGCATCAGCAGTATAAGCTTGGAGAAGAAGATCCGATGACTCTAAAGAGATGGTATACATGCAACAACTCACCATGAGATTCCCTAGACAAGGAATCTACAACCATATTCTCTTGGCCTTGTTTGTATTGGATGACATAGGACAAACCCATAACTTTGTCACCCACCTATATTGAGCAGGAGTGGACAATCTCTTCTCCAGCAGAAACTTTAAGCTTTGTTGATCTGTAAAAATAACAAGAGGATGGATAAAGAGACATTGATGCCATTTAGAGACAACATACACCAAAACAAGAAGTTCCCTATCATATACTGACAATAATCTACTCTTGGGAGACAACACCTTGTTGATAAAAGCAATTGGGTGCTTGTCTTACATCAACACAACCCCTATGCTAGTACTAGAAGCATTTGTCTCCACCATGAAAGGCTTGTTCATATTAGGAATGGCCAAAACTGGTGAAGTACTCAAAGCAGTCTTAAGCTGTGTAAAAGCTGTAGCACCTGCTGGTGTCCAAACAAATGAATCTTTCTTTAACAAATCATTGAGGGTTGAAGCTATCATGCTATAGCCTTTAATAAATCTTCAATAATACCTAGTGAGGCCTAAAAAACCCCGAAGTTTCTTCACTGATTGTGGCTCATGCCAATCGTGAACTGCCTGAATCTTAGCACGGTCAGTAGTGACCCCTGCTGCAGTATTCTATTCTAGAAGTAAAAAAAGAACATTTACTTCTTTTTAAAAAAAAGTAATGAGTCCTTGGAATAAAAAATACTTGGTTGAGATGACTAACATGGTCTTCCAAAGAGCCATTATATACCAAAATGTCATCAAAGAAGATCAAAACACACTTCTTGAGTAAGCCAACAAATATGGCATTCATAGTACCTTGACAAATAGAAGGTGCATTTGTTAGCCCAAAGGGCATAACAACATACTCATATTGCCCTTAATGTGTCTGAAATGAAGTCTTCTCAACATCTTCATGCCTCATTTTGATTTGGTGATAGCCAGTACTAAGGTCTAGCTTGGAGAATATCTTAGCTTCTCCTAATTCATCTAGCAAATCCTTGACAAGAGGTATTGGAAATTTTTCTTTGACTATATGTCATTAAGCTGTCTATAGTCTACACACATTCTCCAACACCCATCTTTCTTCTTCACCAACACCACATGAGAAGAAAAAGGAGAAGAACTAGGCTGAATCACCCTGGAACCTAACAATTCCTTGACCACGTGGTCAATTTTGTGGTCATGCAATCCTCTAAATGGAGGCAATTGCTTGGGATTCTCGAAGACATCCCGAAACTTCTCCAAAACTGAATCTCTATACTAAGCAACCAAGAAATCTTCTGTGTCTTCAGCATGAAGTGCACAACACAATGTCTCATGAGTGCAAGGAAAAAATTGAAGCATGTAACAAAACTGGTCCTCAACCTTGATCTGATTCAACTTGGAAGCAGAAACTACTTTATTACATCTTTCTTTACTAGCTTGTAGTCTGACCCTAGTGTTTCCCATGTCAAATTCAATGATTAGATCTTTAAAGTTCCATGCTTTTATTCCCAATTGACTCAACCATTGCATGCCTAAAATCATGTCCCAGCTACTCAAAGATATGGCTATAGAATCAATATAGAAATTCATACCCTTGCATTTTCCAGCAGATTCCCTCACACATGCATTATTCCTCCATCCGCAATAGAGATCTTCACCGGTTGCAGTGGGTTCAAGGTGCCAAACCCCTCGTGATAGAGCTTCTGGTTGATAAAGTTGTGAGTGCTTCCTGTATCAATTAAGATGAATATCCGCTTCTTCCCAACTCAGAATTGAGTCCTCCCAGGTAGCAATGTAATTTTTGTGTCTCAATCAATTCTGTTCGCCCAACCAAATTGTCGAAAGCTTCCTGATAATCATCAAGACTACTAGTTTGTACAAGCCTCTTGAGTTCTTCCATGGGAGAATCAAACTCAGCACCGAACCGCACCTTCAAGGCTTTTGCAAAGTTCTCCCAAGAAAGCCTTCCCATCACGCTCTGTTCCAAGCTCTGGAACCAACAATCGAGTGCGAGGAATCTACATCATCGCGAGTGAATTTTTGAAAATCCAATCGCGTTAATCAAATAGAAACATGATTCTCACCGTCATTACCGCCCCTGTTTCACCGCGTCGTTGTCAAGTCTATGACTTGCAAACCAATGCCCCACATCGCTTCCTAGAATCCATTGAATTGAAGCTTGAAACGAACCTCCAATTCGCACAAATTTCTGGCATTACACGATTCGGTCGTCACCGTGATTCGCTCCTCTGTTCATGAATTACACTCTATAAACGAGTTGCTTCTGCCATAGGTCACTGTGAATCATACGCTCTGAATACTAATGTAAGGGAAGATGGAGAGGGAGAAAGAAGAGAGCAGGAGAGAGAGAGAGAGAGAGTTTAGGGAAGAAAGATTCAATTAATAAAACAACATACAAACTATAACTAACTGCATGACTCTTATACTAACTTCCAACCACTTCCTAACAGCCTAACTGACTCCACGCGCGCCTCACATGTGCATCAAACCCAATCCCTAGTCGCACGGTGAAAACTGCAGCCACCGTACTTCCTTCTCATCTTTCACGAATATCTCTCTCTTCTTTTGTCTCTAAAACAGATTCTTTTGATGGAAGGAGGGTTTGTCAGGTTACATTTTTACCTATTTATCATCTATTCAATCCTAACCATCCATTTGGAGAATATTCCAAGAATCTCAGATCTAATGACATTTAATCAATGGAGGATCGATGGACCATCCTAAAATGACCCTTATATTAAACATACTTATTTTTATAGGCTTTTGGTGTAACCTATCCATTTTAAGTGAGGGGTGATTCAAGTTTGATGAGTTTGACTTCTTATTGATTGATTTGTGCCTTATTGTTCTCTTGATGTTCCGATCAAGGTTTCCATTTTTATAGCAATATGATTGGCTTAATGATGGCCATGTAATTCATTATTCATTTACGTATTTGATTTTCTTGACTTGAGTAGTGTTCACGAAGTGAATTCTAGGAGACTAAGCTAAGAACGAAAGAGGAATTCAAAACTCATGTCTTGTCCTAGTTACAACAAGCCCAATATATAGATCAGTAAATCCTAACCTCATACACAATCTCCCTAGTATACGTGGATGCATGCATGTGGCAAGTATCATGGGAGTGCGAATGACCTATTCAGATAAACTATCCCTTGTACAAATATCTACACCTATATCAACGGTCTTGTAAGAACCAAGACAACGAGCTAGTGGGCAGAATGTGTCTGGTTCATCCTTCACCTGTAGGTTGGTCTTTTGTGGACAACTTGGTAGAATAAGTAAATAGTGAACAATCAGTTCAAAAAGCAATGCTCTAATGTCGTAAGATATTTATTCCTTCGTTTGAACATGTAAATATACATCTATGTAATAATAGAATTGCAGTATTGAAGCAAATAGTGAACAATCAGTTCAAAAGCAATACTCGTAAGATATTTATTCCTTCGTTTGAACATGTAAATATATATCTATGTAATAATAGAAACATTCTCATGTCGTAAGATATTTATTTGTACTTGCAGGCGGATATTTCTATTACAAGCGAAAATGAACTTGAGATATTATCTCCACTTGGTGTTACTCCTATGAAAAGAATTTCGGATCAAGATTTGGATTGTATTGATGTAACAAGAGATTAACCACCACAAGCTTCCTCAACAAAAGAGTTAAAACGTGTCAAGATAGAAAAGTGAAATAAGATCGTCATTATGTTCTAACTATTGGTGTAATAAGTATTTTATGGATGTTTTTCTAAATATGTTATCAAAACTTAATTACGTTGTTTGGTTTTTGTATGACATAACTTCAAATGAACAATTTTACTATTAGTCATTGCGTCTACTTTAGTTTTACAATTGAGATATTTATTTATTTCGATATATCATGTAATCTTATACATGTTTAAGAAAGTCGCAAATTCATTATTAAAAATACCCGTGCATTGCACGGGCTAGTTACTAGTTAAATCAAAACTTGAGGTGAAAGAAATGGACAAAAACACACATCACATTAATCATAATTGTATAACAAACTGTTTTGTTGGTCAGAAACCCCCCACCAAATTATTATTCAGAGTATGCATGAAATCAAGCTTTCATCTGACTACACTCTTCTTTTTACTTCATATTTTCTTAATCCACGTCTTATTATTACATCAAAATTTGAAAAACCCTTCGAGAATTATCCAATGCCAAATTGCTGTTTTTGTCAGAAGCACAGATCAGAGATTCAAAACAACTTGAAGAGGGAAGACCTTGAAGTTTTCTGACTTCCAAGCCAGTGCTGCATATGGACCCCAATGGCATCCAAGTAGGAACTGCTCCTCCCATGGAAACCCACCACCTTGCCTTCTGTAGTGGTTGAGGTGAAGAACTTCCCTACTTCCTCACCATATGGACCATACTGGCCCCGACTAGTGTGGAATGTCAGTGACTTTATGATTACATGCCTCTCATCCTTAGTGATTGACCCGTAATAGCCAGATATACAAGTTAGCACCTCATGTGGATGCTCCAGTTGTATCTAAAATCATGATAAGCATAAGTGTAAGAATGGTCAAATCATCTTGGCGAGGAAGAGAGTGTGTCAGGCATAGTTTTGAAAATTAGATTCAAACAACTAGTCTAGCTGAACAAGATTTAATTTAATGCATGATTGGTTCAATCATATTTCTAAGGAGTAAGGTTGTGTTAGGCCTTCGGCAGTTTACGTAAAACCGGCCAATATCTTTCATATGGATCAAACAGGACAAGCGTCAGATGATCTATGTAGGCGACCACAACTAGTGGGATAAGGCTTTGTGGTGGTTGTTGTTGTTGTCAGAAGCAAATTTGAACATAGGTCCTATTGCTTGTTAAGTGGCAAATTTTCACTACTATGCTATATGCACTCTGACAACTAAATGTGTCTAAAGAAAGTGGAAACTGAGAATCATACCCTATGCATGGTTTCTCCTCCATTTCCACCATGTTTCACAGACCACACAGGTTGCCTGCCTCTATCATACTCAATTTGAATAGAGCAGATGCCTTCAGGTACTTTTGTCAAATAAATCTGCTTAATAGCAGAAAAGACTCCATCATCCCAGGGTCTTCCTCCATCTCCACCCCATGGTCCTGGTCCACATGGAGCTGGTTCTTTAACCACACCGTAAGAAACCTGGGAAAGAGGAGGTCAAAATGAATAGGACAACCCATACAAAATGATAACCAAATTCTCATATGTCCTTAATATCATCTAGGACAAAACTTAGATACAGTTCAATGCATGTTATTCTTCATGTAGTCCATTTACAACATGACACGTGAGTTGAAAAATGAGAAGTTGAGGGAAGTTATCATATTAAAGAATTAAAATTTTAAGAAAGTGGGAGACTGGATTTTTTATTGGGCAAGAGCATAAACAGTACGTTGTATTTACGTTTTGTCCTATCTTCTTCAAAAAAAGGAATACCTCTTCAGATGCTGTTGGTTTAGCAAGAACCAGTTTGTTAGGCCATTGAGCACTGCCTATCTCACCCATACTTGTTTCTCTAGGGATGATTTCCTTGGGAGGTGTTGCCACTGGTGCTACTACTTTCCCTCCCACCACATGTACTCCTAAAGCATCTAAGAATAAACCTTTTCTCCCATGAATTCCAACCACTTTACCTTCTTTCACCTTTGTGGTGAAATAAGTTCCTTGTTCTTCCCCATATGGTCCATACCTCCTTTTGGTGGTGAAGAAAGTTAGTGACCTTATAACAGCAGGCCCCATGTACATCAAAGGTTCATAGTAGCCAGATATATGTGTCAGGACTTCATACGGGAAATCAAAGACTATCTGCAAAATGATTCACAAAAATTGGTAACAAAACAATCAGATCGTCCTAGATTATTAAGCTGAGTAGCCAAGTTTGATTGTATGCACTTTGCTCACCTTATCACTTTTATATCCTCCTGTTCCACCTTGCTTGCATCCCCATATGGCCTCCCCATCACAATCATACAAAACTCTAATCCAAACAATTCCAACATTGCGCGACAAGTTAATTTGCCTGATTCCTTCATAGGTTCCATCATCAAATGTATATCCACCAATGCCACCCCAAGGTCCATATTTGAGACCATCCACCGTTTGGGGTGACTTTTCTATATGAGCTACCTGTAACAAAGATATACTTTAAGGTCATGGAACAAGAGAAATTTTTTGAGAATCCAAACGAAAATTACAGAACACTTCAAAGACAAAGAGATCATCCATGCAGGCTCTATTACCTTCCCTTTGTGTTCAATATTGTTGGATTCTTTGACAAGAGAAATCTTCCCGGAGACATTGTTTGGTAGAGGCTTACCGAAATCATCTTTCTGTCTTACAGCAAGGACAATGTCATAGTTCTGGTTTACACTTCCTTGTATCACAGAATAACCAAAATTCTCAGCAGTGTTAGTAATGTGGTTCTGATGGACCAAAGCTTTGGATGGACCTGGTTTCTTCAAGGACTTTAGATGGACTCCGATTGCATCTATGTATGAACCACATCTTCCATGGAACCCAACAATCTTGGCCCCGGTCATAGGGACCGAAAAACGTGTCCCCTTCTCAACACCAAATGGTCCATAAGTTTTCTTGTTGCTCTCAAAACTCAGTGACCTGACTAAGTTTGCCCCCCATTGATTTAAGCTACCATAGTATCCATGAATTGAAGTTAGGAACTCATCTGGATAATCAAGTTTCACCTGCAACATAATCATAACTCATGAGTAGATAGTTATAATTATGCAAAAAGTTTAATCAGCACCAACTTCTAAATATTCTTGAGTGCTAATATTGAAAATTAATGTCCCAAGATCAGCTTAGGACATGGATCATTTACCTTGTCAGTTTTATGGCCTCCACTTCCACCATGCTTCTCTGACCATACAGAGCTTCCTTTCTTATCATATTCAATCTGGATGGAGTCGATTCCTGCCCCATGTACTATCACCAATTGCCTTACTCCTGAGTATATCCCGTCATCCCAGCGGGACCCTCCATTGCTTCCCCATGGCCCAACTGATGAGGGTTTCTTCATGGAATCCTCAGAACTCTGCATCCAAAACATCATGCAAAGGTTTTAAAAAGGAGGGAGAAGACATAAAGTTGTTGAGCATAAACTTTAAGGTAATCTATGCATTGAGCCCTATGTAACATGTGCTGTTGTAAGCTTGTCCTACCATCTTCTTGTGCTTGTAGGAAGAGAATGATAGACTTTGGACACAGAAGACTGCAAGTAAAAATGTCAATGTGGGTGTAGCTAGGAGGAGGTGCAACAGGAATTTATGGCAGCAGAGAGTGGGTTTGTGGCTGGGGACTTTGTTTAGAAAAATAATATGTATGTGGAGCCATGCAGAAGAAGCTAATTCTGGTTCCACCATGGAGGGAATGCATTGAAAGATAGGGAATACGATTCTCCACAGAAATCAATCCCTTGGTTTTATTTAGAGAAGAAATATCATGCACTTCTTATGGTCAAGGAGCAAACAATTTCTTTCCACAATCTGAAGAAAACGAAGGAACATGCTATCTTCTGCCAAATTCCACTTTTGGAATTTAGTCAGGAGCACCACACCAATTGTGGTACAACTTTTGCGTTTCTGATTTCTGATCATAATTGCATATTCTGGACCCTTTTTTGATAAGTTGTTTAACTTTTTCTAGTCGCAATTTTGTGTTTGAATTTCAACCATGCTTACTCATAAGGCTGCTCATAAACTATCAAGGGAAGAATCTACTACGCTTTGTGGATGCTTAATAGTGCTGACAGTTTCTATTCTACCTATATTTTATAGCTCCACTATATTTCCCATCATTAATCAATGCCAATGAAGCATCTTTGAATGACAGTTTATGACTTGACAGATTAAAATTGTGAAATGTCCTACCCATTTTTTATTATTATTATTATTATGTATTATTATTATTATTATTCAAGTTAAAAAAAAAAAAAGAGAAAAAGGAAAAAAGAAAAGAAAAAAAATCAGAAAGGTCACGTAAGTGACCAAATGGGAAGGAAAAGAAGAAGAAACCGAAAACCAAAAATGGTAGCAAAACAAACTAGTTTAGTTTAAGGGATTTCTGCAGAAATCTTTTACGGAGATTGTGTGTTTATTCACTCATTATAGCAAAAATGGATTGTTATTTGACTTATTTCATACCAAAATAGGCAAAGATCTCCATATATCAAGCATGATACAAGGCTCAAGAAATTTATTGTCAGAGGAAAATCACATCAGAAAAATGGAAAGGAAAAGAAGGGAAAATTGAGGATAAAAAGAGAAGAAGAGTTCGCTGAAGGGGGGCTGCAATGCTAAGAAAAAGATATTTTTCTCCTATGTGGGACTTAGAAAATGAGAAAGTTCATGTAGAAAAGGGATCACAGCACCTTGATCTTCTGGATTCATTCATCTTCTTCACCTCCTAGTTCTTCACCTCCACCAATAACTCTCACACCAAACCTCCATTTAACTTCCTTCCATCTTCTAAGAAGACCCTAGTCATCAAAAGCCTTCACCCAAATCACCTCTCCTCTGCCCAAAATAAAGAAGAACAAAATGTAGCACCAGAGGAAGAAGCAGCACACGAAGGGAGAGGGAGAAGAAAATAGAAGGAAAAAAGAAGAAGAGCGAGGGAGAAGAAAATAGAAGGAAAAAAGAAGAGGGAAGGCAATTTGCATCAACCAAGTATTCTTCTTCTTTCTAATCTCTGATTGTTTGCACTTAATCTGAATTAGATGCTGCCATGCTAAGCTTTGATATTATTCTCTTGATATTAGAGTTTGACTATTGAAATGAATCATCTATAAACCTGTGTACCATAAAGCAAATGAACCAAATACAAGTTTATTTTCAACTTGAATTTAAACAACCCATTGAAATTGGTACACGAAGATGCATAAGACATTGACAAGAAAATGCATTAAGCTCTTGTGAACAAGTAGAGACATTGTATAGGAAATTTTCCAGACATAATCCAAACCCATCAGAACCACAACCATCCATGCTCAAACTTTCGCTCCCAGGGACCCAAACTGCAACTCAAACTACCATAGTGAGCCACCAATTCTCTGTCAACGAATCTCACAGCAGCCAAACAGAGCCCAAACACCCAAAGCCTTGAACAGCAGCTATCCTCTAGCCTCGTCCCTACCCACCACACCTTCACCGCGCCACCATCGAGTCCCAACGCCGTCCCTCCGCCGTCGCGTCGTGCCGCCGGCCTCGCCGCGCCACTCTCGACCTCGCCTCTGTTCTTCCATCGCTTCTCCTTCTTCTCTCACGCTCACCCCTCTGTTTCTCCCTCTCGCCACCACCATGCTCCTCGCATGCCGCCATCGCACCGGCCACCGCCATCGGTCACCACCGCGCCTCGCCACCGAAGCTCCCGGGTCGTCGTGCTTCTCTCTCCCTCTCGCCGCCGCTTCTTCTCTCTGTTTTCTCCCTATTCTCTCACCACTCCCCTAGATCCTTCTTCCTCCCTCTCTAACCATGTCAGTTCCAAAGGGGAAAAGAAAAGAGGTGTGGGCTGTTTAGTTTTGCTGGGCAATGCTTGGAATTGGACCAGGCCCATTAACTCTCCTTCTGTTCCAAAAATAGCAACAACAAAAAAACTATACTAGATTTGGCCCAGCAATTTTATCTTTCTTTGATTATAATAGAGTGATAAAAATGTTGTAAATATGTGTTGTACCATGTAAATATTTGTCTGATACCAATGTTAAAAAACCCAAAAAATGTTTTCTCTGATAAACCAACAATGATAATAGGGTAACTCTTTTACTCATTATTTCATTGAAAATCATTGACTATACCCGTTTGGTAGCATGATATTCCAAAGTTAAATAATAACTCTAAATATCACTGATGATAATAGAGTAGCACTTCTACTTATTATCTAATTGAAATCGCTGACTACCCATTTGGTAGCATGGATTCTCAAAATTAAAATGAATAAAAATCTTTTGTCAAATAAGTAAACAATGGTAACGGAATAGCACTTCTATCACTTACCTCGTAAAGTTTCTATGACTGCTCATTTGGTAGCATGAACAATCAAATTCCAAAAAACTAAAAAATATCAAAAAATATCAAGTCCCCAAAAATATATTCTTCGAGAAAATCTCAAGTTCCGGCTTCTACAAGCCTTCCATTTCGATTCCGGCCAGAGTTTTAAAAACCGGACCGGACC
The DNA here is from genome assembly GCA_030819835.1 of Acmispon strigosus. Taxonomy (NCBI): domain Eukaryota; kingdom Viridiplantae; phylum Streptophyta; class Magnoliopsida; order Fabales; family Fabaceae; genus Acmispon; species Acmispon strigosus. The sequence goes on along the minus strand of JAUAMA010000005.1, from coordinate 38,582,020 downwards.
GGCCGGTCGCATCGGTCCGACCGGTAATCGGTGGTGTGGCCTGTTTGGGTCACTGTTTGGATCGGATCTTCAGTCGAACCAGTTCAAACCGGTAAGACCCGACCGGTTCACTGGTTGGACCGGTGACTCGGTTCGGTCTCGGTTAGACCGGTCTGCCACTTTTTTTTTTTACAGGACAGGCAAAACGACGTCGTTTTGCATGGTTTTTCTTCAGCCCTAATTCTAATTCCCCAATCGACTAGCATTCAGCAGAGGCAGAGCAGCAAAGGTTCCTCACTTCCTCTTCTTCGTTCGTCGTCCCTCGCGGCTGGAGCTTCCTCTTCTTCGACCAACGTACAACGGCGTCGAGCTTCCTCTTCTTCGTCCATCGTCGTTCGTCGTCCCTTGAGCTTCCTCTTCGTCCATCGTCCCTCCTCGAGCTTCCTTTTCTGTTGGTTTGTCGTGGTGTCGTTCCTGCTTCTCCCTGCCGTTTCTATTTCGTCATCCTTGCTTCTTCTTCTTGCTTGAACGGTGTAGTCCAGCACTAAGCCACTAACCATTTCCAAGGTTTGATACTTTGATTTCACCTTGCTTGTTTAACTTGACATAAGCTGTATTTGGCTATTTGTTGTTGGTATCTGTAATTTTCTATTGGATAATTACTTGTGTGTGCTGAAATTAGAAACTACAAGGGTATTCATGTGTTGCCAGTGTTGGGACTTGGGTGCTGAAATTGAATTTGAGAGTGCTGAAATTAGAAAGTAGGCGGTGTTGGGTGTTCGTGTGTTGGGTATTCGTGTGTTGGGTGCTGAAATTGAAATTCAAGGGTGCTGAAATTAAATTCATGTGCGGAAATTGAATTTATGCTTAATTAGAAAGTACAAGAATTTATGCTTAATTGAATTGAATTGGTGTTCGTGGGTGCTGAAATTAGAAAGTAGGCGGGTTAGGATGCTTGAATGATTTTTCGTATTGTTTATTAACTACAAATGTCAAGTACTGAACCTGAAGCTGTTAGGGAAGAAGTATCAAGTCAAAACTCATCTCACAGTAACAAGTACGTTAGGCAGAAATCAGATCCAGCTTGGGGTCATTGTACACAACGTGTTAAGAAGGGGAAAAGTGTTTTGATGTGTCTCTATTGTGCAAAGATTATTAGGGGAGGTGGAATCAACAGACTCAAGAGTCACTTGGCATGAGAAACAGGACAGGTTGAGAAATGCTTGAAAGTGTCTGCTGATGTTAAAGAACTTATGAGAAAAAACATTGATGAAGGTAGGAAGAAAAGAAAAATTCAAGAAGTAAGTGATGATAGTAATACTCTTGATGAACACCCAATGAGAGTAATTGACGAGGAAGTGCATGATGTTAATCTATCAAGGCCAACACCCTCAACTCAAAAGGGGAAGAATAGTGGTCGCATAGGTGACTACTTCATGGCTAGAACAACTCTAGGAGCTCAGCCCACTTTAATAAGTGTGATGCAAAGTAAAGAGGTGGTTGAAAAGTGTGACCTTGCCATAGCAAAATGGATGATTGATGCTTCTGTGCCATTTAATGCAGTTAACTCAGCATATTATCAACCCATGATTGATGCTATTTGTGCCATGGGTCCAGGGTATAAAGCTCCAAACATGCAAAGAGTTCGTGGTTTTTTGTTAAATAAGTGGGTTGATGATGTGAAGAAACTTATTGAGAGTTATCGTGACATTTGGAAGCAAACAGGATGCACAATTATGGCAGATGGGTGGACTGATCGTTGTAGGAGAACTCTCATTAATTTTTTAGTCTATTGTCCCAAAGGAACCGTTTTTCTGAAATCTGTTGATGCTTCTCAGCATCGAAAACTGCAGAAATGTTATATAAGCTTTTCAAGGATGTGGTCTTATTTGTTGGGCCTGAAAATGTTGTCCATATGGTGACAGATAACGCTGCAAGTTATGTTGCTGCTGGAAGATTATTAGAAGCTGAGTTTCCTAAGTTATATTGGTCTCCTTGTGCAGCACACTGTGTTAATTTAATGTTGCAAGATATTGGGAAACTTGATGAAGTAAGTGAGACACTGTCGCAAGCTTCAAAAATCACAAAATACATCTACAACCATTGTTATGCATTGTTTTTTATGAGAAAACACACAGGTGGAAGAGAAATTCTTCGTCCAGCTCCAACTCGCTTTGCAACTAATTTCATAGCATTGCAAAGTATTTTGGCTCAAAAAGATTCACTAAGAGCCATGGTTACATTGAAGGATTGGACAGGCTCAACTTATGCCAGAGATGCCAAGGCAAAAAGATTTGTAGATCAAGTCTTAGATTCTGAGTTTTGGAAAAAATGTGCTGATATTGTGAAGCTTACTGAGCCACTTGTTCGTTTGCTACGTCTTGTTGATAGTGAAGATAAACCTTGCCATGGGTTATCTTTACCAAGCTTTTTATCAAGCCAGAGAGGAGATGATGAAGAGGTTCCAAAGAAAGAAGAAGCAAGTTGAGCCTTACTTGAACATTATAGATGCTCGTTGGGATTTTCAGCTTCGTAAGAATCTTCATGTTGCAGGTTATTGGTTAAATCCAAGTTGTCGGTTTAATCTTCCAGAATATGAAAAGCATAAGAATACAATAAGTGGCCTCTATGATGTGATTGGGAAGTATTGTTATGGAGATGCTGATTTGGAACAAAAGTAGTCAAGTGAGACGAGAATATACAAAGATGCTGAGTTAGATTTTGGCAGGCCAATTGCTGTGCGTGAAAGAAATACAATAATGTCTGGTAACTTTCATAGTTTTTGGTCCTTGATTTAGATTCTAGACTTCTAGTTCAATATGAATATTCATTGATTTTATTATATGTGAAATTTTAATTTTAGATCAATGGTGGGAATCTTATGGATGCGGTGCACCGCTTTTGCAAAAGCTAGCTATTCGTGTTTTAAGTCAAACTTGTAGTGCTTCGGTTTGTGAACGAAATTGGAGCGTATTCGAGCACATCCATTCAAAAAAGAGAAATAGGTTGGAGCATCAAAAACTTACTGATCTTGTTTTTGTTCGTTACAACTTGAGGCTACAACAAAGGTATGATTATATTACTTCCTAATCGCATTTTACATAAATAAATATATTCTTAAATTTTTTTATATTGATGTTTGAGAAAATCAATTAATTTAGGAACCGTTGGAAACATCAAAGTTATGACCCCATCAATTTTGAAATAATTGATGACCATTCTGATTGGGTATTGGAGGAATCACCCCCATTCTTAACTGTTGAGGAGGTGGATGCATTACGCAATGAACTTGCCAATATGACCATCCAACCAATTTCTAATGATATTGGTATGTATTTTTGTTATAATATGAATATATGATATATGGGTTTATTTTATATTTTGTTTCACTTGCAGTTCATACTTAATTGTTACATAACATCTAAACTAATTTACTTCACAGATAAATTAAATTTGGATGATGATGATGTACAAGATAACACTATGAAAAATGCAAATGCTAATGCTAATGCTCCTGAAGGAGTGCCACAAATGGATGAAGAGGAAATGCTTGAAATGGATGCAACTTTGCCTCCTTGGACATGAAAGAACTTGACATTATTGCATTTGTGTTGTTATTTGTTAGCTTATGTTTGTTTAATTATGTTTGAGACTTATTTGTACGTTTTATTTGGGATTAAAGTTTAGAACTTTGTGATTAAATCATGAATTTATCAATTAATGTTAGCTAATATTATTAATTTTTAGAATTTTTTAATATGCACCGAGTCAAACCGGTCCGACCAGTGACCCATTGACCCAGTACCTCGGCCGAGTCGATCACCAGTCCGAGTTTTAAAACACTGATTCCGGCTTCTTCAAGCCTGCCTCTCTAATCAAGTTTCGACTTCTTTAAAGCTCTCAAGTCAAATTCCGGCTTCTTCAAGCCTTTCATTTCAATTCTGGCTTTTTCAAGCCTCTCAAGTCAACTTCGGCTTCATCAAGCCTCCCAGGTCAAGCTTCTTCAAGCTTTCTCAAGCTTCCCTCAGAACTACGTAGCCTTGATGCCTCTTCACAGAGGATACATAGGCCGGGAAATAATTCCCGACAGACACCCCAATAAAAACCTTCTCTAAGGTTCCCTCTCAAATTCAGTCTTTTTCTCAAGCCTTTCAAAAATACAAAAATCAAGAATTACGTGGCTTTGAATTCTCCATTGCACTAGGGGATACGTAGGAGTGGACATCAACAATCGTCAAGCCAATTTTATAAATAAATAATCAATTTCTTTTAAGGGTAAAACCAATATTCTAGAAAGCTAACTTCTTTTGCACAATCGATTGGGGGTACCGTCTTTTGGACGGGCGTGGCCAAAACTTCAGTTCTGTGGATGGTTTATATTATTCACGTAGATATTGTCAAAAGAACTATTTACACAATAATACCATGACAGATTTTTACATTAGATCATTGATTTGCAATGTTTTTTGCTCTACCAATAATCCATACAAGAACATTAGCCACCTTGGTGTAAGCAATTTGAGTCACTCAAATATATTTCACACCCATATGCCAATGATATGTACTTGGCTGTGTCGTGGCAATCTCTACACATTCTCAAATTTTTCACTATCCTTAGAATTTGAGGTGCATGATGAGAATCTATTAGAGCAAAAGCGAAAGCAAGTACTAATTTCCTTCTCCTCTTCCTCAATGCAAAGTTCATGTCCATTTTGCAGGAAACCAGCAATCAATGAATTCCGTGATGCTACATTATATTTCGCTTAATTTTCCCATCTTTCTCAATCCTGTTAAAAAGATCCTCTGCATGCATATATCCTGTAATCAATGCATTCCATGTAACTACATTAGGTGGTGAATCAGACTCCTGCATTTTCATAAATAATTCATAAGCTTTGCCACAGAAACCACCATGGCAACAACACTGAGTCATTCAGTCCAACCAATTTTTATAAACAGAAAGTGAGTGATACAATCCATACATACATATTGTTAACTTATTTTCTATTAATTGCCAATCCTATTTTTTAGACATATTAATAAATTCGTCCATTTATGCTACACTTCATTTTTCTTTTTATTTCTCAATTTTTTTATAAGCTTCTTTCAATCTCTCCTACTATCGCGTCAACTCATATATTTCATTTATCATGTCTATCTTATATTCTCTTCTTTACTTTCTCTTTGTTTCTAATTGGGTGTCTATAAAGCATTTTCTATTAAATCTTGTTAGTTGACCTTTTTTGAAAGCAAATATATATTAATATATTGATAAAGAAAATTTCAAGATATGCAACCCTCTTCAAAAGAGATAAAAAACTAGCAACGTCGGAGACAACCCAGCCTAAAAAATAGGGAAACCACCAACCAAAAAGGAACCAAAGAAGAGAAGAAGCCCCCAAAGCCAAAAAGACAAAACCCCAAAGCACAACCCAGAAGCCTTCAAAGACCACAAAAACCAACCAACACCCAAAATCCATCCACTCCTACCCTAAGAAAACCTGCGCGAATTGATTTGGGAAGCAACTTGGAAAAGGACAACATCATCTGACCAATCATACTCCATGTATAAATGCTTGTCATCAAGAGGGCACTGTGCGACTTAGTCAAAACGCCATAAGGCTCCGACAGCTCCGTCGGCAAAATTATCAGCTCTCTCCTGTGGAATCTTGTTAGTTGACTTGTTCTTGTTAAAAATTTTCATTTTGTACTTTATGAACAGCGGATTTTGTTATATGATAATGACAAATAATACATTTTTATTGTATTATTTTATTTGTTTCTTATTTGTTTCTTATTTTTTTAAGAGGTGAGAAAACGTATAAAAAATGTTTGTAAAGAAAAAATCTTCAAAATGTACTTTTTTATTCAAAATACTAATAATCATATAATATCTTTACTTGAGTGGTAGTTATTTATATTATTTTGCAAATATGTCTTTTTCTTTCCTTAAACCTTATTTCATTTTCACTTCTACAAAATCATCCCATATTCCACTCATTTTCTTTACTTACACTTTTTTTTTTCTCACTTTTCTCTTGCAATCAAATAAAGTGATGGTGATTTTTTGTTTTGGTATAAATAAAGTGATGGTGATAGCACCAAAAAATAAAGTTAAAGTGTACTAATTAAATCTCCAGCTGTAAAAGCATACTATCATATTTTCTGAAGGATCCTCTACTAAATTTCAGTAATTTGTTTTGTTTATAATTTTCATCATCTATAAAATCTTATCTCTCTGTTATCAACCAGAGTATCAGACATTAAATTTATCTTTCCTTTATAAACAAATAAGTAGAAATTGTGCACCCAAAATATCTTATCAACATATCCTCTCAATAATTTATATACTAAAAAAAGATAGTCACATTTAATATATTAATACTAAATATAGTCACATTTAATATTAGAAAATTTTGCAAAGAATAGTTAGACGAGTAATAAACAGTAATACATACCAAGAAAAGAAATCCTTAACACATTTTAAAAAAATCTCATCATAATTTTCTACTTTTCAAGTTATTGGTCCCTCATTTCTTGATTCCAATTTCCATCCCATATTCCCATTAACTATTCCCATATTCCTTGCGTTGTAAGACAATTGACCTGTGTCTAATGCTCTTTTCTCTTTTCTTCACAGCAATAAACAATAATTGAACATTTTGATATAAAAAAAATTATTAAATATATTTAATATATAATTAATCATTTTTTTTAATTTTAAAAAATATGCATTTAATAATCAGTTTATATTTTTTCTCACATAAATGTAAATTTGTATTTGCATTCGTCCCTAAAAATTAACATTAAAAGATTATTTAAGTCTCTACTAATTCGAATATGACTGGACTTTACATTTTACCTAAAGAATCAAATCGACTTGAGAATTTTATGATGAATTCTTTTCTTTTACGTACTAAATGACTGATCACTGTACTTTAAAAAGTTATAATAGGAAAGTTTTTACTCCAGCAATTAATAAAAAATGGCATCCAAAAAGAAATAAGCAACTTAAGAAGCATAAAAATAAACATGGAAAAGCTTTGTATAATGTTCTCACCGACCAGATTAGGAATCGGATGGGTCCAAGGAGTTGGTTAGCAGTCAAAACAGAGGTAAGAAATCATCAATTCTCAAAAAAAATGGGACGGTGCCACAATTAATTTCAGTCAAACAATTTCAATTAAACACGTTTAATTACTTCACCAATCTAGTAAATCACATCAATTAGTTCCAAGAACCATAAGTAGAAGGAGCAATAAAATCACACTAACATGAAAAAACTACTCACTCTCTTCCTGTTTATAACACTCTCAAAAGTTTATACAATATTCTAAGTTTATCCTTAAGTAATGTATTGAGTTGCGTGGAAGATAATTAATTATTGGTGGCTGTCAAATTTTGGAATTACAGAAGTTAAATAAATACTAGAGGTATATATATGGAAGAAAATAATAAATATTCCTCAAATCTAGTAAGGAGTCTTATATTAAGAGACACCAACAATGTCTTTAGGGGGTCTTATAAAAAGAAACAGAGAAAATATTGGAATTTGAGAGGCCTAACTATATCCGAAAAGCTAGGTTAAGAGATGAGGATTGTCTTCCTTCCTATAAATGGTATATTGGCCATTTCTCTAGTCAATGTATGACTTCTCAATACACCTTAAAAAATCTGGGACTATCCCAATTACTTTCGGTCAAACAATCAATTCAATAGGATTAATTCCTTAACCAATGTAGTAAATCACTTCAATTTCAATTAGTTCCAAGAACCATAAGTTGATGGAGTAATAAAATCACACTAACATGAAATTTATTAGAATTTGAGAAGCCTAATTCTACCCCTAAAAGTTAGTTCAAGAGTCGAAGATTGTCTTTCCATTTATAATGACTATCTTGGTCATATTTATTGTTAATGTGAGACTTCTCAACACACTTTCTCATGCTTAGAGTTGGACCGTGGAATATGAAGGAATGAATATCTGCGGGGTAACCATATACGGTGGTCTCCACTAAACGAGTATAAGATAGACTCTGATACCATATAAGAATTTAGGAGGCCTAACTGTACCCCAAAAGCTATCTTGGTCATATCTAGTCATTGTGAGACTTCTCAACACAAGGAAAACAGTAAGGACTGCTATGAAGCCCCATTTTGACTAGAGATATGACAAATATAACTCTTATATATGAGAAGACAATCCTCTCTTCTTAAACTAGCTTTTGAGGTATAGTTAAGTCTTTCAAATTCTAATATAGTATCAGACTGTCCAACCCTGGGCGTGATGAGGTATAATGAGAAATCTCATATTCCCTAGAGATATGGACAAGATAACCATTATAAATGAGAAGAAAATCCTCATCTTTTGAGCTAGTTTTTTTAGTAGAGTTAAACCTATTAAATTCTAATAAGAACAAATAAAGTAAAAGAGAAATTTTATGGTGGACCATGTTTGAAATTGGTTCACTCATGTTTGATGTTTTTACAACTAATATTTAATATATGTTATTTATAATATGATGTTACTACCTCCGTCTTTTATTATAAAAACTAAATTGGAGATGTACATTAGTCCTTTTAATAAGAACTAACTTAAAGTTTGTAGTGCATTAATTATTCTTTTATCAAAAATGTTCTTATTTAATTGAACTTTCTCTTTCTTTCCATTATCCTAAGTATTAATAATGCATAAAAATTTAAAAAATTAGGTTAAAGGTAATTTTAGAAAGTTGATATAAATTAAGAACATATATAAGAATTGGAAGTTGATATAAATTAAGAACATATTTAACCACATTTTTACAATTGTGCGTACGAGGTAGTTATTTGGTTCTTATAATAAGAATTGGAAGTAGTACAGTTAATTTGCTAATTTGAGGAGAAGTCACTTGTGAACTATATTTTTCGTAGTTGAAGAAATACAAAGCTTAAAGTCAAACTAGAATCTAGTGCTGTAATTATTACCAATGTGACATGTTGCTGTTATATATACCCAATCACATGTGTGTTTTGCTTTATAAGATTTCATCTTCTTCTTGTAGCATTTTCACATCCCTTGACACAGCAATGGTTGAAGCCAATGGACACCACAATGATTTTGATCCAAGTGCTCCTCCACCATTCAAAATTGCAGAAATTAGAGCTGCAATTCCAAAGCATTGCTGGGTCAAGAATCCATGGAGATCTCTCAGTTATGTGCTCAGAGATGTCATTGTAGTAACTGCACTCTTAGCAGCAGCAATTCACTTTGATAGCTGGTTTTTCTGGCCCCTCTATTGGATTCTTCAGGGCACAATGTTCTGGGCTCTGTTTGTCCTTGGGCATGATTGGTAAAAAATGAAACTTTCTCAATTCTGTTTTGAGTTTCACTCATGGTTTTAGACAACTCACTTGGTTATGAATCATGATTTTTGTCTTCTATGGTGATCAACATTGGCTTTTTTGCACTGAACAGTGGCCATGGAAGCTTTTCAGATAGTCCAACATTGAATAGCTTCGTGGGACACATTTTGCACTCCTCAATTCTTGTACCATTCCATGGATGGTTAGTTCCTCACAGCTTTTTTCTTTGTTCATTTTGTTTTTGAAGTTTTTTTACAGATTTATTGGACTTTATCTACTAAAAAAAATACTAATTAAAATCTAACAAATATTTTTTAGTTTGCATCCAAACGGCTCTAAATTTTAATCAAATTTGACCATTTTTTAAAATTTCATGGATTTTGCAGGAGAATTAGCCATAGAACCCACCATCAAAACCATGGACATGTTGAGAAGGATGAGTCATGGGTTCCAGTATGTGATTATTGTCTCTAGCTTTATTCTTAGTTTAATTATTATATACATTTGTGGCCTTTTCAGCAAAAGGGAACAAAAATATTGCTTTAACATCATGAGACTGTTCTTGACTATATATGGAAATTTTTTATTTATGTGTGTGTCATTGTCTCAGTTGACAGAGAAGATTTACAAGAGTCTAGACAGCTTGACAAGATTCATGAGATTCACTGTGCCTTTTCCTATGTTTGTGTATCCCATATATTTGGTGAGTGCTTTTAGAAGACAATAATAATAATAATTTATTTTGCTTTGGTTCAAGATTCTGACATGTGAAGTTCATTTCAGTGGACAAGAAGCCCTGGGAAAGAAGGCTCTCACTTTAACCCCTATAGCAATCTGTTCACACCAAATGAGAGAAAAGAAGTGGCAATTTCAACATTGTGTTGGGTTATCATGTTTTCTGTACTTCTCTATCTATCTTTCATAACTAGTCCACTTTTGCTGCTTAAGCTCTATGGTGTTCCATACATGGTAAAATCACCCCTACATTATTATTATTACCTTTTCCTCCTTTCCTCTGTTTTTTTTTCCCACTCTATAAAAACATATTCATTGATTATATTTTTACTTCAACAGATATTTGTTATGTGGCTGGACTTTGTTACATACTTGCATCATCATGGCTACAAGCAGAAACTACCATGGTACCGCGGCAAGGTAACGAGACTTATAGCATGTTTGAATCAGATTATTTTCGTTCAGGATTAATTTTAGCATCTAAAAGCTAGCTACTCTCACATAAAGATTTCCAAACATGCTATGAAGTTGATTATGTGGCTCCAATTCTTAATGTCATGTTACTTTTGTGTTTGAGTTCTTGTTAGTGTCTTAATAGGATGCATGTAATTTTGACAGGAATGGAGTTATCTAAGAGGTGGCCTTACAACTGTTGATCGTGACTATGGTTGGGTTAACAACATTCACCATGACATTGGCACACATGTTATTCATCATCTTTTCCCTCAAATTCCTCATTATCACTTGGTTGAAGCGGTATGTTCTGTTCTACTTATTTAAGCTTCTCTTCTCTTAATTGTACATTTATGTTGCAATTAACTTTACCCCTGTTTTCAATTCACTGCAGACACAAGCTGCAAAACCAGTTTTGGGAGAGTATTACCGTGAACCTGAAAAATCTGCACCAATTCCATTCCATCTTATCAAGTACTTAATACAGAGCATTAAACTAGACCACTTTGTTAGTGATATCGGAGAAATTGTGTACTATCAGCATGATCCTAAGCTCTATTACAAGACTGAGTGAAACTTTGTTGATCTATTTGATGCTACTTGCTACTCAAAAAATCTGATTTTGCTTGTTAACATTTTGAAGTCCTGGTTTATGCTAGCTGGGCACATTAATTCGTATCTTGTTTTTATGAGTTACAAGAGACAATGTTATAGTTGGCATGCATTGATGTTATACTATTTGAAATAAGCTAATAAATATTGAGTTGTCCTTTTCATTTGCATTATTTTCTACAGCTATGTACTGAACACTCACATGGGCAATTTATATCAAAATGGCAAAGGGATTTTATTCCAAACCACCTCTTCCCTCTTTTATTACTCTTTACGGTTATAATCAAAATTTCAATCTATTAATTTTGAGTGGTAACTTTAGAGAGTGAGACATTTAGACTATTTACAATATTCTCTCTCATCTCTAATTGCATTGTAAATTTCACACACTCCTCATGAAAGTCAGATTTTCTCAAGTCAAACATTAAATACCTTTTAAATTTTAAATGTCAATCCATGTTTTTAATTTAAATTTGAAACTATAACGTTTCTCTTATAATAAAAATTTTAAATTTTAATTCATCTGAATATCACTTATTGTGAAATTATATAAATTTTCTAACAAAAAAAAATTAATACTTATGCAACCATAATATGGTACAAATTAAATTGAATAACGGTTCCAAATTTGAATAACTAATTTTTTTTTCTCTCATATTTATTTATATACATCAAATTGCATTATACCATTTATTTTAAATCAAACAATAAATAATACTTAAAATGATATTTTATTATAAATTTTAATAATAATAATTAAATCTCATGCATTGCACAGACTAAGGCACTATTAACCGAAGGTTGAATTTGAAAAATCTTCCTTATATCTATTAATTTTGAGTCCTCACTCTGAAGGGTGAGACACTCAATCACCAAACTCTCTCACAATTAGTCACGTCATTCTTTCATTTAAACAAAATATAGATTATACCCCATACTCTCTTAGTTCACACTCCATTTATATTTTTATATATATCATTTGCTAACTACACTCTTTCACCAACATATTATTTTTTTCTTTTCTTATCAATCACTACCTTCTTCTACACTTCACTTCTTTTTAATTTCAATACTATTTTTAATTACACTTCACTCGTTTTCTTCTCTCCGCACTCTACGCACAGCATACAAAATCGTAAAGGAAACTCTCTTTCCACAACTAACATAAATAGACAGGCATATATAGCACAAATGTCCAACATCACACACAAGCATATATATACATTCAAAGGACCCAAAAAGAAGACACGACCACTGTCAAGTCCACGACCTCTCAAGTCATAGTGTCAAATCATTCACGTAAGTATACAATCATCCATAAACATCATCAATACCAAAAATAACTAGAATAGAACCCTCTTAGTGCTACAAAACTCTCCTATGTGGAGCTTTGCTCTGTAGATCCTAGCATCACCTCCCATCCTTCGAGGGGTCGGAACTCTCTTCCTAAAAGTCGTCATCAAGTGAGGTCCATTCCTAGTAGAAACCGGAGCTACAAGTGGATTCCCAAGCTTAGTGTAAGACCAAGAATAAATAAATACGTTTATTATTTCATTAATGAATAAATGTATGACGTAAACGCTTTACACGTATTATTATTATTATTATATTATTGTGATCAATATTATTGTTTGATGATGTGTAATATTAGATTTAAAATATTAAGCGGAATAATATTACATATTATTATTATATGACGTGGCATTTTATTACGATTCGTAACTGAAATGATGTCTGCGACGTAAATATAAATATATGTGCACCATATATATATTAGGGGTTGAATATGATTAATTCATTAACCTGGAAATTATTATCACTCCATTAAGTGTGGAGGGAAAACTTAATTTGAATTAAGAGGTTTCTAGAAGACTTATGATGTGTGGAGACCAAAAATAAGAATCCAATGCTAGAATTAATTAGTGAAAGTGACATGTTGATTATGTTGGCCAAGGTTTGGAGAAGGTTTAAGAAGAGAAAATGATCATCATCCTTTGCTAAGCATGGTTCGAATTTATTAAGGAAAATAAGGGCAAGTTTAAGCTTTCTTTTAGCAGCTAATAATAAGTAGAAGATGAAGTCACTTACTTCTTCAACAAGTACTTAGTTGATGACTAGGATGAGTGAAAGAAGACAAGGTTCAATAAATTAATGCATGGGTAACTAAGTAACTTTGAGGCAAAATATCTTCCTTATTCATACATGTTATGCGCAAAACACATGTACGTGTTGTGTTCATCTTTTCTCTTCCATCTTTGTGTGAGTTATTGAGAGAGAAATAGTAAGAGTTGAGAGAAAAATCTTCTCCCCAAAAAACCGCACCAAAACCGCCACACAACTATCATCACCACCCTCCTAGATCAATCTTTTAACTTTCACTTCCTTCATAAAAAAGGTAGGGACTTCCTTTATCTCTTTATCTATGTAGTTTCATGCATAAAAATCATTGTGTTCATGCTCAGGTCTTACTTCAAGTTTCTTAATATTGGTTTTGTAAGTGCATCTTCATAAAGTTGATAGTTTATATCTAGATCTATTTCCTTTTAAGGTTTGTTTTCATGAAACTAGAGTTTTGGTTTAGGAATTGATTTTCAAATGAGATTTTGACTATTTTCCTTTGAGAAAAGTTACTCCCCTCATCTTGAACTACAAATCTAACCATTTAGTTTTTGAAAAAATTGTTTTGATTCCAAAAATGATTCTTGAAAAACGACTTTTTGCAAAAGTGCTTAACATAAACCTAGCTTTAAATGGGGAGATAGACACAAATATGAAATTAGTTTTTGGAAAAGGAATTTCCTTCCCTATTAAAATACAGTGGCCGAACCTAACCCTTTTTGTTAGGGTTGGGTATTTTTATTTTAACCTTGCTGTGATGTTTAGAAATGCTAAAAATATGTTTGCGTATAATTGAGTAATTTAAATAATTTAATGAATTATAAAAGGGTATGCCGAACCCAACATCTTAGTGTTAAGTTATTATGTTGTTTGAAAAACTTGTTTTAAGTGTTAGAGATGAAAATAACTTTTAAAATAAGTTAGGGATTAGATTTGAAGTTTTTATTGAATATAAGGACTAAAACTTCAATTTTAAAAATAATAAGGACTAAATATTATATTATTAAAAGTCTAAGGACTTAAATTATATTTTACAAAATTTGAGGACTAAAGTATAAATATGATAAAGTTAAGGGCTAAAATAGAAATATTGTAAAGTTTGAGGACTAAACTACAACTTCTTAAAGTTAAAGGACTTATATTGTATTTTTAGAAAGTGTAAGGACTTCTCAGTAAATATTGAAAGTTAAAGGATTTTTTATAAAGTCGATTTCTTTAAGTTGAGCATGTAGCGTGCATGTAGGCTTTCAGAAGTTAGTATCCTTAACATATGAGTTAAGTTAAGTTCGTTTTGAAACTAAGTTTAGAGCGTATCTTGTGTAAGGTACGAGGCTTGAGTTCGAGCTAGAGATAGTTCGAGGTCCGGTGTAGTAGCGGAGGTCGGACGAGAACCATGGAAGGAAAACGGCCAAGGTAAGGGCACTTCGATGTTTGAATATTTACGTGTGATATATAATATACGATATATAAGTATAATGAATAGTTAATCATATCCTATATGTATATATGATGTATAACATAGGATGTGTTGGGAATATTGTGGTTGAAGACACTAAGTGAATGCCCGATGTTTGTTGAATTTAATGTGGCACCTTGTGTGTGTGTTTGAAATGACTGTTGAATGATAGTGATGATGCTTGAAATATGTTGTTTTCTTATACAAAGCATGTTATGTAGCTCATATGAATGGCAAGTAATACTGAAAGTATTACGTCATACGATTGATAACATGTTGTTTGAATTGATGTTGTTTCCCTGATTGTGTAATGCTTGCGTTGTTGTTTATGTTCTCAATTGATTATCGAATATGCAAGCGGAGGGAAAGGATAGTCACCAGTTGGATGGAAAGTCCTTAGGTATTTTGATATGAAGGTTATGCTTAGAACAGAGACCTAATGATTTTGGAAAGAATAAGAAAAGAGATTTCTAATTAAGAACCTAAATCGATGTTTCAGAAATATGCTTTAAAAAGAATCAAGTGCTTTCGAAAAGAAATGAATATGTCCTAGGCTGTAATCCCTCGATTCTCACGAGGGTTATTATCGTAAATATCAAACAAAAATAAAGACAATAAAGACGGCGAAACTTGAATCAAATAAAACCTTTATTAAAAGAGAGTCATGAAGGCAATAATTCAAAACCCCAAGGGAAATAAATAAACTACGTCATCCCTCCCGAGTCAACACACAGGAAGAAACTTCAAGAATGGTGATGACCCTAGTACTGACAGCAAAGAAAGGTTTGAGAGTTACAGACACAACCCCAAAAGACCAACTAAAAATCTAAGACACTCGTAAAGACTCCATCCATCTGATCAAGATCCGGTCTCCTGGTCATCTACAACTTCGCGTCCGTACGAAAGGTCCATCACGAACAAGGTTTTCCAACGACGTAACACTCCATCTCAATGTCGACTACCCTTAATTAGCGTTAAGCGCCCATGCAACATACAATCAAACAAGCAAGGGTCATCTCCAAATAATGACTCTCAAATAATAACAACAAGTGAAACATATATCGATATAGGGAGTCAAGATATCAGCAAGATATCAACAATATAAGTCAACAACAAAACCTCAATAATATCTCAAGGGGAACCCAGGGTTAGTCTAGATATGCAATGCACCGTACGACCTCTTGTACAAAAACAGTGATCCGGATAATAATAACGCCAAACCGCCACACGGTTGACGGGACAAACACCACTCAGTGATTAAGGTTGAACTTAACAGCGCACCGCCGTCACTCGCACGACTCCACAATCTGGGTGAAGCTTAATCACGCACCGTCATATATCTCGTTTGCCACTTCAAAACAGGAACAACTCTCGGTTGAACCAAAACCACAGGAACGACCCACCAGAAATCACAGGAACGACCCATCAGTCAAACCAAAAGATGCAAATGCATGATGCTAGTCAACCATCTCAAAACCGAACCGTCCACCGACGTTCAAAACATATCCAACGACAAGGATATAAAAGTAATCTCAACAAGAATAGCATGGTATGACATCATCTATATTAACCAATTAATAGCATCAAGCACATAAACAATTAATAATAGCATATGATAACACTTAAGCAAATAATCAAGTAATCACATAACAAAATATTCCACATATCATATGAACATAATAGCATCAATAAATCAAGCATATGATATCCACAAGCGCAATAAATAATCACATAGAACTCTTCACAAGCAGACCCATTTAAGGACTGAGTTACCCTTACCTTGGCCTATTAAAGATTCCAAACTAGATCCACAAGAAAAATCCCCTGAAGAAGATGCAGGCCCTTCAAACAATTATACAACCATACAACGTATTAATTTTAGTACTCTTTACGCATGCATGCGCATGTAAAATTATATTTAATTCTCTAACTTTATTTTATTTTTCAATAACTAGCTCAAAGCATACATACATAAACATTATATACTCTTTTATTATATATCAATTAAAAGTCAAGTCTTATATATCATATATGTATTTTCCAGACATACATATATTATACCATCTAATTTTGTTTTCGATTATCCTAAGATCAACATTCCAACAACTCATATATATTAGTTAAATATAGTTAAATATCTACTCCCTTCCACACACGCACGCACACGCACACGCACATGCAGACACACACAGAGATACAGATATATATATATATATATATATATATATATATATATATATATATATATATATATATATATATATATATATATATATATATATATATATATATGGGGCGTATCTAGTGAGAGCGATGTTTATTATGAGAGATGAGAGCGTTAAATCATGGCCGTACAACCATTCATGAGTGGTTGAGATTAAAAGTAGTTTAGTGGTCACATGACTTTTTAAAAAAGTCACATGCCATTTTGTTTTAATCTTGACCCTTCATGGTAGATCTAATGGCTAAGATTGAACGCTCTCATATCTCATAATAAACATCGCTCTCACTTGATACGCTCCCTATATGTGTGTGTGTGTATATATATATATATATATACTCAAAAATTATATATATAGGTATTATTTATTACTTTATTCAAATTATTATTTTTATCACACAATATCCATCTAATTATTTCTAAAAATAAAAACAACATATTCTCTCTCTATTTAGCTATACCAATCGACATATATATATATACATATATATATATATATATATATATATATATATATATTCTTTCCTTTAATCCAATTTTTAAACAACTTATCTAATATATTTAAAATCAAACTATCTATTATCATATCATATCATCACAATTAAATTGAAAATCCTAACCTCTTTCACTAGGTGAAATGCAAATCATATACTTATTTATCTATATCCAAATTCAAGTTTTCTTATTATCACAAACTAACCAAACCATATCTAATTTAATTATGGTGATAATTCAAATTCTAATACCCTTATCTCTAACCATAAATTAGATTTAAAAAATAAAACTCAAACCCCCATATACATATACATGAAATTCGTGTATATATTATGTATATAATTATTTTATTAAATCTTGTTATCTCTAAAACATATCTTCCAATAATATCTCTTTGTTTTAAAACTAAACTAATATATCTCATATCAATTCAAATTCAAATTCAATTATAAAACTAAACTTAAATTTAAATTATATCTCAAACTTTTACTTTCACAAAAAATCATAATAATTAATTAGGAAGATAACAATCATAATATTAAGTTGTTTAAAAACTCTCAAAACCCTAGCCTTAGCACACATGGCCGCGATACGCACATAACAAGATAGGGGAGATTTTCAAAATTTTCCAAGATCAAATCACTCTATATTCTCCATAATTTCATGAGTTCTACGATTATCATGATTAACATAACAAACTAAAAATTATAAACTTCACACTAATAATTTCTAAAACCCAACCCTTAATGAAATAATTACTAATAAACTTCTACCCCATGTTTCTAAGGAAAAAAGATGGATCTACCAACCTGGAAATGAAGAAGGGTATGAAGATAACGAAGAATAGTATGAAGATAAATGAAGAAAAATTGAAAAACTCCTTGAAGAACTTCTTCACAAACATTTCCTTGGACTTCTTTCTCCACGAACTAGAATCGCCACGCCAAAAAGAAGAGAAACTCGAACCAAAAGGATGAAGGCCAATAACAAAAACTAAGAACAACTGAGAACTCTACCAATGAAGGAGAAGAAATTGAATTTTAGAAAGAGGGGAGGAGAAGTGTTACTGCTCTTCTGGTGAATGAGAAACAATGAGGGTTTACAGTCTATTTATAGTTGAAAACTCAGGCCAAGCTTACTTGATTTCCAAGTAGCCTAATTATCTTTAATAATTAAAATTAATTAAATAAAAGATAATTTTCAAAATTAAAACAAAAGATTCTATGGAATATTCCATTTTAGGAACTCTCTCCTGTGTTATTTAATTAAACGGTTTAAATTAAATAAAACTACCCTTATTGGATTAAATCTAATTTAGCCCAAAACTCACCCAATTAAAAGGGTAGGCCGCAGCCTATGCATATATATATATATATATATATATATATATATATATATATATATTTATTTTTTCTTAATGAATCACATTGATTAATTAATTAACCAAAAATATTTTCCCCCTTCTAGAAATAGGAAAATTAATTCCTTTTCTTCAACCACACCAATATTCAATAGTATAATAACCATAAAACAATGAGGACGATTTTGTTTTATGCGACTATCTGTTAGATTAGATCATGCATGCATAATGTCTTCGGGACGACAGCGAAGTCGTGTCTGTTATTGTTTCCAGGGTGGCAGTGAGGTCGTGCCTACTTATCATAAGGGTGGCAATGAGCCCGTGTTGACCACGAGATGGTTGTGAGGTCATTCCTGTGTTTGTCTGACCATAGGATGGCAGTGAGGTCATTCTTGTGCCTGTATGACCATAGGTTGGCATTGAGGTCATTCCTATGCTCGATTGTTGATAGCATTGAGGTTATCAATCAATTAGTAAGTGGCGTCCCGCCTTCAAGTGAGTGTTGGCGTAAATATCTGGATTATTATTTGAGTATTGCATGCCATGTAGACTAGCATTGAGGTTGTGGTTAACCTGTGGGACCAAATAGGTACCCTGGTGTCTGGTGATTGATTATGTGTGACTCTAAGGAGTGTAATATTATGTTGTATCCCTTGATTTATGAAATTCAATGAGTAGATGTGGCTATAATTATTCAGTATATAATTGTGAAGTGACCCATATATACTGCCTATCCTGTTTATCTATAACCTATTACTATTTCACCTCTGTGCTCCTATAAAGAGTTTGTTTTAAAAGAAGTTGACCCTTGCGCTTTATATTTGTGGTTCATCTTGGGGGCGTTATCCACAAGCAGTGATGCTCGCTTCAGGGAGGATTCCTGACGATAGAGATGCGGGTGGAGATGGAGGATGCGACTACGACTTTGTTGTGTGCTTGCGCACAATGTTGTTTTGTATGACATGTATATGTTACTGATTGTAATACATTATTACTTGGAAAGCATGGGGTATATGTAATGCATGATTCACAACATGTTTTGGAAAAAAATATATACTAGCTTTTCTCTAGCTCGAAAGGTCACGAGCATATTCATTTATCGTTTGAGGGCACATTAGTAACCCCTGAAAATTGGGGCGTTACACTCAGGGTCAGGCTCTTGTGCAAGAATCTCTGGTGGTGGAGCTGGTGGTGCAATATTAGAACCAAGATGTAGGACCAAGTAACAAGGTGGAAAATAAAAGGTAAGCAACCTAGGCATAGCAATTGGATAACCCGAAATCATTGTACTTGGTTGTCGGTACCAAAAGACTGACATTCCTACATATCTACACATGTCTGTCATAGGGTCAACCTCCTAACCCTCAAGCACAATTAAGTTAGCTAATATCGTCTCAATGGGAGGCTAAGTTATCCCCTACGATCCTATCACAATCTAAAATAGAATGCAAGGGTGCAAAATGTAACCATTAAAGCATATAAGGAAATATGAAAGATATCAAGTTAAGCCCACACTCAGGATCAATTCACAACCATAAACATATGCAATCAAATGCAGATGTAATGTATGCCACCCTTCATGTGTCCTTATCTCTCCACTCAGAGACAATAAGTCATACACTCCATTCACAACTCATGAATGTTGGATCCCTTGGCTAAACTCGGCCAAACACACTTCGAAACGTCACTCAGGAATATAGGTACCAACTATGACATACTCTCTTTACCGAGCAATGATTACCGTATTGGCTTTCAGACGGGACGGTGCAACCTCTCTTGGCCTTCCCACTCCACTAGCCAAAACACAAGGGATCTTGAGTTGTTTTCACATTCACGTCGTGTGGAAGAATTAAATGCATCAGAGTTGTTTTCATGTAATTAGTCTTTTCTCTTATTCTTGCCAGTTCTGTTTACACCCAGATTGTCAATATTCTTATATTTCAAGCTCTCCATTTTTTTTTCCAAACACACACTAAAATACACATTTTGGAATTTCTGACAAGGACACCTAAAGAACTTCAAAACCCAAATGAGAACACCACTAACCACACAAATCAACTTAATTTACCCACAAAACTAAAAAGTTTCCAGAAGTCAATAGAATTTTCAACCGGCGACAAACACTAAGGAAAGGTCCAAGTTCAAGTTAGAATATCAAGAAAATGGCGTATTGTTTACATAGAATATAACCACCAAGATGGACCAGATCAAATGAAGAAGAGTGAGTTTCACAAAGAAAAGATTCTCAAAGATGGACTAAAAAAAGATGTGAACTTGGCTTGGAGGTTTAGATAATGAAACTTGAAGATTAAAAGAAGCAATAGAATGAAGAGAAGACCAAATGAAGAATAATGGAGAACGATAAAGAAAGTAGAAAATGTTATTTCCTTTTCTAGTATTTTTGGGTGAGCCAGTTGTGGTAAATGAGCAATTAAATGGAAGTAGTTATATGGTAAAGAACTCAATTTCAAACAAAATAAATGGGTCAAAGTTATCTCTCCTATAAAATATTAGTTTAAAAATATTTAATATATTTTATATTATATTATTATAAAATATATTTTATTTAAATCAAATATAAAATAATAGATTGTATTTATATTTTTAGTATAATAATGATTTCCTATTTCTAGACCAAAACATTTTATGTCTTGAGTTTGAATAAAGAACTATAGCGACAAAGCGTGTTCTAGATTATTTATTGAAGATTACTATAATATATTATTTGCAAATTTCTAATTATACAAACTATAAATTATATATGGTCGATCATGAGCCTGGCAGATTGTGTTAAAGTTTTATATTAACTAGAGATATGACTAGCTGAATTCTTTTACAGTGTAAAAAAATCTTACCTCTAAGCTAACTTTGACGATAGATTTATACCAAATTCAAAATTTAAGAATAAAATATTAAATGATATGTATATCGTTAATATGATAGTTGTTTTCTATTTCTAGAGGGGATACTTTTTACAAACCCTTCAAATAATATTTGCACACCCAAAATAATTTTTTGCTTAAAATACCATTAAGTGACTTTAATAGTTCCGAATGTTGAACTTATGAAGTATAAATATTTATGTTCTTGAACTTCTATAAATGTATTTGTTTTACACTTCTGAAAGTTACATTTTGTACGGAAGTTTAAAAATTTAGCTTCCTGGAATTCAAGTTCCAGAAACGCAACACAATATACTTTCAGAGATTCAACTTTTGGAAGCTAAATTATAATGTTCCAGAGGTTAGACTTTCGAAAGTGTATTTGCATTGCACTTTTGAAAGTTGAACTTCCTACACACAAAAATTTAGCTTTAGAAAGTTCAAGTTATGAAAGCATAAAACAAATACACTTGCATAAGTTCAACTTCCAAAAACTAAATTTTTGTGTTCCAAAAGTTCAACTTTCAAAGGTGCAAGTTGAACTTTTGGAACACAATAATTTATTAATCTTATTTTCTCTTTTTTTTTATAATAATATATTTTATGGTATAATTTGCATTTTATTTTATCGTCAATCTTGTTTTATTCATTTTTTCTATTTTATTATTAATCGTGTCATATTTATTTTTGGGATGTTATCATTCATACTTTATTATTAACCTTATCTTATTTTACTAAAAAAAATTGACAACTTATTTTTTCATTTTATTTTGTAACTTCTTGAACTTTGGATCAACGCAACTTGGTCCATTGCTTCTCCTAACATAAAATATCAAACCTGGGTTAGTGAGATTAAGGATATTCGTAACTCATAAAATCTACTGAAAATCTTACCTGATTCAATCAGAGGCTTACCTTTTTTGAAAGATTTTGAAATCCCTAATTCTAAATTCAGCTTCTCAGGTTCTTAAGTTCTAAAAGATGAGACAAAGTAGGAACTTAAGTCTCTTTTAATTTTTTTTTTGTGACTGGAGAAGGGTTTTAAGACTTTAGATTCGTCCTGAAAGTAGGATTCTACCATTCTCCCTATGAACTTCACTTGAAAAACCATGAAGTGTGTTTGGAAATTCTATAAGAAGCTAGTAGCAAAAGACACACCGACACTTAAGCTAGTGTAAGAGCAATGAGAGAATTTCAAAGTCTAAGAAGAGCTCTAGGTTTGCATAATGAGTACTCCCTCCGTTCCTATTTAAGTGTCACTATTTTTATCTTTTTTTCGTTTCTAATTATCTGTCACTTTACAAAGTTCAAGAGAGTATTAATTATGTTTTACCAATTCTATCCTTTAATTAATGGTGATAGGAAATTAAAGAGTCTAAATTAAGAAGAAAGATAAAGGGTATGTTAGGAAGTTAGGTAGTAATTTTGATAGAAACAAGAACATTAATACAATTCCTTAATATGTGTGCAAAACCTTAAAGTGACAGTTATTAAGGAACGAAGGGAGTAATGTATACATAAATGAACGACTCTACATGTATTTGTAAGTTCGGTGTAGGGTTGGAAATCCCTAACAATCAAACTCAGTGATAACAGGGGTATAGCGGTAAATATGCTGAATAAAAACAACTAAATTTATTAAGAATGAAGTAACCCAAGTAGGAAACCTTCTTAACAAGGGGTAAACCCTTACAAGGTAAAAACCTTAAACCAACTCAATAATCAATTGCTTGCTCTAACCTAAGGAGGATGCTCATATTTATAATAAACTAAACCCCTAAGAAATACAAAAGATATACTAACTAAAACAACATATAATCCAACCCAAAATAAAATATTAACTCTTAAAATAAAATATATCTTCCTAAATAAACCAGATATCTAGAATCCTAACAGGTGCCCTTCATGACTATCTCTTTTAAGTCTTTTGGAAGCTTTGTGGAAGATCTCTCGGGATAGTGAGATGGTGGTTGTCCTTGGGCAACCCTGCGTGATTGTTAATAAATGGGTTGGCGTGTGACTGATCGACCTTAGTTGGGATGTAATGTGACTTAATTAAGTCATCTCGTCCACCTCTATGGTGCTCACTTAGCTGCGAGAGCGAGACCTTTGAACCGACCAAGATGCTATTAGACATTTTAACCTTTTAGGTGGGCACAAAACTCGTATTTATATATGAAAGTTTGTTTATATTACACTCAAAATCATATCAAAACACACATTTGTTATTTAGCACAACTGCTTTTCAAAACATACTCCTTTTAATTACAAAACAAAGTGGAGGCAAACGCAGTTGCCAGGTTCAGTTGATTGGTGGGGACTAGAGACTCTCTTAGCACATCCTTGTATTTTTATTATTAACCTTCCATCCCCCAAAGACAAACAGTGACTTATGTTGGAACAAGCACAACCAAAAGTGAGTATCTTCTGTTCCAGAAAGAACACAAAACAGTTTGATCAGGCCACTGACATCACCAGTTACCCTGATCTGAAAAAAACAAACACATTCTGCCAATGTCTCTCCCTCCACACAAACTACAGATTATACATACAATCACTGCATTTTTCCTAGCTCAGACCATACAATCTGATCCACATCTTCCATCATCAAAATCAAAACCAATAAACAAAGACAAAAACTAGCACTTTCATCACTAATCCTTTTCATACAAGGAAGCATAAAGTGCCACCTTAACGTGCCCCAAGAACGTGTTTCTGTTTGCTCCAAGCAAGGAAAAAAAGGACAAATCTAACAAAAAGAAGAACATGACTTGTCAATGGCCAAAAGAATAGCACCATGTTCCACGTTCCAACTTGCTTCTTCTCTCACATTTTCAAATGAAAAGCCCGCCACCCTTCTCTCTGATATAGCAAAATTCAAATCCTGCTTATGATTGCTTCTTCCATTGCTTTTTAACTTTTATCTTTGGAGAGTTTGAGAATCCAGAAAAGTAAAAGAGAAAAGAAGTTAAAGAACCCAATTCAGTTCACTTTTTTTTTTCTTCTTTTTATCTTTCTCTTCTGTTTATTCTGTGTACTAAATCATTCAACATGAAGAAGCTCTTGACATCATCATCATCATCACCATCTTCTTATTCTTCATCCTCTCCATCATCTTCTTCTTCTTCCACTCTCAGCATCAACCCCACTTTGTGCAACTCCAAAAGTGCTTCTGCAGGGTGTCTCACAGCCATCTTGAACAGGATTCTCTGTTTTGGAGGCCTTCCAACACACCCATTAGACCAAATTAGAGAACTTGGTTCTTCAATGTCAGTGTTGGGTGGCAAAGTTCAAGAATTGAAGGCTAAGCAGAACACTGAATCTGCTAAAACTACTACAATTTCTCCTGGGGTAGTGGGAAGGTTAATGGGTTTGGATTCAATGGGTGAGATTCAAATTCAGACACCCTCTGAAGCAAACACGAATTCTCTTTCGCGTAGCCGATCCATGAACTCTTTGAACTACATGGGAGAGTGCAAGAAAACAGAGGGTCTGCATAGGCGTGTTAAATCTTCATCTTCATCGTCTTCCTTCCATGAGGTGCCAACATTCCACTTGCTTGAAAATGAGAACTTCTTGGTACTCAGCTTTGAAAGTGGATGTGAGAGTAAGGAATTGAAGTCCAAAGGAAGAAAAAAAGGACTGAAGAAGGAGAAGAGAGAAAAGGTGCATTGTGAGAAGGGGAACTTGAACAAGAGGGTGTGTAATATGGCTTTTGTCAATGTGGGAGATGATGGTGAAGTTCAATTTGCCAACATGAAGCGCAAGGAAGCTACCAATGGTGAGAAAATGAAGAAGAGGAAGAAGGGAACAGCATGTTACAACACAGAGAAGAAGGTAGAAAGTGAATGCAGTTCAGAAGATTCAAGCCCAGTTTCTGTCTTTGATTTTGAGCGTGAAGCTCCTGGAACAGGTTTGTTTCTTCAATTTGAGCTCAATTTTTCAGCTTATGGCTACATAGCATGTTCGGATAGTATTTTTTTTCTCAAAATCAATTCTAAAACTCTGAAGTTACTCACAGAAACTTCTACTCAGAATTAATTTTGGCTTTAGAAGAGATTTTCAGAGCTTTAAAATTTAGATCCATCATGTTATTGACAACCCTTTTTTTTTCCGAGTTAAACTTCTTAACTTGTTACACTGACTGGTTGCAGATGTAGGCTTTCTTGGTGATGATGTGAATTGGAGAAGAAAATTGTCACCAGAGCTTGAAAATGACCAGCTTTTTATTCTGCATTCTGAACAGAGTAAGATTGAGGCAATTGAGAACAGCAAACATGAAGAACCAAAGAAAAAAGAGAAGCAGAGCCATGACTTCGTATATATTTGGGGTGAAATTTGCAGGCTAGTTGAAGATGAGTTGGTTGGATCGAATCAGTTGCAGGAAGTGATGAGAAAACAAGGTGATTTTGGAAGTATAAGTGCAGATCTTGAGTCACAAATTTTTGATCATTTGCTAAATGAGCTTGTAGAACAACTTGTTGGTAATCCCTTGAAAGCATTGCAGCTTTAAAATTTGTATAACATGCAAATTAATGAAATGTAAAAAGATTTTGTGTATTTTTAGAAATCCTTCTAAAACTAATTTTAAGCCAAAAACAATTTTGGAAGAAAATGATGTGAACAACTTCTAGGTGTCAATTGATTTTGTAAAAAGAAAAACTAGTCTAAATATACTATTAGAATATCCCTCTCGATATATTTGAAGTTAAAAACTGCGGCTAATCTGGATTTCGATTCTAGGTTGACAAGTAATTTATCTGTTTACATATAATCACTCTTGCTATTTTCAGTGCTGCAAAATTTTATTGAGAAAAAAAATTGGTCAGTGGACTCAAGGGAGAGAGAGACTTCTGAAATGAACCGAACAATCTTCCATGTACGTGTTCTTCTGATCATGCTTTATCTGGAAAAATATGATTCACATCATGACACAGTATAAGAGCCTTATTGTAAAGTCATAAATGATAAATCATATTTCAAAGCTTATTCCCACGCAAGTCATGTTGATTCATCACTACATGTGATTTTTCCAAACGAGCTACGAGTTATTCTAATTTGAAGCTCCCTTGCATCTTCTAAGCTAACTACTTAGGTTACAGTTATCTTTGTCTCTTTGTCCTTCATGTTAACTAGTAATGACCTCGGGATCTTAATATAATAGTGTTATTTCACACGTTATTATCTTTACATTATTCTAAATATTTATGTGATAAAACAAGAAAAGTTCACGTGCTGGCCTTTTTTTTTCCTAAGATATCTCACTATTTGCAGCTGTCATGAGACTAATTCTTCGGGACTTTAAGATCATATTAAATAGGTAGGCATCTCCCAACAAATATTTCTTTGTACACATCGTCTAGAGATTGAATCTTGAACTAGACACTTAAGAAGTTCAGTTATCTATCAACTATGTTATATCTTGTTGGTAGCGTACTCTTTCTACATCGCTCATTGGTAAACACACAAATAGGGGCAGACATCTGACATCTGCAGTTTGTGACGGTCAAAAGCTATCACAAAGTGCAGCATTTTTATAAACCCTGCAATTTGTCGCGATTTTTAACGGTCACAATTTGCAGTTGACGAGTATCTACCATATTTATATATTTACCGATCATTTTTGTTCTTTCTATCCTGATTTAGATAAAGTTGCGATTTGTAAATATTATATGTTTAATTTTTTTTAGGAACTAAGAAACAATTTTAGAATGATAATATACATGTTCGTTAGTGATCTCGGAGAATTAATTTCACCCAAAAAACTATTATACATGGAAGCTAAAGATAGTAAGTATATTATGCATTAAACATAATTAATTATGAAACTTTACAAGTGAATCAAAACATAAATTACTTCACTCTCAATTCATTTTTACTATAATTAACTTTACCAAAAGCAATTAATTATGACAATGTTGATCTAAATACAAATTAATAGGCATTGAACACACAACACAAGCAAGTCAACTTCAATTTCCTGAGGCACCTGCAAGTATAGTGCAGATGGTTTTTTCCACACAAGGGGCCAAATGATGTATCCACTAAAATATTAAAGCTACCTTTGATTTTATCACACAAGAGACCAAATGCTCTATCAGTCTATCGGCCAAAATATAAAGCCACCTTTGATTTTCTACGCAAGGGGCAAATGTAGTATCCACTAAAATATTAAAGCTACCTTTGGGAAGAAACGCAGCAATGAATAGCAAATTTTTCAGCCCAATGAACTCAATTTCAACAATCTATTGTGTTATGAAGGTATTTTCAAATCAATACATAATAGAATTTCGTTCATTTTTTTTGAAAGCAGAAGAATATATTAATAAAGAAGGGTCGGCCAAAAAACCGACAGAAGCCAAACTGTTCCAATCGGGCTTCCGGTCAACCATACAACCCACCCGGAAAACGGACACTCGGAGGGAAGGCCGCGCGACCAAAACGGGCAGCAAACCTTCCAGTCGAAGATTCCGGTCAGTGCTGCCGATCACACCCCGACTGTGGGGCTCCGACCGGGCGTATGATCCCGGTCGTGGCAGGCGATGGTCTTCACAAGATACCCGTTCTGACATTCCCTCGAGCCCCTCAAGTGTCAGAAAGATTCCTTGCTATAAAGCCCATCCACTTTTCCACATAAGGTACACACCCTCATATACCTCGGACTTACTTAGCTCTCGAGACGATCACTGACTTGAGCGTCGGAGTGTCTTTGCAGGTACCCCCCGTTTGTTGGATCGGCGACATCTCAGTACACTCTGCATCACTACCTCGTCCAACAGAAGTGCCGTTCCCCAGTTTCCGAGTACTCTTTCCGATCGACCGGTCGGTGAGTTTCGAACATTGGCGCCGTCTGTGGGGACCGGTAATCTTCCTACAGCTACCCAGCATGGCTCCTAAGAAAGCTACTAGACAATCTTCTCGCGCAGCCCAAGATGACTCCGTCCATGTAGAAACCATCGGTGAGAACGAACTTTCAGAAGACCAAGGCCAGCAGATCGGCCAGACGATCCAGATTACGCCCGAAACCCCCAGACCGAGAGGGCAGGAAGTTGAGCAAGCCCAAAATGACCGAGAAGCACTCACTCGGTTAGAAACTAGGATGGCAGCAATGGAAGAACAAGGTCAGAAGGGCACGGAGGACCAGAACGCGACCATACAGTTCCTGAAAGAGCATATCCAACGACTAGAAGAAGAAAGAGACCAAGGCTGGAACCAGGGCCAAACCCACCGATCTCCCCCCCGGGCCGAGGGAGCTGGGGGGAGAACTCATCATCAGGCGGTCCGTCGGACACCTATCGTCGAACAGGAAGGAGGAACTATCCAGGGTAACCCGCTAGGGTCCGCCATCATGCAAGAACCCATGCCCCCAAATTTCATCCGACCTCCGAAGATGCAACAGTACGACGAAACTGACGACCCTTGGGCTCACCTGGACCATTTCAGGAGCACGATGATGTGCGCGGGCGCCACGGACCCCCTATGCTGCCGCTTTTTCCCCATGAGTCTGGGACGAGTGCCACAAAGGTGGTTCCAATCATTGCCTGAGGGCACCATTCAGCAGTGGGCCGATGTCGTCCGACTATTCACCCGACACTTTGCGTCGAGTAAAGAACTGCCGCGGACGATCGAGACATTAGAGCAGATCAAACAAGGCCCCCAGGAGTCCCTCAGGAGCTACCTAGCCCGGTTCAACAAAGAAGCCAACCTAACCCCTGGACTCTCCGAGGAAGTGCACCTAATCTTCGCTCGGAAGGGTCTTAGGCCAGGCCCCTTCTGGAAGTCTTTAAGTGGAGTACGACCAAAAACGATAGCCGAGTTCCAGAGACGGTCAGAGAAGTTTATCAACCAGGAAGACGCCGAGATGACTTTGAAGTTGGAAATCTCTGCTCCGGTAAAGCCAACACCCCAACTCCAGACTGCTCCGAACCGTGAGGACTCTCGAACGGACAAGCAGAAGGAACGAAAAGAAGCATACAAGCCCCGAGCTAGATTCGACCGATACGCCCCGTTGAACGCCCCACTTTCCCAGATCTACAGGGAAAATTCCCATACTGAGCTACGAGACCGACCACCGATCATACGGTCAAGGAACGTCGTCCGGTCGTCCAAGTTCTGCGAATATCACGACGGTCCGGGTCATGAGACCAACGAATGCGTACAACTAATGGACTCGGTCGAAAGGTTGGTGAGAGAAGGACGCTTAGCCAAGTATGTACAATCAGCATTACCATCGTCTCGAGCTCGCTCACCACGAAGGTGGAGCCCTCGCAGAGACCGGAGGAATGAGCGCCCCGCTCAAGGGGGGCATGGACAAGACGACCGTTCTAACGACCAACCCCAACGGCCGAACTGGCGGGAAAGATCCCGAGAACATGATCGGAGAAGAGCACCACGTGGGGACCCCTACTTCACCTTATCTATCGCGGGAGGTTTCGTCTGCGGCGGCACTACTGTCGGGTCCCGAAGGCGAGGCCTAAGGGCGGTACTTAGGACCGAAGTGAGCCAGACAGCCGAGAGAAGAACGACCAGAGACGAGGCGGCCGTTACCTTCTCCAACGCCGATTACAGCCGCGAGACGGGTGAGGACGGCGACCCGATCGTCTGCAGTGCAGTCATAGCAAACCAGCAAGTCACCAAGGCTCTCATAGACACAGGGAGCTCGGCCGATATCCTGTTCTACGCGGCATACAAAGCCCTGGGACAATCTACCAGAGACCTGACCCCGTATGATAACGATTTGGTCGGATTCACAGGAGACCGGGTCACCCCCCTCGGATACTTTGATACATGGCTTTCCCTCGGGGACCCTCACTCGTGCAAAACCGTGAAGACTCGCTTCATCGTGGTGGACTGCCCCACGGCTTACACGGTCATTCTCGGCAGGCCGAGCATCAACGCCTTTAAGGCAATAATATCTTGCCCTCACTTGATGCTCAAATACCCCCACCAGGGCAGAGTAGTAACAGTGAAGGGGAACCTCAAAATGGCGCGAAGTTGTTACACAGCCAGCTGCCGCTTGGCCAGGGAAGATCGGATGAGGAAGAAGCAGAGGTCAGGCAAGGGAACCCGGGAGACCTTCGCGGTCATGGACGTTGACCCGCGGATCGACCACTCCGAAACCGACCTACGCCTTCATCCTGAAGGACGGACGAAGACCATTCAAGTTGGAAGTACGGAGAGACATGTGACGAAGGTGGCAGAGGACCTTACGGTCGAGCAGGCAGAAAGGTTGGAACGGCTCCTCAAAGCCAACAAAGACCTCTTTGCGTGGCAATCATCGGATATGCCGGGTGTTCACCCCGACCTCGCGTGCCACAAACTAACCGTCAACCCAAAGTGCAAGCCGGTCGCCCAGAAGAAGAGGTCGATGAGCGCAGAGAAGCAAGCGGTCATCAAGGAACAAACAAGCGAGCTACTACGAGCAGGGATCATCCGAGAAATCAAATATACAACCTGGCTGTCGAACGTTGTTCTCGTCAAAAAGGCAAATGGGAAGTGGCGCATGTGCGTTGATTACACCGATCTCAATAAAGCATGCCCGAAGGACCCCTTTCCACTTCCTAGTATCGACGCCCTAGTGGACAATTCGGCGGGTTACGAATCCCTCTCCCTGATGGACGCCTACTCAGGGTATAATCAAATACCAATGTTCCGGCCGGACGAGGAAAAGACGGCCTTCATAACCGATCAGGGTACATTCTGTTACACCATGCTCCCCTTCGGGCTGAAGAATGCAGTAGCAACTTATCAGCGCATGATGACTCGAGTCTTCGACGGTCTTCAAGGTCAGACCGTGGAAGTGTATATAGATGATATCATTGTAAAGACCCCGACCGGTGGAGATCATACGGCCGACCTGAGGGCCGTCTTCAAACAATTAAGGAAACACAATATGAGACTGAACCCGGAGAAATGTACGTTCGGGGTCCGAGGAGGGAAGTTTCTCGGATTCATGTTGACCTCGAGGGGGATAGAGGCAAACCCAGACAAATGCGAAGCCATCCGAGACATGAAGAGCCCGACCTCAGTCAAGGAGGTGCAACAACTGGCCGGACGACTAACGGCTTTGAGCCGTTTTCTCCCAAAGGCCGCCCTCCGATCACTGCCCCTGTACGAACTCATCAAGAAAGGGAAATCTTTCGAATGGACCCCGGACGCCGAGAAAGCATTTCTGGAATTCAAAGAAACCCTACAATCTCCACCCATCCTGTCGAGCCCGATTAAGGGGGAAACCCTATACCTATACCTCGCTGTGAGAGACAAGGCAACCAGTGCAGTATTGGTGAGAGAGGACCAGGGAGGTCAACATCCCGTGTATTTTGTAAGCAGAGCCCTGCAGGGCCCAGAACTCAGGTATCAGAAGCTAGAAAAAGTGGCTTTCACCCTCCTTACAACTGCCAGACGACTAAGGCAGTACTTCCAAGGCCACACCGTTGTCGTGCGGACAGACCAACCTATCAAGCAAGTACTACAAAAGCCAGACCTGGCCGGGCGTATGATCGGTTGGTCCATAGAACTGTCCGAGCATGATATTCGGTACGAACCCAGGCAGGCCATCAAGTCTCAAGCTTTGGCGGATTTTTTGGCAGAAATGAAAGAGGAGGCCGGTGATCCTATCAAGTCGACCTGGACGATCCATGTGGATGGCTCCAGCAATAGCAAAGGAGGAGGAGCAGGGGTCGTGGTCGAGTGCTCCTCGGGGATCACGGTGGAACAATCCATTCGTTTCAATTTCCCCACTACTAACAATCAGGCCGAGTATGAAGCTTGCATTGCAGGCTTAATGACCGCGTCCGATTTAGGAGCTCGACGGGTCAGCGTTCACAGTGACTCCCAACTGGTCGTCTCCCAGGTCAACGGCGAATACCAGGCCAGAGAACCGATTCTTCAGCACTACCTAGAGCATTTGAGGAACTTGTGTCTCAAGTTCGATGAAGTTCAATTCATCCATGTACCGAGAGCAGAAAACGAGAGGGCAGACATCCTATCACGCCTCGTGAGTTCAAAGAAACCAGATAACAACAGGTCGGTCATCCAAGGAACTATAAACAGCCCGAGCGTCCAACCAGCACCCCTGATCGGATCGCTTTCGTCAAGCGAAGATTGGACCACGCCGATTCGCAATCACCTCACGAATGGCTGGCTCCCGGAAGATGAACTTGGGAAAAAGAAGCTTGTGCGACAATCGGCATGGTTCACGGTGGTCGATGATCAACTGTACAAACGGGGATTCTCCACCCCACTACTCAAATGCTTGAGCCCATAAAGGGCTGCTTACGTCTTGGCGGAGATTCACGAGGGTAGCTGTGGCCACCATCCTGGAGGTCAGACACTCGCGAAGAAAGTTCTTAGAGCCGGCTACTACTGGCCCACGCTGAATCAAGATGTGGCCGATCATGTAAAACGCTGCGATGCCTGTCAGAGGCACGCCGACTTGCACAGAGCACCTCCCCATGAACTATCCAGCCTAGTGGCTCCTTGGCCTTTCCATCAATGGGGAATGGATCTCCTGGGCCCTTTCCCTAGGGCACCGGGTCAGCTGAAGTTTCTAATAGTCGCGGTAGACTACCACACTAAGTGGATAGAGGCCGAACCGCTCGCCACTATCACGTCAGCTCGGGTGCAACGCTTCTTCTACAAACACGTCATTAGTCGCTTCGGGGTTCCCCAATCCGTGGTGACGGACAACGGGACTCAATTTACTGACAAGAGTTTCCGAGCGTTGTTGGAAGGACTCCACATCAAACAACATTTCACCTCAGTCGAGCACCCCCAAACGAACGGACAGCCGGAATCAGCTAACAAGGTGATTCTCAAAGGAATCAAGAAGAGGCTCGATGATGTCAAAGGACAATGGGCCGAACACCTCGACCACGTGCTCTGGTCCTACAGGACGACCCCTCAATCGTCGACAGGAGAAAGTCCGTTCAAACTAACGTATGGGATGGAAGCGGTCATACCAGCCGAGATTGGCGAACCTAGCGCCCGAACCCTCGGCTTCGACCTAAGCACGAACGGCCAACGGCTGAACGAGGAGCTAGATCTAGCAGAAGAAAGAAGACAAACGGCCAACCTACGGCAGACAGTGGCCAGGCAGTATGCTACTCTTAGATACAACAAAAGAGTAGTACCACGCAATTTTACACCCGGTCAGCTCGTCCTTCGCCGAGCGAGCGTTGGGTCGCGACCGGAGGACCGCGGGAAGCTGGCGGCAAATTGGGAAGGCCCCTACCGGGTACGTCACACGACAGAAAACGGAGCTTACAAGCTCGAACGTCTCGATGGTTCCGAGATTCCACGCTACTGGAATGCTATGAACCTTAGGAACTACTACAGTTAGCAACACTCTTACCCCCTTTTTTCTCTTTAACGAAGCAATGTATTTTTCTCTTTGAAAATTATCTAATGAAAAACAGATTGAAGAAACTCACCTCATACAGGGTCGGCAGAATCATCAACGATCGCCCTAGGCGTCGAACCAAGCGTTCGTCCGAACCTAGAGGACTGGTCCCCAAATACCCTTAAAGGGTTCAACGATCGCCCTAGGCGTCGAACCAAGCGTTCGTCCGAACCTAGAGGACTGGTCCCCAAATACCCTTAAAGGGTTCAACGATCGCCCTAGGCGTCGAACCAAGCGTTCGTCCGAACCTAGAGGACTGGTCCCCAAATACCCTTAAAGGGTTCAACGATCGCCCTAGGCGTCGAACCAAGCGTTCGTCCGAACCTAGAGGACTGGTCCCCAAATACCCTTAAAGGGTTCAACGATCGCCCTAGGTGTCGAACCAAGCGTTCGTCCGAACCTAGAGGACTGGTCCCCAAATACCCTTAAAGGGTTCAACGATCGCCCTAGGCGTCGAACCAAGCGTTCGTCCGAACCTAGAGGACTGGTCCCCAAATACCCTTAAAGGGTTCAACGATCACCCTAGGCGCCGAACCAAGCGTTCGTCCGAGCCTAGAGGACTGGTCCCCAAATACCCTTAAAGGGTTCAACGATCGCCCTAGGCGTCGAACCGAGCGTTCGTCCGAACCTAGAGGACTGGTCCCCAAGTACCCTTAAAGGGTTCAACGATAACTCGGACTACAAGTTCTACAAACACTCAAACAAAATGTAAACTCGGATATAAAAAGGAATTAACAGGCAATCACAATAGATGAACGTCAAAACGCGCAAATCCGATTGCGGATATATAATAAACGGTCAAGAGTTAGATACAAAAAGATTACAGTCGCGAGGCATACGAGCATAGCTCTTACAAAATAATAAATAACGCCCAGGCTCGGATTACACTCAACCAACGCGCCACTCAAACCCCTGGTTCCGAGGGAGCACCACCATCTCTGACATTCCGACCCAGCGGAGCTATAGGCCGAAAGTGCCCATCGATGAAGTCTCCTACTTGGCCACCCACCACTATCCGTTTTGAAGAGACACCATGCAGGGAGATGCCCGGATTTAACACGCTCAACTGAGCCACAGCGTTTTGGAAAGAGGCCTTCCCGACTCTCATCAACATCTCCTCCAAATGTTTCTTTTGGGCAGGCCACTCTTCTGCCTCGGCGGCCAGGCGATCGGCGGACTCTTGCAGCAAAGAGTTTTGATCAGTCAGCTCCTCTACCCGCCCAGCAAGGCCACTCTTCTCGTCCCGCTCTCGCTGGATCTCGGCCTTCAGACCCTTGATCATCTCATCAGCATCAATCAAGCGCCGGTTGAGTGCTTCGACCTCGGCATCCCGCTCAGCCAGCCGATTCTGAACATCCCGCACAGCCGCATCCCTCTCGGACCTCTGTTGCTCTACATCAGACTTCTCTGAGGTAAGCTGAGCGATTTGCTCGTCACGGCTAGCCACGTCGGCCTTCAGCTGATCAACGAGGCCGGTCAACTGCACCTTGATCTGGTCAAACTCTGTAAAATGAGCTTCCAAATCCTTCACCTCCCGACTCCGAGCGCGGAGGGTACCCAGGATCTCAGTCTGACTGTACCGCATAACCGACGTCACCCGCCCGAGCATGTGGCAGCAGTACTCGAAAAGCCGATCCGGACCAATGTGGTCCATCCTCCTGACATCCTCGCCCTGGAAAAACAGTCGGTCGACACTTCTCACATATTCTGACATGTCGAAAGCCTCGTCATTCCAAACACTAGGACCCCAACGTTCACCATCGGGGGTAGCACCAGAAACTCCACCGCCTTGCTCTTCGCCGAACACGTCCACTAGGGGCGACTTCCCATGACGATGTCGACCAGAGGGTTCAGTACCACCGCTAGACGACGATTCGGACTCGTCCACCCCTTGGCCACCGGCAGGTGTGTTTTGATCCGATTTGGAACTCACATCAATTATCTCCTCGGCCCGCGGAACGGTGTTGACCGTAGGAGATCGGATCGACATGGTCCGGCGGACGTTAGGCTGCAACATCGCCACAACCCTGGGCTGCTTGCTCGGCCCACCCTCAGCACAATCAGCCAAACCCCGCTTTCGCGCAAGAGGCACTTCCACGGAAGCCTCCTCCTGCTCAGCAATCACCACCGCCCTCGGCACCGGCACGACAATAGGCACGTCCTCCTCGGGTCTCTCGGGCCTGGTGGGACTCTCGGCTTGCATCAGCCGGATCATCTCGGCCAATGCCGGGTCAATCTCCATTTCAACTGAAAATAAGGAAAAACAGGTTAGCTAAAGACCCGAACGATAAAAAATAAGTAATAAGCAACGGCGAATAAGGGGCAATCTACTCACGATAGTGTGCCCGCAAAGACGAAACCGAGTACCGGCAAAGATCTTGACACTTAAACACAAACTGTGGAACGCCGTCCTCGTCCACAACTACCGATTTCGCCAACGTCTCCAACAATTCCTTGTCGGCCGGGCACAAAGTATCCGGATCATCCGATCCATACTGACAAGCACCTAACTCGAAATGCTTGTCACTCCACCAAAGGGGAAACCGTTTTGATACAGTCCCCGCCGAGTCAGTATGGAACCACCATGACCGGTCGTCACCCGTCGTGATTACTCGGATGAAATCCTTCTTAAAATCCTTATACGAATCAGTGAAGTTTTGAAGCACCTTGGTCGTCCGGGACTTCAAACTCACCATTCCATGGCCCGCGAGCCCGTACGTGTGAGACGGGACAAAAAGATGGAAAAATAAATCAAGGGACGGCCTCCGACCCAACACCTTCATCAGTCGCTCGAACGACC
Source organism: Acmispon strigosus (assembly GCA_030819835.1). NCBI lineage: Eukaryota > Viridiplantae > Streptophyta > Magnoliopsida > Fabales > Fabaceae > Acmispon > Acmispon strigosus. The sequence continues at coordinate 38,545,164 of JAUAMA010000005.1, read as the reverse complement.
GAGCGAAGGCCCATCCACCCGGATGCAACTGAGACGGAGCCACGTCCAAATACTCCAACACTCCCATCATGAACTTAGAAAGGGGCAGTCGGACCCCAAGCTTCCGAAAGATGACCAAATGAACGAAAAACCCAGACACGGGCTCATGGCAAACCCGATCGGTCACCGCTGGGGCACGAACGGCATGACCAGCGCCGATCTCTTCTCTCGTAACTATGTTTTTCTTCTCCAAATACTCCGGGTCCGCGTGGGCCAGCCGAGACGGCATCGCGAGAATGTCTCGACATAACTCGTTATAGCGGAAGTCATCACCGACTAAATCCGGGTATTTAGCTTTATCCTTCTTAGTCCTTTTCGACGCCTTGACGGGACGAGCGGCCTTCAACTTAATACCCGGATAGGTCACTTCCTTGGCACGCACCATTACGAAAACCTGAAAGGGGGCCGAGTCAGTCAAAAACTGTTCGAGGTTAGGAACCACACTCGGCCCCCTTCCTCTTAACGACAGACTACCGCCAAAAAAAAAAAAAAAAAAAAAAAAAAACAACAACAAAAACGACACGCGGGAAGATTGAAGGAAAATTGAAACCATACCTGATAAGTCGAACACAACGATCGGAAGAACAGAGACGACAGCAACAAATCACGCAATTCGCAAAGTCGGAACAAGAGCTCTGCAGCCGATTATATGTAAATAAGCACAAACTCAGAACAGCTTTATATAGACAAATTCGCGACCAGATGAAACGTCGCATTGATTACCCACTGGGGGGCAGGTAAGAAACCAATCGTCACAGGACACGCCTCAAGAACATCAACAGTCACCTACGCATCAAGCCCAACGCACGCGACCCCTCTTCCCTCCACCATAACGGTCGCCAGACCGTCCCTTAACGAACTCAACATGATCGCCCGCCGCCGGTTTCCCACCGCCGGCCGCTCAGGGGGCAGCCCGAAGAGTGTAATCGACAGATCAACCACCACCAACTTCTAAAATTTTCAATTAACTACGGATCGACCAATGAAACCCGGACGAGACGACCAGAGAGAACAAGATGACTCTCACCGTGCAAAACAAATACACGGCGGAGTCAGGGGCAACTGTTCCAATCGGGCTTCCGGTCAACCATAACACGACCGGTCAACCATACAACCCACCCGGAAAACGGACACTCGGAGGGAAGGCCGCGCGACCAAAACGGGCAGCAAACCTTCCAGTCGGAGATTCCGGTCAGTGCTGCCGATCACACCCCGACTGTGGGGCTCCGACCGGGCGTATGATCCCGGTCGTGGCAGGCGATGGTCTTCACAAGATACCCGTTCTGACATTCCCTCGAGCCCCTCAAGTGTCAGAAAGATTCCTTGCTATAAAGCCCATCCACTTTTCCACATAAGGTACACACCCTCATATACCTCGGACTTACTTAGCTCTCGAGACGATCACTGACTTGAGCGTCGGAGTGTCTTTGCAGGTACCCCCCGTTTGTTGGATCGGCGACATCTCAGTACACTCTGCATCACTACCTCGTCCAACAGAAGTGCCGTTCCCCAGTTTCCGAGTACTCTTTCCGATCGACCGGTCGGTGAGTTTCGAACACAAACAAAATACAATCTGCCCACCCGCCACAAAAGCATAAAAGAAGCAGCAGAACCGAACAAAAAGAGAAAAAACAAAGACAATTTCGTTCACTTTTTATCTTAAACTTAAAGTGATGTTAAGTTGTTTGCACGGAACTAATAAATATCTAAACAATTAAACATAGCCCTGCTAAACTTTACAGGTAGAGAAAAATAGAATCGAGTAAATATATATTAGCCTACTCTTGATTCAGCTAAGACCAGGGATGGCTTAAATGGTAAAAGAATTTACTCTTAAATGAATTGGTGTAGGAATTGACTCAAAAGTTGGTTTATTAAAAGAATGCAATTAAAAATTAACAAGCTAAAATCTAGCTTAATTTAACCTTTAAAGATACTTAAACTAGCTAAAATCTAGCTTAACCTATAAAGATACTTACTGCCTTAGGTTGCAATCTTAAAAACAAGTTCTGTTATTTAAGTTTTCAGTGGATTTTGAATAAAATCTACATGGAATCAAACAAAGGTACCTTAGTGTGTTATGAGAACTTCCATTTTAATGTGTGCTTAATTTTTTATTAAACTCAACATCAATTCATATTGAAGTTAATGGAATAAAATTTAGATTTTTCATTTATGTGTTAAAATGTGTGTTATTCCATTTGCGTTAAAGTTAATGGGAAACCTAACACACACTAAATTTATATGAAGAGTTTATTCACTTTTTATTTGTTTGCGTTTGCACTGATAAAAATTTAAATCAACATAACTTATTTTTACTTCTAAAAACCTTTCTATATTTAAAAAGGAGATGGTTCTAGGAGAAGCTATTAATTAGCAGTATTTTTTATGTAGAAAAGGAGTGATTTTGGGTATTAAAAATAAAGCCAAACATGCTATCAAATTTCAGTGCATGGAGCAAAATTAATTATTTTAGAAGTCTGAACTACTAAAATTGTTTTATGCCCCAAGAGGAAGGGTTGATAAAAGGCAAGTGCAACACGTCAAGGTTTTAAGAATGCCTTTTGTTAGTGCTGCATAATCATCCTCCACACTCATACCTACGGAACCAATGAATGTAAACCTAATTGCCAAAAAGTAGCTGGCAGAGCCCACGAACAAAGAGGTGGAGAATATGGAAAAGGAATTTAGAAAAACACAAGATTTTGCTAGTGAATACCAAAACAACCTGTCCTGATTCTCAATACAAGCTCAATGATAAAGTGGGCAATTTCAAATAGGTTGTTATTTAAGTTTATGTATATAGTTTAAAACTTCATTACTTGATAGATAGTTTGACTAAAATATTATTAGTTAAAGTTAAATTATATTGAACAGAGTGAGAATGAAAGTTATTAGGTAAGTAATTAGTGAGAATTGTTACATATAGATATAAAAGGTGGTAGATGAGAGCAAGGGCGGAGCTAGAATTTTCATACCGCGAGACCAAAGATCAAACAAAACATGTATATGTGCATGTTGGAAACACTTTAGAAAATTATAGTGGACTAAAGCAAAGTGAAGTTGCTTCAAAACCAACACGTTTCAGGCTGATCGTGATTTTTATTCTGTACCCAAATATTCACTATGCTTAAAATAGAAAAATGATATTTTGTTCTCACAAACACAAAATTATGTTTGGATATCAATCACATTTTTCATATACAGTCTCTGTTCAATAAAAGTTGTTGTTTAAGGTTGTGGGACACGGAGTAAGATAACAATTATTGATAGTACAATTTGACTAAAATACTTTTATTCAATTTTACTAGTACCATGTGCAGCCATTAAATTCTACCTTCGAAAGAGAAGAATGTACATGATAGAGAAGAGTTGTGGTTGGTTAATATGAAATGTGATAAGTGAGACAAAATTCATTAAATGAGGGTATAGATGATAAAAGTTAGAAAATTGTCTTGGTTTTATAAAATAATAAACATATTGGAAAAAATTAAGAGAGACTAAAATAACAATCTTTGTGAAACGGAGGTAATAGTATGTTAAGGGAGAAAAAATGTACCTTTATGTTTTAACAAATTTAAACGTAATTAAGTGTGTTATGAGTGTGAAAATGTAATCAATGAAAAAGGAGGAATGTGATACCTAGGGATGGAAGTATGTCATGTTGCTGACAGAGGCCAATGGCCTAACCTACATCAGGCCTAGACCAGGCCAGAACAAATTATTAAATAGACAAGGCTTAGGTTTTTTTAAAAGCTTACTTAGTTAAAAATATCAAGCTTAAGATACTTAAAAAGCTTTGTAAGTCTAACAGACCGGTCTATTTAAATAAATATTTTTTATTATTTTTACATTGGATTTTTATTATAATATCTTAAAATTATATTTTTTTGACTTATTTATATGTTTAAACGTGTTAGACTACATAAGGATTTAATCATATAAACCTCATTAGTAATAGATCAATAACCTATTTACTTTGACTTAGATGATATAATGATTTTTTTTTTACTTGTCAACCTATAGGTTTGTTGACATGTTTACAAATAGATTTGTCGTTCATCTCGAATGTATTATTATAAGACATACCTGTAAATAGGCTACCAGGTCAGATAAGACTTTCAAAAGGATCAGGCTAAGGCCTAAAAGAAAGTCTATGATAGGTAACAAGGTTAGACTCAAGCCTTGAATTTTTTAAGTAAGCTTGACATATTTAAGCAAAGCCTAGCCGCCCCAGCCCAGCCTATTTCCACCCATAGTGATATCTTTTCTATTCCACTTTTCCATTGGAATACATCAATTACAAAATTACTCACATTTATCTCTCATTACTACTCATATTTATCTCTCATTTACCAATGAAATTTTTAGTAATTCAATATCTAAAATTTATTTTATTTTATTTTATCCAAACATCATTATTTTTTTAAACTTACTTTTGCGTATAATTCTCAAACACAAATCTTCATTTCATCAAACTCCATTGTCAAACATAATTTTACCGAGCGATAATCCAAACAAACTTTACATGTACAAATCAATTGATACAACTGATAACTTTTTATAAGTAGAATAAATATATAATTAGTTTAAGTATAAGAGATACTAACCAACTTATACTTTTGTCAAAACTGTCAAAACTAAAAGTCACGATAAATAAAAATCTAATAATTTTGTTTGCCTTCTTAAAAATTAGTACAAAATAGAGCAAAGTCGTAAGACATGTATGGGGCTGATGCCTGCCTAGTGCCGGAAGGTCAAGGAAGTTGGTGACCTGATGACAGGGGAGCTGGCGACCGAAGCCTCGGTGAACGGTGACCGTAACTATAATGGTCCTGAGGTAGCGAATTTCCTTGTCGGGTAAGTTCCGACCCGCACGAAAGGCATAACGATCTGGACACTGTCTCGGAGAGAGACTCAGTGAAATAGACATGTCTATGAAGATGCGGACTACCAAGAGAACTAAACACCACATATTTATCTCAAATCTTAAGGTATTATGTATATGGATCACATCTCTTCTAAAGTCTTCATCTAATCAATTTTAAGCAAATGTGGGCCCCCATACTCAAACTTTCATTCTCAACAATCTCTTGTCACCACCACATTACATCATGCTCCCCTTAGCGGAAGCTATTCACACTTGCACCACAGTCCTTTCACCACTCGTCAATGGGACACGTCGCCTTGCCACCACATTGCTAGGAAGACTTTCAATATAAAGAGTTGTTACCATGTTCTCACCAACCATCGGCTCTGATACCACTCTTAGGAAATAATACCATTGAAAAAAAAAGCACAATATAAACAAAAGAATCTAATGTGGAAACTCCAAATTAGGAGAAAAATCATGATCGTTGTCTAAAGACAACGAGAAACAACACTATGTGAATTTTTTTACAATACATAAACTTCTCTCAATCTCACCTCAATATCCTAGTACACCAGCATTCTCACAAAGCAAATATTTAAGCTAATGAATTCATATATAAACTTAAAGTGCTACTAACCGATGAACCTTCAAACAAAGAGCTAGTCTCACTAACGAATTGATGGCGATCCATGTTGAAAATGTTTCCTTCCGACGCCTTATACAATTTTGATTGTATCAACACATTCTTGACTTGTAATATCAACAAGTCAAAGTTGATTCTTCCATCAAGTACGGTAAACTGTGCACCAGTAGGTTCCTAGGAAAGAGAGGCAGGCTAAACTGGACACGTTTTAATACCAAGTCTTTCATAGTCAGAACATTTCTAGAACAACAGTTTCACAATATCTCAGTTCTTCAACACTTTCACAATATCACATTTCTTTTCTAATATGAAAGATCAGGCGTTGTTGCAACCACATAGCATACTAAGAATTTAATATTTCATCGAACTTGGAGCTCTGATACCACTTGTTGGGAAGATCTGGAAGCCCATGAGCTAAAGAAACAAAACACTTAAAGAACCAGACACAACATCATTACCCAACGTAGGACTCCATATTCACACTTACATTCCCACCGTCTCGCCCATGATGTAAGAAGCCCCAAGGCACCAAACTAGGTATGTTAGTTAGTAAGTGTTCCTAAACATAGTTGAAGTTTAGAAAATCTATAAGAATCACATCTATTATAACAATCGTGTCATTTAACAGCTATAAAAAGTAGCTTTTGCATGTCAATACGCGATTCAGCCATAGGAGTTAAAGCAAACATGGTATAATTTGGATGATTTTAAATTTGTAAAGTAGTTTCTATGAAAAGTGAGTTTAAAGTGAAAAAGTTTATATTTAAAAAAATTCCTCTTAAAAATAGATTCATGAATGAAATTTAATCTGAATGCAAAAACTTTGTTTTGTCACTTTGATTAAAACCAGAGTTTGGAAACAAAATAAATTTCGGCTTTTAGACATGAATAGTTCACTGTAGCAAAAAAAAAGACATGAATAGTTTCAATAAAATCACGTTTTTAAGTGACAAAAATCCAAATATACTAAAGTAGAATCACTCCAAAAAGCAGCGTGATTTGATCGCCACAAGTGGCATGCATAGAATAGCACCATTTGAGTAGACATACACAATAGCGCATCAAAGATCTAATAGAATCGGCCCACTTAAAACATCCGTATATGGATGTTCTCAAAAATCAAACTCGCCAAAGTTGACTAATAGCTTATTGGTTTTTTTAATTCTATTAAAGTCCATAACATTCAGTGCATAGTGAGACTAGCTCTCCCAACACAAGTATTTTCTATTCACTGCATAGTGAGACTAGCTCTCCCAACACAAGTATTTTCTATTCACAAGCCGGAACCAAGCGCTATGGGTATTGCTTATTCTTTAGGATCTAGTCTATTCAACATTAATCAAGAGAGGATCACAAGATTATACAAAATCTCAACATGGATCCATTTCCATATTCTTCTGCAATGAAGCGTCCTAACAGACTTAAATGGCCATAAATGTCTGACATGCAAATTGAGAATTGGCATTTTGAAAAAGACTATTAAATCTCCAGAATCAATATATAGATGACTGACCTCACTACATTGTTGTAATTCGGTCAATGGAAAGTCACAGCTCAATAGAACAATATATAACAAAAAGATCAGGAAAAAATGTAATCAGTCACACCCTAGTAAAAATGGTAGCTGCTGGAGCAGAAAAACTTGCATCCTGTCCAGCTCCTATACTCTTTTAGCACCGATTTACAAGTTGTTATCTGAATAAATTCTATAAATTAAACCCCAAAAAGTCATCAAATAAATTAACTGTTTAGAGCTGCAAGAAGGAACTTAAGATGCTTTCATGCCACCATTTGCTCCTGCTCCATGTACAATTGCTCCACCAACCAAGCTGGAATCACATCTGCTCCATTGTTAAGGTAGAACTGCAGCTGCTTTTGCTTATCCTCAACACTAAGCTGACCAGATTCCGCCGGCGCACCATCCTTCACAAGTGAATGAACCCAGGACACGTCCGCTTCATTAACACCAGCTGGCACTGCAGTTGTAGCAGCCATTGTTAAAGGAGTGTTGCTGCTTCGAAATCCGAAAGAAGAAGACTTCCTCAGCTTATTCAACTCTTCTCCACGCATGCTGCCCCAATCTAGGTTTCGATCAGGTGAGCCCCAGACAGAAAAGGGAGGAGCAGGAGAAGAAAGCTCAGCATGGCGGTTCACTGCACTGCGCTCGATAAAGCTCTGGCTCCGCTTCGAAAAGGCAGCAGATCTTGGATTGAACGCCATTGCAGCTGCTTCCCCAGATGGATTGAAGGTTGGTGATCCAATCACGCTTGAAGATGAAAGGCCGGAAGAATAGCTTCGTGGCGGCTGGTTCACATTCGGACGCATCTGATGGATTCCACTTGGAGACTGCAATTGAGACCCTGCAACATCAAGTGAGAGTCCATGGAGTTGAGGCAAAATCGACTGATTGAGAGACCCGAACATGTCTTCAAAGTTAGCAGGGTTCACCCCTGAAAGCCTACTTAGTTCCCCGGTATGATCATTCAAAGAAACAGAAAAAGCTGGACTGCTAGGCATGGAGTTTTTCCAGTTCGAAGGAGAGGAAATACCGGAGATCTCGTCCATCATTAGCTGCTGCCTGCGCCGATTGATTTCAAGTCTGAGCAGTTCATTATCAAAATCAATATCCCTAGCAGCTAATGCAGTATTCAACCTGCTTTTGGGAAGCTGCAGGGTAGGGACTGAAACATTCTGCCACATGGCTCCTCCAGCAACTGGAGAAGATCCCCCAGATGGACTCAAAGGTGGTGTTGAGACAGGTGCTATCATGGAAGATGGAGAACCAAATGCAATTGGGCCAACTGAACCCATCTCCAATGCAGAATTGTTAGCAGGGTATGACCTGGGAGAAGGAATTGCAGAACCCGTAGAAGCATACACGGGGCGAAGCTCCTCAACCCTGTGAGCGAAGAAGCAAACTCTCCTCGTGCACGTGCTCTCCTCCTTGCAAAGCCGTGTCCGATACTGGGCAGGGTGCAGCCAGCACTCAAAAATACCATGTGCATACTCACAGCCATCACCTTTGCTGCAGGATCCTTTGCGAAACTCAGGACAAGGGACGCAGCTATAAGGATATTTCCTCGGATCACGCCGCCTCGCATTTTCCCCCGGGTGAACAAAGGGGCACTCGGTCCAATCATGAGAGTAAACCCTCGAACAAGGCTTCACTTTAAACGTAAACATCCTAAATTCATCGGTTCCATATATCCCATTCTTGATGTCTGGAAGGGTGACATCAACAGGATAATCTTTCTTCTCAATCCCATCTCTTGAAACACGAGGCGTGTTCACATCCTGCCTCTGCCGCTCCTCAATTTGGTCGAGCACTTCCGGAAACATAAGCCGTGCCTGATCAGCGTCACCGGTACCCTCGAGTAGGGCTTGTAGCATCCTCTTCCTTGGATTAAAGATAGACTTATTCACAGAGGCAATCAAGTCGAGGGGTCGGTTACCATTGGCGGCTACAGCACCAACATCAGCAGATGCATCAAGCAGAAGCTTGACAACCTCAGGGGATGCAGCAGAACCCCCAGCAACAGCACAATGAAGAGCTGTAGCGCCATCTGACCGACTAGCCCGATTAACATCAACACGACCGGTTCCAAGAATATAAACTGACACACCCATGCTTCCAAACATGGCAGCAACCATGAGAGGAGTCCTCTCTTCATAACCCAATTTATTCGAGCCAACCCTCCTTCCATACCACAACCCTAACTCATCAATATCATGACCCCACGTTTCAACTGCATCCTTGAAACCAATCAGATCATCTGCTGCTGATAATTCAAGCAAAGCTGAAATCTTATGATGCAGCCCTTCTTTTCCATACTCATTCTCCATGACGAAACCGGTTTGAGAAGCTTTCTTATTGGAACCACTGCACATGGAGATATATCCCTCCCTAAGCCCTCAGCAGGATCTGAAAAATCCCAGTAGAAACAAACAGGTTCAAGAATCAAGATGATATTGCACCAACCAAACCATGATAATTCAAATTCAAAGCCCAGAAACTCAATTTAATATAACAAAGTGGAAACAGATAAAGTCAAATTGAGGGTCATATTTTCCCCCATTTTGTGGATGCGGGTGATTGTTGAGAAAACAAACAACTCAGAGAGTTACAGGATTATGAATCACCAAGAAATTTACAACAAGCATGCCCAATTACCCATAATTGATAAAGGTTCAGTCTTTTAGTTATTAATAGTTATCAACCAATAATTATAAAAATTAGCATAAGTCCAGGTAACAGAAGAAACGAGAAATCGTTGCAAACAGAAGAAAATAGCAAAAACAACCTGTGCTTCGTTGCTCTCATGGTGAATAAAAAAAGCAATTTTTTTAAAGATCGCTGATAAGATTTTGCTCCATCAATCAACACTCTCATGATACCAAAACCCATGAATTTTCTGAAATTTTCTTAGCAGCCAAGCAAAAAACAAAAATTGAAAAACTAATACAGGACCCAGTCCTAAACTGAAATTGAAGGAGCCATCATGAAGAAGAAGAGAGAAAACAACATGCAAGAAGAGAAGAAGCATACCTTGCAATCGCAACGGAGACTCAGAAAGCAAGGAAGCCAAGCTCTGGTTTTTCTCCCTGCTTTTCAGACTAAAAAACTTGCAACGCTTTTAAGAGAGGAAGAAAAAGAAGACTTTTCTCTTCTCTCTATATAATATATATATTGTTTTCTTTATGGTTTATTGGTTTGGGTCAAAAAAGTGGACCCCACCTAGCTGCCTCACCAGTCACAAGTTCCTCCTCTTCTTACTAATTCCATTTATTTAATTAAATATATACATAATATAATATAATATTATATTATATAATATAATATTATATAATATAATATTATACAATATAATATTGTATAATATAATATTATATAATATAATATTGTATAATATTGTATAATATTATATAATATAATAATATATAACATTATACAATATTATATCATATATTATTATATTATATGATATGTATATTACCAATTCCATTTCTATTTAATTGTCCACTTTAAGGAAAAATAATTGTTTCCATATATATGTCTACTTGCAATTTCAAAAGAGAATTAATTGATTTCATTTTCAATATGCCTTTGTATTAAGGTTATTCTTATCTCAGTTCAAAAAAAAAAGGTTATTCTTGTCAATTGCAATAAATGATGAAAGATAACATCTTAAAGATTAAAATAGGAAAATGAATTTATTTTCTAAGAAATCAATAAAATTAATCATGTTTTTCAATATGTGTGTTTTATTTCGTATTGGACAGATAAATAGGAACGAAGGTAACATATATTACAAGAATGTATCTTAGGAGTAAAACGTTCTTATATGAGAATTGTGAGAATAAATCATAATCATTAGATCTAAAATTAAATGGGTAAGATTAAAATATTAAGTCATGAGCCTTTTTAAAAAAGACATATGACATTTTTAAGTGATCATGCGAACACTAAATAACTTTTAATCATGAATGTTCATTATTATATCTAACCGTCATGATTTAGTTTTAGAATTCTCGTATAACAACACATTTCTCATAAGATACATTTAGGGGAGGAAATAGGTTAGACTAGGCTAGGCTTTGGTTAAATATGTCTGACCTACTTAAAAAATCCAAAGTCTGAGTCTAGCCTGTTATGTGTCATAAACTGTTTTTTAGGTTCGAGTCTGATCTTTTTGAAAGTCTGGTCTGACCTGATAGTCTATTTAGATGTATGTTTTATTAGAATACGTTCAAGTCGACTGACAAATCTATTTGTTAACATGTCAACAAACTTATAAGCTAATGGGTAAATATATATTAATATTATTATATCGTCTAAGTCAAAGTAATTAGGTTATAAAACCTCTTCTAAATAGGTTTATATGGTTAAATCATTATATAGTTTAATATGTTTAAACATATAAATAAGTCAATAAGTATATAATTTTACAACATTATAATAAAAATCTGCTTATCAAAAAAATTATTATAATAAAAATCTGATGTAAAAGTAATAAATATAATAAAATAAACTATGTCTATTTTAATAGGTCAGTCTATTAGACTTACAAGGCTTTTTAAGTGGCTTATGTCTAGTTTTTTTAACTAAATATGCTTTTGAAAAAACCTTGACCTAATTTATTTAATATTTGGTTTGGTCTGACCTGAGCCTCTATTTGTAGTCTGACATACTTCTATCCCTAGATACATCCCCGCTATTATATATATATATATATATATATATATATATATATATATATATATATATATATTTTCCGAGTTTGGGTCAATCAAATTTAGTATGATAATTAAATATTGTAGGTTTTAAAAATATCATATCTAATTTTATTTTAATTATTGATTTGGATCATCTCATGTGAAATTTCTCTCATATTCTCTTATGTTGAAGTTTTGTATTTATCTCTCTCTTTACATGTATTAAATATGTGGAACCCTTTAAATATTTATGAAGAGACAAAGAGAAATACGCAATGTTCTACTTGACATTGTATTGAACCACAAGTATGCCCTATTAAGGAAATCTTATTGGAGAAAGATTGGATTAGTATTAAGGATAGAGGCACGTTTGGTACGTCGTATTAGACATGATGGTATGAGTTTATACAATGCATTATGAGTTTATTCATTGTTTGGTACTAACATTCTATTATATATGCGTATCTATCAATCCACTCTTATACATTAAAATGATGGATTATTCAATTCAACATATAAATGATGGATAAGGCATGATAAGATTGTTACGTATAAGCTACTTGAAATTATTTAATCCACTACCACAACCACCACCACCACCCTCCACCGCAATCTCTACCATTGCCACCACCGCATTGTCGACATCGCCACCACCTTCACCGCCCATCATCACCACCACCCTTCGCCACAGCCAATGCCATCACTGCCCTACAACACTGCAGCTACCACCACAACCAACTCCACCACCACCCTCACCATCGCCTCCCGCACCCTCCACCATTGTCATCGCCATTATCGCTACCACTCTATGCCACCACCCACCATGACCATTGTCATTGCCGCCACCATCACTACAACGACAACCACCACTATAGTGACAACCACCACCCACCACCACTGCACCGACGTTCTCACCACCACCGCCCTTCGCCACCGCTACGACCATTGCTGCCACCATCGCCCTACAATATTGTTACCACCACCACAACTACTGTCACCGTTACATCCACAACCAACTCCATCACCCCCTCACAATTGCCCCCACCACCATTCTACCTCCACCACCCACCACACACCACCACTACCACCCTCCACCAAACATATGATTGCATCAATTTAAACAATATCACATGTTATATAATTTAGGATCAAACGTTGTATCGTATTAAATTTTCATTGGATCTTATTCTCACCGGCCTAATACAATTAGACCTACTATCAAGCCTAATATTATAAAATATACCAAACAGTCCATAATGCTCTCTCTACAACTACAAATATTTAATGTACGTGCATTTACTAATATCATATCTAGTTTTTATGGTATTACATTTATAACAATTGACTTTTTTTCGGCAATATAACAATTAAACTCTAAAACTTGATTTTCTTAATAAAGTTTTGGATAAGAATGATGGCCAAGTTGCAAAAACTTTAAAAATTAATCAACACGTTCCTTATTGTCGCAGATGATCATTAATTAGTAGATCAGAACAGTTCATTGTAGGAAATTCTTACGATGCTTTGTTGACATAGTAAACCAATGAATAAATGATATATTATCGTTTTATTAATGTTAAGATTTGTAGTTAGTTTAATTTAAACAATTTATTAACCACGAGTGAGGTGTGGTAGTTGTTTATCTCATTCATTAACTATGCAATTAGGAGTTCGAACTCTTCTCATATGAATGAAGAGAACAATTGTAACAAGGGGATTAGTCATTATTTTTGGTTGTTGATACTCTGGTTTTAAAAAAAATTAAACAGTTTAGGCTTAATTCCACTTTTGGTCTCTCATGTGTCACGTTTGTGCGAAAGTGGTCCTTGATTTTTAAAACGAGCTGTCAAGGTCCCTAACATTTACATCGTGAGAGAAAATAGACCTCACGTTCATATCTGTAAGTTGACCAACGGAAAACACTGACGCAACCTTCGTTAATTGACGTGGCTTGTTGAGTTAGCATGCTACTTAGATAAAAACGAAATTAAATTTTTCCCCCAAATTCTAAATTCCCAACCCTGCTGAAACATTTTCTCCCCAAATAAAACCCTAAATTCCCAACCCTATTTTAGAAACATCCACGCCAAGTGAGAAAGGTAAAGAAAGAAGAGATGGAGCGGCTTCAACCCCTTAAGTTTTTGGGTATCAATCTCTGGATCAAACGGTTGAAGAAAAAGAACCGCACCTGGCTGGTGGAGCTAGAATGCGTGGAGGGCAAGGGGTGCGAATGAGTGGATAGTTAATATATGTATTTATCAATATTAAACAAAGAGAGTACTATTTTTAACAAGATTATTTGCACATGGCTTCAACCCCTTAACAAAATTATTTGCATTTATTAATATATGTATTTCTTCTCTTTATGGATAGTTAATAAGAAACAAAAAGGGTACTATATTTAACAATAATTAATACCACCAATTTCACTAAATTTAGTGGAACTACATTAATTCACACTGAAAACACTTCTAACAAATCTGAAACACGAGAAGAACTTGTCTAACCGGAAAGTAGTAAAGTCTATAGTTTAACAAATGCTTAAAGTTTTTTTTATCAAAAAAGAGATTAAATTGTAAGCCCGAAAATGCTTAAAATTCTTTAAAAGAAAAAAATCCAATATTTGAAGTAATTTTCTAAACTCATTTTTAAAAAGGAGAAAAAGGTCGATGTTGTGATCTTATGAAGATGTTAAAACTCTTAATTTTTTCTTTTTGAAGGTTACATTCTTAGTCAATCATATTTGAGAGAGGTGGAAAAATAGTTATTTTATTTAATTTAATGAAAATGGTTTAAAAATTGCAATGATGAGACAGTTTAGTACATAAAAATTAAACTCATAAAAAAACCATCAATTTCAATTTCCAACTCTTAATTTAGTGGAACTTTCTTAGTTCACATTAAAAACACTTCTAACAAAACCGAAACACGAGAATAACTTGTTTAACCGGAATTTGGTACTAAAGTTCAAAGACTTTTAAAAGCTGAAAAAACGCTTAAAGGTTTTCTAAATATTTTTTCATTGCTGTTGCATCTGTTTTCTATACGGTAGCGACTCCTTTCAACAAATGACTTTGTGGGGTTTCATTTTTTTTTCCAAGGTATCATACAACCGACAACCATGAAACTAATTCTCCGAGGCTCTAAAATCACGTTAAGTGGGTATGACTTGTTTACGCAGATTTTTGGTAAACAAATAATTCTAATTTACAAATTGGATTTAAATCAAGTTATGGGTTCGTTGATAGAAACGTTTTTCAAAAGTGCTTAAAATAAACGGCACGAAGTTCAAAGATTAACAATACAATATTTTGACCCAGAAACTTTACAGACATGTAAAGTGCTAAACTCAAGAAATAATAAATTTCGACCCAGAACAGAATGAACATGTACATAAATTTAAATAGTAGAATGATAAATTTGCATGAAAGATAAATAAAACAAAGTAAATTTGCAGGAAATTATAAGATTGCATTGAAAGTAAATGGTGTTGAAATTAACATACTCAGTTGTTCCCAATAAGTGCTTTGGAGTCACGTTTATTTGGAGTTTTGCAAGCAATATATGAGTTTTCAGAGTTATGATTTTTGAACACTTATTACAATTAACAAAGTTCTATTTGTAGAAAGTAACTGTCTACAACGGCTAATCTTCATAACATGTACGCGTGTCCTCTGACTTGTCTTCATCGACGGTCTTAAGTCATTCCACGTGTCTTCAATCTAAATCCTCTTCAACTGCATAACTGCTGACCAAGTTCGAATTTCTCGACTGGTGGAATAGATGATAAGTGAATTTTTGGCTAAGTTAATATCTTATTTCGACTGGACCATGTATTGGTCGAGAAATACACATGTGATATCTCTTTTACCATGTATTCATCTTCACACTTAGCCATCTTGTCACTTAACTACTTCGAGGCTAATAGTCGACTTATATGTGTCGAAAAAACTAAGATATACACTTTGTAAAATTTTAGGCTAACAGATGCCCCCAAAAATGTCATTTTTCGAATGATAATAACTCTGAAGAAAAATGACATTTTTATTCGAAAACTGTTCTCTAAAATCAAACCGTTTCAGAACGGTTCTACTACCCACGATCTCCAATCACCTCAATATTCATACCCATGTTCTGTAGCAATAAAGCCTCATCATTAGCTTTCTTTGAAACATGCCTATTGAAGAGAATTTAATATTATTTTAATTATGCATGGTGGATTCCAAAATTTTCAAAGTTGGTTTCACTTTCAAATCCACAACTCTTTTCAAAACCACACAAGTCTATATATACACCAATTTATTTTTTTCTTTACCCTTTACTCTTCTGCAATTTCAGACACACTCTTTCTCTAGAACCACTTTCATTTAATCTTTTAAGCTTCTACAATGGCTACGTCCTCATCAAACTAGGCCACTGAAGAGGGCAATGTCCCTTTGGCTGCTAACATAGAAGCTTTGATCCAAGGAGGTTGACGTTCGTATATCCCAGAACCTCCAAACAAAGCTGTAAATCTTGAAATCTGGAAATCCCAGGTACTCATCCCTTTTACTCTTGAAGGAAAAAATCATGCCATTCTTGGTCCCTTTAAGCCAAAGCAGCCTAAGTCTGCTAATGATTTTCACCCTTGTGAAAAAGAAACTGAACTCATTCTTGCATTTAGGGATAAATACTATTTATCTTTTATGCCTGACCCTACTAGAGCCTTTAGATATGCACCTTATATTGATTCTGAAATCTATCTTAAATGGTTAGCTAAAGTAGAGTCTATGAAAAGTGAAGTTTGGAAATAACGGGGTATTTTTTACTTAATTCAACTTTCCAAGTCGATTTTTTTTTTTTATAATCCTGCTATACTGTTGAGCTCCTTTTTCTTTTGGGAACTCTCAACCAATTCCTTTTATGTTCCTTTTGGGATAATCACTGCTATTTTTTTTGATATAGGAGCTATCATTGGTCTTCGACCAACCGGTGTTGATTATCGACCCAACATGAATCCTAAAAACTCTGTTTATGTTGTGACAAAGTCTTTAACTTTCAGCTTTTTCAATTCTCAGAATTATAAGCCAGACTCTAACGAAGTTTCTGCTGAAGAGCATGTAGCTTTCCTCCTCTTTTGGCTTTCTCACTATGTTTTCTGCACTAGGTCTCTTCGAATTCCTCTGAAACTTTTAAACTTAGCTCAGATCCTTCATGAAGGTACTGACATATGCCTTAGTAAGCTTATCTTAGGCTATCTTTACCAATCTCTTGGTGAAGCTGTTTGAACATTTCGAAAAGAACCTGACCCTAATCATTCTTTTCTTGCTGCTGGCCCTTTATGGCTTCTTCAACTCCGGTTGAATTCCATGTTTGAATCTAAAATTTCGAATGATGTCGAAATTCCAAATTCTGTTCCTCGAAACATTAAAGGCCATCATTTATTATTTCTAAACCCTCAATATAGCAAAGATACCTTTCAAGCAGATTTTAGGAAGTATTTCACTATGTTTCATAGCTTATAAGACCACACCCTTGATCTTTCTCCATTCCGTTTTCGACGCCCTGGACCAAGTTGGTTCAAAAGTTCCTTTCCCTGTGAAAGCATTGGTCTCCGAGATGAAAGCGTTAATATTTGGAAGGGATTTTTAACTCCTTTTATTCTCAGTGTTGGTTTTGCCAAAAAAGATTACAACCTTTATGGCTACAACCCCCAACTAGTGGCAAGACAATTTGGTTTAAGCCAAATCCTTCCTTGCACCCTCTTTCAAAAAGACTTCATTCTCTATCCTGAAACTCTTAAGAATGCTAAAGAGTTCGAGAACTTCATTGCACACTATGAAGAATGTTCACCAAATCTAACTCCTCTCAACTTCAAACCTTCCTTCTTTGTCACCAAAAAATTCGACGGCTGGTGGGCCAAGTATTGAGCAACCGTGGAGTTGAGTATTTTTCACCAAACCAAAACCATGCTTCTTAATCAAACTTATCAAGGTTTTGGTTGCTGTTTCAACTTGACCATTTGCTTGAGCATAATAAGGTGTTGAAGTTAATAACTTAATTTTCAAAGATTGAGCAAACTGGACCATTTTTCGACCCACAAAAAATGACCCTTGATCAATTGTTAATGTTTCAGTAATTCCATATCTATAAACTATATGTTTTTGAAAGAACTCAATTACTACATCTTGGTTCATAGTTGTCAATGGAATTGCTTCTACCCATTTGATAAAATAATCTATGGCCATAATAATAAACCTATGTTGTCTCAAAGAGGCTGGCTTAATCTCGCCAATCAAATCTAAAGCCTATCCTTGAAAAGACCAAGGTTTTACAATTGCATGTAATTCACTAGCAGGTACATGTTGAATTCCCGCATGCTTTTGGCACTCTTGACAACCTTTAGCATACTCTATGCAGTCTTTCATAATTTTTGGCCAATAAACTCCTTGTCGAAAAAGTACCCATTTCATTTTTTTACCAGCTTGATGAGCACCACATAACCCATCATGAACAACGGATATAGCTATGTAAGTCTCAGCTTCACTTAAGCACTTAAGCAATGATCCACCTACATTCTTTTTAAACGATTCGTTACCAATGATAATATAACTTAAGACCTTACATTCAACTTTCTATCTACTACAACACCAGAATTTTGTAAATACTCAACTAAAGGTTTTGTCCAATCATTCTGAGCTAAACCTTCAATGGTTAGGATTTCAAATACCCCTGGAGTTAGCTTTTCTTTAATTTCGATCAACTCTTCTAATTTCTCTTTTGAAACCTAATAACCAGAGGCAATTTGAGCCAACTCATTTGCTTCTTGGTTCTCGACCCTAGGAACATGCTTTATTTCAACGTCATCAAACTTGTCGAGTAAGTTCAAAGCTTTGATGAAATACTTCATGAAATTTTCACTAATACATTTATATTATTTTGTTAATTGCTTATCAACTGATTCTGAATCCCCTTTAGCTCATAAAGCTAGCAAGATCTCAAGGCCAGAAATTAAAGCTTCATACTCTACTTCATTACCAGAACAATAGCCTCGAATTTTAAATTTGAATTTTGTAGGAATTCCATAAGGAGAAATTATAAAAACACCAATACCTGTTCCTTTTTTATGTCTTGAGCTGTCGAGATATAGCTTCCAAGGTTTCAACCCAACTAGACTAAGTTGACTCTCTGATGTTGTATGCTCAACCAACAAATCAACAACAACTTGGCCTTTGATAGATTTCAAAGGCGCATACGATAAAGAATATTCAGATAAGGCTAAAGCCCATTTTTCAAATCGACTGTGAAGAATAGGCTTAGACAAAAAAATGCTTTATTATGTCAAAATGTGAAAGTAAAATTACATTGAGTGGCTTTATATATTACTTTAGCTTAAGACAAGAAAAACACAAACAAAGGCATAATTTTTCTATAAAACTAAACCTATGATAAAAGTTTTTTCCTAGTTGTACTACTTTGGAACTAAACTCTTAAGATTCAATCGTGGTAAGCAGATACAAGTTTTGTCGTCCTCTGAGAGGTGTAATACTTATGTCATTCAATAGTTAGCAAACTTAAATGATGGTTTCACAATAAGTTGATTGTTTATTTATACATGAAGATAAACATGAAAAACAAGTAAAATGATAGAGAAACAACAGGTATGAGAATTTTCTGGGATTAGAATTACGTTTTCTGACCTCTATGTATTCTATTGACTCACATACAAATATAGTTCTATGAAATTGATTCCTCCCACCATTTCTTATCTTACTACCCAGTCCCCGACGTAGAATATTATCAACTTAACTATATTAATCCCCAATCCCTTGATCGATTAATAATAGTAAGTAGCATTGATGTTTGAATAGACTAATTATATAACCCTATTCCTATACCTTAGAATCATTAGATGATGTTACCTAGTTCAAATTTAAATAGTCGGTTCCCACCACCCTATCAAATCTAAATTCATGTTCTAGGTGATCAATCCAAAACAAGCTTTAAGAACAAGGTAAACTCATTGAATCATGGCAAAGAAACATATAACTCTAGTTCGGACTCAAGAACGTGCGAGTTCCCTACACAAGTTCGAATCAAGAAAAATACCATAGGGGATCAACCTAAGATATATCATGAAGCATAAGAGAAAACCATTGATTCTTTAACATAGTAACATGGATTTTGTATTAAAGGAAATCAAATAGATTACATAATTATCAAAACAACTTCATCTAACCCCAACAAAGAGTGAAATTAGCTATCCATTTCCATGGATAGCTTTACAATCATCAAAGAGAAGAATAACTATGAAAAACCAAATTCGTGACGGTTCCCCGACGATGAATCCGGCACCCAAGTCTCCTCTCCGACCTTGTAAGCCTCCCTCCCTTGTTTCTCTGGAGTTCTCCCTTTCCCCAAGTGATGGGGCTATGTTCTAAGCAAGTTCTGAATGATGGATATTTTTAAAACTCATGAAAAATGGCTTTTATATGAAAATACTGATGAAAGGCGCTCAGTTCCTTTTCTCGCAAGCTGAGCTAATTTTTTCCTTCACATGTGGGTTCTGGAACCGCCCCAGAAGTGCTGAGCACCCTTAAAATCCGTTGAGCTCATTTTTCTCAGAACCATTCTACCAAAAACAAGCTGAGCTCTCTTTTTTCCAAAACCGTTCTGCTAGAGACAAGTTAAGCTCCTTTTGGAATAAGCTGAGCTTCTTTTTCCTAGAATCTTCAAAAACTTCATTTTCTTGCCATTTCTTGTATTTGTTCCTTGAATCATCATTCCTACAACTAAGAAAACAATAATAGCTATGATTTAAACTATATTTAGAACATAATACTACTAAAACCTAATTATTTACTAACTCATACAAATGATGGATAATTTCAAGGATAATTCACATGTTTAGAAAAAATAAGTGCCAATTATAGTATGAGAACTTAGGTAAATTTGGCACTTATCAACCTAGTTTCTGCATCATTCAACATCTTACTGAGGCAGTAAATGGCTCTTTCGACACCATTTTCATCCTCTTGAGCCAACATGCTCCCTATTATTTCTTCTGATGAAGAAATATACAATTTCATTGTCTTATTTCCTCATTGGTGGAGACATTATAGGAGGATTTGCTAAATAAGTCTTTATGTCTTCAAAAGCTTGCTGATGCTCAGCCTCTCATCGAAATTCCTCCTCTTTTTTCAGTCTAAGAAGTGGCGAGAAGATCTTTGTCTTTCTACTGAGATTCGAAATAAACCTCCTTATGAAATTTATCCACCCCAGCAAGGACTGCAATTTCTTCTCATTCGTTGGTGGACTTGTGTTAAGGATCACATTTTCCTTGTTTTTATCGATTTCGATGCCTTTTTTGTGAACCACGAAGCCAAGGAAATTTCCTGCAATTACGCCAAAGACACGTTTAAGTGGATTCATTTTCAATCCATAGTTCCTCATTCTTTCGAATGACTGTCGAAGATGATCTAAATGATCATTTCTTGACGGGGATTTCACAACAATATCATCAATGTACACTTGCATAAATTTTCAATAAAATCATGAAAATTGGTGTTCATTACCCTTTGGTAAGTTGCACCATAATTCTTCAAACCAAAGGGCATCACCACCCATTCATATGTACCCAAGGCACCAGGGCATCAAAATGCCATTTTCGACACATCTTCTACAACAAAAATTTGGTTATAACCTGAATAACCATGTAAAAGACTTAAATAGTCATGACCGACTGCTGAATCAACTAACATATCAGCAATAGGAACTAGGTATTCATCTTTAAGAGTGGCAACATTTAAGTCTCTAAAATCAATACAGACTCTAATTCTGCCACTGTTTTTTATCACAGGAACTATATTAGCAAGCCAATTTATATACCTGGTTGTTCTGATGAAAAGGTAACCTTAATTCAACCAAATCTCGACTCAGTTCAAGAATTTTGTCCTAATCTTAAGTAAAACAATCTTTATACTCTTTTAGCAAGTTTATTATTTGATATTTGAGTTCAGGGTCAATAAGAGAACTTATATAAGTTGACCTCTTTTTTGATCCATCCCCCAAGTCAATCTCTTCGAGTGGATCCTGTGCTTTCATCTTCTTAATTGGATTTGATATTGAAGCCTAAAGGACCACCATCGTATATGCAATCTAATTGTGGCCCCTCAGTTTGATCCTTCACATAATCCACCATCTTTTTCCAATCTTCTTTTGAAACGTCTCCACTTTGAGGTTGCTTGTTGTCTTCTATAGCCAAAATTTCCTTTTCTTTTGCTTTCTCGACTACTGTAGTCTCGAAAACATTGGCAGCTTTCTGTTCTCTAGATTTTTGGGCCAATAAAGCCTTTTTGATAATATTTTCAGCCTCTAAGGCCGTTTGCATTTTATTTTCTGCCACATAGACCGTTATTCAAGCCAAGCTCGACTCAGTCATTGATCTCGACAACTTTCCACTCACAAGTGGCATCATTATTGGCATCCTCGGTGACATCCCTTACATGGAACTCTTGGTTCCATTGGAAGCCAAAGAAGGACCAACCTAACTGAGTAGGAAACTGGACCTTCCATTAAATCCCTACCAATCGAATTATAATGCGCTATGTACGTATTTTCTTCTCAAATGTCTTTCTTTCGACATGCTCAGCCTCAACAATAAAGTAACTTTGATCAGTGTCCGTGTTCTCGAGGACCCCATCTTCCTTCTACATTGAAAGCTTTTGGTGAAGGGTAGAAGGTACATCCCGAACGCCATGTATCCATTCTCGACCTAGCAACAAATTGTAATTTTCCTTGGAAGGCACAACCACAAAAAGTGTTGGTCTCTTAATAGTACCAACAATGATGTTGAGTAAAATGAGTCCTAGGGACTTGTTAGTTTTTCCCTCATAATCAGACAACACCATGTTATGGGGCTTCAAGTCAGCTTCAGTCTTACCCAACTTCTTCATCATGAATCGTGGCATTAAATTTATAGAAGCACTACCATCCACTAGGACTTTGTTAATCCCCATTCATTCCCCTCTAGCCCACACGAAAAGTGGCTTTAAGTGCTTCTTCATCTGCTCATCAGGTTTCTTGAACATTGCATTCTCTTCTTCCACGCCTCCTTTTCGCCATAACATAATAACATAGTGGATTGTCATCAAGCTCATCCTCGACATAATAATCATCCTCATCTTCTGTGACCTCAGAAATCCGGCCGAATTCAGTAAGGAGGATGGAAATGACATTACAGATGATGTCGAGATTGTCATCAAACCCAGAGTCGAAGTTGTCTATAATCAAGTCCTCTTCATCCTCAATGATTGGGCCCTTGTTCTTAGCACCATCAGAATTTGGCAAAATCTTCACCAAAGCTCTAGTCGAGTTGGGCAGCACCTATTTGCCAATATTCTTCTTAGATTTGAAATTTGGGATCTTGGCAGCTTGACTAGCCTCAATTTATGACTTTCTTTTTCCTTTGGTAACAACGCCACTGCGTCCTTGTCATGGCATTCTAACCATAGTAATCCTTTGGCCTATAAGTGTAGTTCTTGGACACCTGGGAGTGATCTGCATATGAAGAAACTTGCCTTACTTCAATTACCTTCCCCTTAGGCTAAGGAGCGTTGATCTTTGCTCTAGGCCTGGTCCATTGGTTTGGTGGAACCCCAATGGGTGGAACATAAGTATTTCCTCGACTGGACTAGTAATTAGGAGGGTCTCGAACATTTCGAGCAGGTGGACCCCATTGTGGGCCTTGAGGTGGAAAGTTCGACCTCTTAGCAGCAGCCACCTTCTAATGATTCTTCTTCATTTCATAGTCCTGAAAGGCCTTAGCAGCAGCCTTGTCAAAGACAACACTGCAACATGGACAAATCATAACCTCTCTATCTCTTTCCTTGCTACGAGAAAGGACTTTGACGAGAGACTCCCCAGCCTTTGAATAAATCGCCACCAGCTCTCCTCTGTGCTTCTCGACAGCTTCATCTCCCATGTTGGTGTCGAAATCTTCAGTAAGACTTATCATGCAAATGTTAACTGGTTCCAAAAAAATCATTTTCTCAACCTGTAAGGGGTCAGAACTGATCTTCATGGGTGGCTCAGTTTTCTAATTGTACTTCAATCTTCCCTCGTTCAAAGGTTCATGTACCAAATCCCTGAAACAAACACATGGAGAGGTCCAATGACCAAAGAAATTATGGTACTTGCAATATTTCTTACCTTTCTTTTATTCTGGAGATGGTATTTTTTGGTCTTTGGGGGCCACAATAAGACCACCTGCCACCAAGATATCATATATTGCATCATACTTACTTACATCAAAAGTATAAGTTTTGGTAGCATATTTAGTATTTCGAGGTGCTTCATTTGCTATTTTGCCTTCAAGCTTTTTTAATGACTTGCAAACATATGGAGGCCCAAGCTGAAGTTGAACCAAGTTTATTTCATTTTCCTATAAGTAATCATCATTGTCATAGCAAACATATAAATTTCGATTCACCTCTTCATTTTCGACATAAGCAATCTTTTCCTTTTTAGGCAGCTTTTTATATTTCATCTTTTCGACTTTCAAGTACTCGTTTTTTCGTACTTTATCTTCTAACTGGGCCACATCTCTTAAATGTCGAGTATCAATTTTCTTTCTTATAGGGTACTCCAATCCACTAGCAGTCATGACCACCAATTCATGTTTAGGTACTTGGGTAAAGCATTTTGATTTCATTTGCCTAAACCTATTTAGGTAATCATCAATTGACTCGGTAGGCTCTCTTCTAATACTGGCTAACTCCTTAAGGCTTACTTTCGTTTCTCCCCTAAAGAATTTCTCATGAAAAATCCTTTCTAACTGGACCCAGTTATGAATAGACCCTAGGGGTAGAGTTGTAAACCAAGTAAACGAATTCTTAGTCAAAGAGATTGAGAAATATTTCATTTTTAAATTTCCATTATTAGTCAAGTCCCCAGCTTCTATTTGACGCCTAGCCTCGTGCTCAACTATTGATTCTCCTGACTCATCAGAAAACTTGGTAAACTTAGGGACTTTCCACCCCCTGGGTAACTCAGCCTCGAGAACAAGTACAGAAAAGGCTGAAACAAAATGTGGCCTATTCGCAAAACCTAAGTTAAAACCATGTTGAATAAGCAATTGTTCGACACTAGCAGCAATATTCTGTTGCCCCCAAAATTATTGTTTTGTCGAATTCTTTCTACTATCCTATTTGCATTTTTGTTAACCATGTGCGCATTATCCATATTTCGACCCTAGGGATTCCCAAGGTTTAGAAAATCATTTTTCACCATATTTCGTGGCACTTGGTTAACTGGAGGTGCAATGGCATTTACTGGTTGTGCGTTTAGAACAACATTTTCCCCTTGACCAACCACAGGCTCTATAAGGGTCCCAAATATGTCAGCAATTCATCCCATTTGTTGGGTTAATTGTTGATAACTCGTGGTCGTGTTCTGAAGAATTGGGTTGAGAACATCTCTCATCTGTCAAGATAACATATTCACCATCTCATGGTTACTATCACCCACTTGTTGCCTAATAGTTTTAAGTGAATTGTTAGTAACATTGGTTGGGAGATATGGTTGGCTTGGCTTTACATACCCAGTTTGATTATAGTTAAGTCAATTTCCGTTATTAACCTAGAGTTTGACCCTAACACAAAGTTACTAGGAGAACCAAAGGGAGGGATGTTTTCAGAGAACGTCGAAAAATTAGTTTGAAGTCAATGCATCATCGACGTAGGCATTCCATAAGGAATTTATCTTGTGTATTGGGCATTAAAAATACTCGACGCAAATGGAGGTGGTCGAGGAATTGGGGCAATTACATTAGTGGGTATAAGAATCGTCGGACTATGGGTAACTGCTCCTGTACCCGTTGGAGCAGTTGTAGCCATGGTTGGGGTAGAAACTGGAATGTCTGCCATTGCAGACATGGCCATTGTTTGCCCAGAACCACCAGAACTGGTGTTTGACACCACCGCATTATCGTTGTTACTATTGTTACTTCCACCAGCAAACTCTTGATTTACAACATTAGAATTGCTAGGGGAATAATTCTTATTCCTGTTTTTGTTTGTCATGCTTAATACGTTACCACTTCTTAAACGCATATACAATCAAAGCAGACTAACATACGACAGAAACGAAACACAAATGACACTTTCGTAAAAACTTGGTTTTCAACAAAACTTGTCCCTCTAGGCGTGCTAATTTGTTTACGTAGATTTTTGGAAAACAAACAATTCTAATTTAGAAATTGAATTTAAATCAAGTTATGGTTCTTTAATGAAAACGTTTTTCAAAAGTGCTTAAAATAAACGACACGAAGTTTAAAGATCAACAATACAATATTTCGACCCATAAACTTTAAAGAAATGAAAAGTACTAAACTCAAGAAATAATAAATTTCGAACCAAAACAGGACGAACATATACATAAGTTTAAATAGCAGAATGGTAAATTTGCATGAAAGATAAATAAAGCAAAGTAAATTTGCAGGCAATTATAACATTGCATTGAAAGTAAATGGTGTCGAAATAAACATAATCAATAGTTCCTAATAAGTGCTTTGGAGTCACGCTCATTTGGACTTGTGCAAGCAATATATGGGTTTTTAGAGTTATGATTTTCGAACTCTTATTACAATTGACAAAGTTAGACTACAGAAACTAACTGTCTACAACGACTAATCTTTATAACGTGTACGCGTGTCTTTTGACTTGTCTTCATCGATGGTCTTGAGCCATTGCACGTGTCTTCAATTTAAATCCTCTTCAACTGCATAACTGCTGACCAAGTTCGAATTTCTCGACTGGTGAATACATGATAAGTGAAATTTTGACTAAGTTAATATCTTATTTCAACTGGACCATGTATTGATCGAGAAATACATATGTGATATCTCTTTTACCACTTATTCATCTTCATACTTGGTCATCTTGACACTTAACTACTTCTAGACTAACATTCGACTTATATGAGTTGAAAAAACTAAGATATACACTTTGTAAAATTTAATGCTAACAGGGCTCTCATAACAAATGTTTCTTCATACAACTACTCTAGAATTGAACCCTAAACTAGATGCTGAAAGAGTCTAATTATCTAAATTAGTATTCTCATGTTCCATTTAGTGAACAAGATACTAGATAATCATATTGTAAAATGCTTAAAATTCTTTGGAATTGAATACGTTCTCCGAGGCACCCCCAAATTCAGCCATTTCAAAAAAATTATTTATCTTAAAAAACGGGTGTCATAATTTTATTTTTAAAAGAAAATTGAAACCAGAAAAAACAGTGGAAAATAATGGCATGTGGGCCCGTTGGCGCATAATATCTTAGGTTCCTTCGAATAACAGATAACCACGTGTCGGTTGCAGTCTAGGATCGACCACACTAAAGCGACCGAACGTGATAATCCGGATGCTCACGCCTTTCGCGTTTTGGATTTTTATGCGTTCGAGAAGTTTATCGTGCGTCACCGGCTGTCACCTCGATGAAAAGGTCACAGTTCTTCTTTGCTGACGATTTGAGCTTGTTTTATTGGTCTGTCGTATGCTCCAGTGGACGGTCACAATGAATTGAATACCAATGTCTGTCGTCTTATATTTATTATTGTTGTCGGAATTCAATGAAGAGGATAATACCATTAAAAATATTTAATTTCTGATATTGAAATTCTTAAAGTTATCGAGTTGTGATGGGACATTGGTGTTTTCTAGAAGATCTTTGTCGTCTATAAATATTTTCATTTTCTCTAGTTCTTTTTTGGCGGCTTTGTAAGCTATACTTTGCTCTTCACATGTGACAAAAAAATGAAATAAATACTCATTCGTACCAGTCAAAATAATATACTAGTATAAATTACAAAAACTCAAGCACACACACAAACTAGCATAGCATGCAGCTATGTTAAATATTTGTTGGTTGAAGTCAAAGAAACTCTCCTTGATAAGACTCTTATATTTATATATTCTATTAGTGAACAAGTTAAGCATCTTTGGGATAGGGGAGTCTGTACACTGTTGGTCGGAATGTCTGAATGTGGTGGTCGTCCGCTATTCTTGAGTCTTGAGAATCTTGCAAAGACACTCCGATGCCATAGTAAGAGGTTAAGGTCAAAGGATTAATTCGAAAAAGTTCGAGTTAGATTAATAAAAAGTACAATGCTACTTCAACCCAATAATAGAAAGATAAAATACAAAAGTGCAACAACAACATCATCTAAACTAGCAGTCCAAAACATCCAGAGGAAAGAAAATCTACAGCTTCAAACAAGAGTACCTAAACCAGATTACAAAGTGCAGTTACAAGTACCAACATTTTCCACAATTACCAGCACCGAAGGGAACAGAAACAAGAAAGCCAATGCCCAAACAATAGCACCTATCAGTTTTGCTAGGCAAGCACAATGCCCAATCAATAGCAATCATGACGAGGTGAAGTATTCCACGACAAACAGATCCCACTCAATCCACCCACATCACATATACCAATGTCGGAAGTAGAGTATGGAGGAGCCAATGTGTCTAAATGAGGTTCTCTCAAGATGATGGTGTGATAAAATGAAAGGATTTGTTCGTTCATAAATACATAAAATTTGTTAATATAAAAAATGCATTAGCTTGGATAATTAAACGCATTAATTTGGCTAAAAAAAAAAAATTCCCTATTAATTATCAACTGATTTAAAAAATTTATCGAGGTCAAGTTCGAAATTCTAAACATGGAGTAATTTAATTTTTTTGTTGTGTTTCGTTATGTATATGGCTAAATAAAAATGAACTCTCACCTAATTTTTATTTATAAGTGTTATATCGTTTTAAAAAATTAAGATTCGAAATTTGTCTGATTTCTACATTTAATTTTCAAATAAAATGCTCCCTTTTTTTGGCTTTTTAAAAAAAAACTCGTATGTATTGCCAACTGAAATATTTTTTTGGTCAAATAAATCACCCTTTTAAATTAGCTAAGAAATTCAAAAACATATTTACCTATTTATTGTCAATCGATTTATCATTTGGTCAAATTAGTAATATTAAATATCGTTGTCTTGGGATTTTGTATTTAAAATATGTCATTAATTCAATTTATTTAATTTAAGGCGTTAATTTCAGTAAATTGACGTAATTAATTGAGATATTAAATATAATAATAAGGCTTTTCCAAATTTGCTATCATGATCTATTTTATTTAATATTAAGTGTTAATATAATACATAAAAATTTGTGTTCTTTTCAATATTTGAGTATTTTATTTTCATTATTTATATGGCTAAAATAATTCATTCTTACCTAATATTTAAGTATAAGGGTTAAATATTTGTAAATACATAAACAAATGTCAGTTACAAATTCTGAGTATTTTAGTTTATCTTTTTCGTTTTTCTATAATGCCAAAATTAATTCATATCTTATTAATAGTTGTTTATTAATAAAAAAATGTAAATAAATAAATAAATTAGAAATTGTAAAGATAAACCACGTTCATTTCATGGCAACATCCAAAGACATGAAAAAAGTAAAATAAACCACATAGTTTCTTCCATAGTACGTAGAGATTTGAAAAAATTAAATTAATGGTAAAGACAACTTTGACCTCGATAATCTTATAAAAGCCTCACCTTGGATCAGTCATGCAGAACAACAAAACTATTTTTTGATGCCATCACGAAAGAGGGACTGAAGAAAAGAGAGGTGTGAAAAAAAATGTAAGATCTAATAACAGTGTACGCATTAAAAGTGCTGTGGTATGTAAGGGAACAATAGTATTTATAGGATTAGAAATAAAGGTACCATTGAAACAAGGGTTAATAATATACTGTCTCATTGGAAAAAAGTTTTATATTGATTCCTTGGCAAACGTATTTTTTTAGTCCCGGAGCTCTAGTGAACGCTGATGTAGCACATTAATTGGTTTAATGAATCTGACGTGGAATTTTTATTAATTTTCAATGCTGTGCCACGTCAAAAAATGAATAAAATTAATAATTTTCCTCAAATTAAAGGACACACCGATTGTGTTTGCTGAAAGTGTTGAATTTCGATTGAATCATTTACAATTCACCAATGATACACTAGTTTTCAGTGAGGGATCGTCGTCACATATGGAGGATATGGCTGGTGTGTTGGAACCTTTCCTTCTGGCATCCGGGTTGAAGGTAAACTATGATAAGTGGAGGATGAGGTTGTGGCCCGTGTTGCCTTTGACGTACCTTGACTGTCCTGTGGGTGATAATCCGCGGCAGAAAGCATTATAGAATCTAGTGCTGGAGAAAGTGAGATTGCGGTTGGGTTTGTGGAGTTCAAAGCATTTAACATTGAGTGGGAAGTTGATTATATCGAAAGAAGTGATAAGTGCCATTCCGTAGCGGCCTTGACTGTTGCATTGGCAGGTACAGTTGCTGAGTATGGAAAGTTTGACAGTGGGAAATGGACCTGGACTATGCCGTTTCGTCGACAATATTTTGATTGGGAAATTGAGCAGGAACAAGAGTTCTATCAGCAGCTGAATCCGAGAACGAATGGGGATAGCTTGTTGTGAATTTGTGACAGTAAGGGGGCTTATTCAATTAAGCTCGATCTTATGCGATATTGCAGAGGTGCGAAGGTATGGGATATGCATGTTATGAGACTCCTTTGTTTATGATTTTGGTCATTGTTTTGTGCACATCAAGTTGTAAACAAAGACTGTGATATCAAAAAGAAGCAGCAAGTGGAATCCAACACCAGTGGGTGTGTGGAAATTTAAAGTGGACGGTTTAGCCGGGGCAAAGTGGCATTGGGGGTTTTTTCGGAATAGTGACGGTGACATTGGTGGCTATTTTTCAAAGTCCATGGGAGAGATTTGGGCACATCAGGAGGAGGTTAAAGAAATTGTGAGTGCGTTGCAATTTTTCCATCAATTTCATGTTCACAATGTCATGATAGAAAGTGATTCTGCATTATCTGTGGGTTGGACGGCTCGTAAGCGTAACACGCCTTGACTGAATATGATAGATTTAATCATGAGTCAAGATAATTGTCTTGGGGTATTCCATATTTATAGGGAATCCAATATTGTAGCAGACTTTTGGCAAAGATAGGGTGTGATAGAGAGGACCCTTTGTGGAAATTTGTAGTTTAGTTTTTATGGAAGTTGTATCTCATTGATCTTACTTGAGAGAGGGTTGTTCTCATGAATTGTGGTTATTAATATATTAGTTTTGCTTAACAAAAAGGCTAACATGCAAAACCGGGCTTTCTATAAGGTCAAATTAGGCTTAGAAAAAAACCTATGAAAGGTAATAGGTCAGACTTAGGCCTTAATTTTTTTAAGCAGACCATACCTATTTATGTAAAATCCAATCCAACTCAGCCTATTTCCACCCTAGACTACAAGGACCTTTTGTCTTTTCTTTCCCTATTTGTTTAGGGTTTGTTTGTTTGATGGAAATGATTAGGAGACAAGATTTGATAATATAATCATATTATATTGTAACCTGTTATTTGTTGGACTAACATGATTTGATAACACAATTTTGTTCATTTTTCCTTTGATATTCATCATATGTAAAAGCTATCTTGAAGGAGGGTAAGTTATAACCCATTAGAATATGATAACAATTTTGTATCCCTTTTTCACCCTCACTCTAATTTAAAACTATTTCAATATTTATATTTTTTTAATTCAAATATATTAATTTGTAAGTATAAAAAATATTAATTTTTATAAATAAATTTAATTAAAAAAAGACTAATTTATAAATGATAAAAATATTGGTTTTGCTCATATAGAAATCAATTATTTTTTCTTATCACTTACTACTAGGGGTGCACACGAATCGGGCCAACTTGACCAATTCGAACCAATTAATCACAAATTGTCAGGCTGGTTCAGACTCGCGGGGTAAGATCAGATTTGTTTCTCACTGATATGAGGAGTTAAGTTCAGGTCTCGGGTTAAAAAACTTAAATCCAAACCGAGCCGAGACCCCAAGTAACTTAATTCTTTTTTCCCCTAAACCTAGCAGTCTAACATATTCACCCACACACACATTCATTTCCCTCTACTTGTAACTAGCCCGACCAACATGTTTTATTGCTGTAATAACATAAGCACGTACATAAGCAACATGAAAACAAGTATTTCTATGCAGTGTTGTTGACAAGTCGAAAATGGATTAGAAGTCTTGCAGACTTGTAAAGCTCACCCTTGTGATTACATAAGCGAACTGCACGAATACCTTCTCTAATCTCAAATACAGGTAAACATGTTTGTCCAGCAAAGTCATGTTGTCCAGAAAAGTCACGCTCAATGACTTTGATGTACAAGAGTGCAAGTTCTGGAAAAGTTAATGAAAAATTCAACTCCTCATTCCATACTGGTACCCACTCATCTTCAATTGTCCTTGTTGTTTTCGTATCTATATCAGCTGGGACACCATGAATGCGAACCTGTAAGTATACCATTAATGAATCTATTTGTTACATTTTGTATTTGAAAGCAAGAAATTAGTGACATCAAAACATGTTTCATTCTCAATTACAAGTTCACCTGTACGCGAAAGTCCGGTGGAGAATAAACATCGAAGTGTGTTTTACGGAAATCAGAACGCCATCCGTCACCCATGTATACCAACACCTGCTTAACTTGTCATCATATATAGTTAAACTATATATACAAATTACAACATATATGGATGGTATTTATTATAGTTTTCAAATATGAATTGATTTCTCTTAAAGAAATGCAGTATCGTCAAATTGCAATATCATCTGCTATTGGAGAACCGGCGGGTCACCTATCACACATTAACCGCTGACATGACTAATTGACCAGACGATACAATTATGCAATCGATTCAACTAGGCAGACGATACTGCCAAATAGATGATAGAGGATTCAACATTTCTCTAACAGCAGACGATACTGCAATTTCTCTAACAGCAGATGATGCTGCATTTCTCTAACAATATCCAATTATCAATATTCCCTTTTACCTGCAGAGTTTTCTGAACTGGTCGGGTTACTCTAGGATCATAAACCTCATTATTGGGGCCAACATTCAACAAGATGTCTGGTTTCTTAACATAGCCATAACCACCATTGGCTCTGAACATTCCTTCCATATACCTAAGATAGTGCCCATGTCCCTTCACGGAAAACAGTTGCAAGTAAATAAATACATTAATATTGATTCATATCATTCTCGATTAGCTTCTTTTTTATCAAAATCAATTATAGACACCATAAGCTACTCACAAAATTTTCTCTCCTGAATTGATTCTAGATTTAGATCACTAGAAGAATGATTTCTCTTTGTTTGAGTTTCTCTTTAGAAACACACTCTTATGTCTAAGTGGCTTCTAGAGAATCAAGTACAATACCTCAATAAATCTAATCACATTTGATTCAAATATATAACTTATATTTTTCCATTCCCTCAATTCTCAAATTGATGGAAAGCTAAGTCTAACCTGCATATTGAATGCTACCATTTGAGCTCCATGCATCCATCCAGTCATGGGATCATAATTGGAGGAGTCCAAGCGCGTACCCTTTGGATATATTCTAAGCAAATTCCTTTGGGTGAATCTAAGGCATGAAGAACATCAATGGTTGTGTGTGTGATGGTCACTATTAAATTTTAAGGTAAAAGAAAAAATACATGTCTAGCCAGGTTTAAATAATCCACCAAAAGACTGAATCATAACCTAAACTCAGTATCTCTCAAAAATAATTGAAATCACCTGACAATATCTTTTGCACAAGTTTTGGTGATATCTTCAAGCATTTGCTCACTCAAGCTAAGACGCCTAACTTGTTCATGATTCATCAACCAATTTTCTACCTTACCTTTTGGCTTCCCTGCATGAACAGAAATCAAGTTCCTATATCCAAGAGGATCATCATCCCCACTCTGGTTATCTGAATCATCCTATTAGCAAAAAGACAATACAATGAAGTTGGTTAACAAACTTGTTTGGATGAACGTTATTAGAATTCATTTAGGATTTGATTGCATTTGGTAAACTTGATTATGGTAGATGTGAATTGGAGTCGGTAGAATGTGAAATGGTTTATATTTGGATACATTTATAACAAAAAGTGATTTATGAATCTAATAATTGATTATAACCATCACAAAAGCTACAATCTCTAGCTTCTCGCAAAATTGATTTTGGGACTAAAATCGATTCTCCAAAACAATTCGCAAAAATCTATATAACCATCTAAAACTGATTTTCTAAATTAAAATTGATTCTAAGGCTCCCAAATATGGAATCAAACACACATATGATGCATGAGTATTCCATTTTGGCTGTTGTACCCGTATCGAATACGTACTCGATACTAGTACTCGTTGGGTAGTGGTAAATACCTACCGAGTATGTAACGAAATAATTTTTCAGAAAAACAATTAGGTACGTTTGTGTACTACTTCGTTAATTTTTTGGTACTTCTTAGATGACATTTACTAAAAGTTATTTTTTATCAGCTTTTATTTCTTTTAAATATACAAAAATGAAACACATACTTGGATCATATATATAAAAACCTTGATATACCTCTGATATCAATTTGCATAAATCCATCATTAACTTTGTTTCCTGATTAATGGTGGATGAATTAATAAATTCACGTTTTCTTTCTTGCATCATGCATGAATCACACACACTTAGTTGACCTAACATCAGCAAAAAGAAATAAAAATATTTTCACCTTATGATTAGCTCCAAATCTATCATCTCTGTCCTTAGGCCTCTCCGCCTCTTCCTCTTGTACCTTTTGGACTTGATTTTCAGGAGACTCTGGTGGTTTAGTTGAAATCAAAATCTTTCCCTTCAATTGTTCTGGAGAAGGAAACTCCTTCACTTGTTGTGAATTAGGGCGAAACAACATGCCTCCAAATATTTGATTGACCATCTAAATTCAAATACATTTCCAGTAAAAAATGATCTTATATTTTCAAACCATGATATTAACCTAATTCTTGTAATGAATTCTACGAACCTTAGCTGCTTTATTTTGAAGAGGTGGTGTTATATGGTCTTCAAAAGTTATGATGACAGGATATGGAGAGGCATGAAATGCATGGTCCTTAATAGCATACAAACAATCTTTGAGCTTTACTGAAGAAGTCCAAGTTCTAAAGCTCGAAAAGAAAGTCAATTAGTTGGAGTTTGCAATGTACATGAAACAAAGTCTATATATACATTTACATACAAAATAAAAAAAATTGGATCAATTATTCTAAGTGTAGTGACTAGCAAGAAATTTTATTATTACCATATTTTGGATATGTTCCCTTGCATTATTGTTAAATGTATATGAAGATATAAACACATTTTGGTGGGTTAAATATGTTTTTGGTTCTTGCATTATTATGAACTAAACAATAACCCAAACAAAAAAAAGACTAAAACCAATAATTTTGAATAATGCAGGGACCAAATACATGTTTAAATTCTATTCTTGAACTCAAGTAAAATAAGTTGGATGAGTCTCCTTTAACCACTAGGACATATCAATGGGAATATTAAAATATGTGGAGATCAATTGAGAAATCAGAATGTACATTTTGAAGACACAAAATCCTTGCATCATTTGATCTTATCAAGAGTCATCTAATTCTTGTGGAGAACCTACTTGGCTTAACAAACTAGTTTTGTGGCTCCATTTTTATCCTATTTATATTTTATTTCTTCATTCGTTTCATTTGTTTTAAGTTATGAGTTATTTTCTCCGAATTCTAGGATTCATAGATATTTATCTTATTTCCTAAATGATTTGATTTTCATATTTTTATGAAATTGTTTCTTTATCTCTCGCGTATAACTCCAATTATACCTATTCTTTTTCGATGATTCTTGAGTTAAACTTGCATTTCAAAACGTGAACTTTCACCTCGTTTTATAATCAACCAAAATATGAGTTCTGAAGCTTGAGATATGGTCATTTCTTAATTTTGACATTATAGTTTCTTTTTTCTTTCATCTTATCTTTCAATTTATCTTACAAATTTTGTTTTGTTCTAGTTGTAGCTAGGTTCGAAATTCATGAGATTTCGCATAAATCTCATCTGCGAGGAACTCAAGTCTTCATTACTTTTAAATATTTTTATTCAGTCTTATTCATTTATACATATTTTTAAATAAATCATTTAGAAACACATTTTAATTCAAATATTATATAAATATATGTCAATTATCTAAAAAGATAATAAAATTAAGAATTAAGCCATATTTTTAGTAAAATATATAAGTTAACATTATTGTTTATTATTTTAGTCCAAATTATTTTATTATTACATCGGGGTCGATTCAGAGTTTGTATTTTCACCCTTAAGTTTAGGCTTTGCTCATCTAAAGTAAAGGAGTCACTTTGGTTGCGATGAATTATGTTACCTTCTAAAGTGACTCACACACTTTAGAGGAGTCAAATCCCTCAACTCATTCTCGTCCCGACCTCCTCATGTTCAAGTTCGTTTTTTTTTTTAAATTCAATCAAAATGGGTTTTACTCATGAAAAGTATTATTGGAGTTTGAAGGTACCCACGGGTTCGAGTTTAATTCTTGGTTGACTCTCACTTTTAACCCAAACGGGGTGAGCAAAAATGGCTTTGGACAAAGCTATGCATGATGCTAATAGAAACAAAGTTCATACCCTCCATGGCGAACTTCCACACCATCTCCTTTAGAATTTGGCCATAAATCTAGCTCAATGACTCTAACTCCTTTCTTCAATGCTTTTATTATTGGCGTAGTACTACTTTCACTGCTGAATTGATTTCCAGTTAAGTAGGAGTTGTGGCCTGTGTACAAGAAATAATGAGCCAATGGAAAATTCATGTCATGGTGCACCTGTAGATACAAAATGAATCACAACATGAGAAAACTTCAAAAAATAATTTGAATGTCTAAGTTCTGATGGAACCAAATGTACAACTGTTATAACCTTATATGTGTCGTATTCTGATTTAATTTTGAAATGTAGTATTAGAAATATGCATTAAATAAAAACAATCATCCATATATCTTCTTCCAACATATAAAACTTTTATAATAGTTGGTTCATGACATAGTATTAAAATTCCTATGATCAAGTGGTTTAGAGTTGGGAACGTAGCAAATTTGTGATTACGTAAAACCACTATTTGTGGAAAGAAAAAATGTCAAGAAAAAATCAATGCTTTGTTTCTGTTGCTTTTACAATGAAGATAAAATCACTTCACGTGCACTTTAGTGTGCCATATATCTATATATAGTGCATGAACCATTAAAAATAGAAGACTCATTACTCATTTTGTAAGTTTTATCATCATTCAAAGAAGTTTGAGTGAGCATCCCAATCAGAGAGAAGATATCACTTGCGAGTTTTTCCACTTGTACTCTCCTATTTTTAAGAGAGTGTAATTTTTTTTCTCCTTGTATTTAGAGAGAGGTT
The DNA here is from genome assembly GCA_030819835.1 of Acmispon strigosus. Taxonomy (NCBI): domain Eukaryota; kingdom Viridiplantae; phylum Streptophyta; class Magnoliopsida; order Fabales; family Fabaceae; genus Acmispon; species Acmispon strigosus. The sequence continues at coordinate 38,507,987 of JAUAMA010000005.1, read as the reverse complement.
GTAATTTCTTCCACTTAGTGAAAATATTTTTCTATCGTTGCTCGTGGTTATTCCTTATCTGTTGAGGGTTTTCCACGTAAAATAATGAGTGTCATTTCCTACTATCTTATCTCTAATTTTAGTTGTGTAAGAGTTATTGGTGTTGGTTACTATTCGGCACACAATTACTATTCACAGTGTGATTGTACACTTTTGCGGTGATTGCTACCATATATCGGATTTTTTCTAGTGTGACAAAAACATACTATATTCATATATTGTCACGTTGTACTACGTTATTCATCATAGTGAAATTATGTTAGCCGATTTAGTTGAAATTTGTCTTTGCTGTAAAACCATGGCGGAAAAATTTGAGATTGAGAAGTTTAATAGAAGTAATTTTCCCCTATGGAAATTGAAGATAAAGGCAATTTTGAGGAAGGATAATTGATTAGAAGCAATTGAAGAAATATATGCAGTTATAAATGATGAAAATTTAAATGAGATGGATAATAATGTGGTTACCAACTTGCACTTAGTAGTGAGAGATTCATGTATGTCCAGCAATGCAAAAAAGAAGACCGCAAAGGAGACTTTGGATGCTCTCCTCAAGCTGTAAGGGGTTAAGTCACTTCACAATAGAATATTCCTAAAGAGGAGGCTCTACACTCTTCAAGTAAGTGAATCCACACTTGTGACAAATTACATCAACAACCAGAATAAGTTGTTTGCACATCTTACAACGTCAAATTTCAGCTTGGCATAAAATGAACGTGCATAACTTCAACTTTAGAGTTTATCAGATTCATATGCAACTCATCATCAACATAAAAAACAATAATGTTTCTGATCATCTATACTTTGATGATTTTGCTAGAGCTATTCTTGAAGAAGAATCCAAACATAAGGATAAAGAAGACAGTCAAGAAAGCTAAAAACAAATAAAAGCTTTGACAATGACGAGATGCACATCAGTGGAACGTAGTCCTAATGGGTGCCAAATTCATGGTAGATTAAAGTCTCAAAGAAAGGTAAACCTCAAAGGCTACAATTGTGGATAGATAAGGCACTTGAAAAATGATTGTTGATATAAGAAGAATGGTGAGAAGTCTTATGAGGCAAGTAAATTTCAAGGATGTATTTCCAGTACCTTGGTGATGGATAAATCTTATACTGTGGAGGAAAAATAGGTTACAAATGTAGTAAACAACTCATCAATGTCAGGATAATGGATTTTGGAGCAACATGGCACATGACTCTTTAATGAGACTAGTTTTGCACTTATGACCCTACCTCGGAATGATACCTGATTCATGGAAAATGACAATGCCTTAGAAATTGTTGGAGCCTAGAATAAAAATGTATATGGTACTGTTCTCACAACTCAAGGAGTACGACATGTCAATGGGTTGAAGAAGAGTTTATTATCTATTGGACAATTAGATGACTTCGTTGCAAGACCCATATGGAAGGTGAGATCTTGAAGGAAGTGAAAGGTTCTCTAGTAGTGATGAAAGCAAAGAAGTTAGCTGTAAATATATTCATGCTTGTGGGAGAGATATTGCAAGAGGAAGATATGTCAGTTTCATACTTTAGACAAGAAGAATCAATGACAATGTGGCATCATAGACTAGGCCATATGTCAAAATGAGGCTTGAAAGTTTTTGCAGTATGTAATCTCTTACCCGGGCTCAAATAAGTAAACTTGCATTTCTATGAGTACTGTGTGAAAAGAAAGAAACATAGATAGATCTATTACTAAGAGCAAACACATACTTGACTTGATTCATTCTGATGTGCGGAAGCCACCAAAATGTCCTTACGAGGAGCAATATATTCCGTATCATTCATTATTGATTACTCTAGGAGATTGTGGGTGTACCCAATCAAGAAGAAGTCAAGTGTGTTTCCAGTATTCAATTAGTTCAAAGCACTGATGGAGATTAAAACTGGAAAGAAGATTAAGTGCATGAGGACAAACAATGTAGGAGAATATACAGATAGTGATTTTCTAGAAGTCTACAAGCAAAGAGAATTAAGAGACAATTTATCGTTTCTCATACACCTCAGTAGAATGGTGTAGCAAAGCGGATGAATAGAACTCTCCGAGAGAGCACTATAGCTCTGTTGCGAACTGCAAGAATAACCAAGTTTTTTTGGGTAGAAATAATGAAAATTGCATGTTATGTGATAAGTTGATCGACATCAACTGTGATTTGTTTAAAGACACCAATGGAGATGCAAAAAGGAAAGCGAGCAAGTATTATTCTCCACATGTGTTTGGATGTTATATGTACTTAATGTAAAACTCCCAAGAAATAATTAAGATGGACCCAAAATCCATGAAATGAATATTAATGGGATGTGATGATGGTGTTAAGGTGTATCTCTTATGGGATCCCACTGCCCTCGAGGTTTTTGAAAGCAACGATGTAATGTTTGTAGAGAATGATATGAAAAGCGAGCACAAAAATGGCTGCACTTCTAAAGACGGTACTGTTGTTCATATAGATGGAAAGTCTGGAGAAGAGGATTCTTTAGAAGCATATTTAGAGAACGAACCTCAAGAACTATAAGAAGCCAATGATGTTGAAGTTCGACGAACAGTGCGTCAGATAAGGAGGCTATCTTGGCACTTATACTATGCAATGGAAAACAAGGATGTCTACTTTCTTCTAACAGAAGAGGGAGAACTTTCAACCTTTCAAGAGGCTATGAGTTTTTATAATGCTTCTTTGTGGGTGGAACCAGTGGAGGAAGAAATTGAATCCTTACATAGAAACAAGACATGGAATATTGGTGTACTTCTAGAAGGTTGGAAAGCTATCGACAACAAATGGGTCTATACTATCAAACATGACGATAATGATAAGTGGAATGATATTGTGCAAGACTGGTGGTAAAATGGTATGCTCAAAATGAAGGCATTAGTTTCACTAAAATATTCTCTTCGGTGGTTAGACTTACCACTATTAGAGTAGTGTTGACTATGTGTATTACATTTGACTTACATCTTGAAAAGTTGGATATAAAGAATGCTTTTCTTCATGAAGACCTTAAAGAAGAAATATATGTGCTCCAAAAAGAAGGTTTTGAACAAAAAGGAAAAGAAACTTGGTTTGCAAGTTGACCGAATCGATGTACAATATAAAGCAGACGCCGAGGTGTTGGTACAAGAGATTTGATTTGTTCATGATTAGCCTTAGGTACAATCGTTTGAGCTCAGATCATTGTATGTATTACAAGAGGATTGAGGATAATGATTTTATCATCTTGTTGTTGTATGTGGATGACATGTTGGTGGTAGTAGGCCCCTACAAAGATTGAACTCAAGAATTGAAGACACACGGAGTTCAATATGAAGGATTTGGGACCTGCAAGCAAGATTTTAAGGATGCAAATTCACCGAGATTGAAAATATAGGAAGATTTGGTACTCTTAGAAGAGTTATCTTCGAAAAGCCTTGTAGCGCTTCAACATGCAAGATTGTAAGCCAATCTCTACTCCGCTTCTTGTCAATTATAAATTATCCTCAAGTGCGGTCCTACTAATGAAGCAGAGAGAATGGAAATGTCTTGAGTCTGTATGCATCAGCAGTGGAAAGCCTTATGTATGCTATGATTTGTACTATATCAGATATTGCTTAAGCAATTGAGATGGTCAATCGGTTTATAACAGATCCGGGTAGAGAGCATTATAAATATTAGACCCCTCTTGTAAGTTTTATCATCATTCAAAGAAGCTTGAGTGAGCTTCCGAAACAGAGAGAAAATATCCTCTCGTGAGTTTCTCCACTTGTTTTCTCCTATTTTCAAGAGAGTGTAATTATTCTATCCTTGTATTTAGAAAGAGGTTGTAATTTCTTCCACTTAATGAAAATATTTTTTTCTACCGTTGTCATTGGTTTTTCCATTATCTATTGAGGTTTTTTCAGCAAAATATTAAGTGTCATTTCCTACTCTCTTATCTCTAATTTTAGCTTTGTGTGATACTATTCCGCTTACTCAATTACCCAACAAAAGCTTACACCCTACCAACCCAGTTGCGTGAGGGGGTGTTAAAAATATATATTATATAAAAATCTTCACATGTTAGCTTATACTTTTGAAATGGTTAGGTGATGAGATACACCAATCATAAAATTCGTCAGAATATATAAGTTATATATTGTCTAATTCTTAATTGTCTACCAAATGTTACTTAATCCATGTGATTACCATTATTCAAGTGTAAATCACAATCAATGAACTCTTCAACAACAAGTATAATTACCTCAGAAAGGGGACCATTATGGTCACCAAGGAGATAACGGAAGAAGGCATCAAAATGAAGGACTCTCCTTTGAAATATGTTGAGATGCTTGAGGCTGTCAAAAATGGCTTGAGCATGTTTCATGGTGGCATCACCCCTCTTTTCTCCTTGAAATTGAACTAAAAAGTTGAACAGGTCTTCCACGCTCATGTGGCCATTCTGTGAATACGTGTCAAAAATGCTTTTGATTTCATCTGGAGCTTCAGCCACATTGAGCCTGAACATCCTGCTGAAACAAAAGCAGACTTTGAAGTGCTGTTTAGACATCTTAGTAGAGTCTTGTCTAAAACCAGATATAGTTGCCATTATTTTAGTGTTTAATGATGTCTCTTGAGAGGGAGAAACACAGAGAAAGAAAGGAAGATTTAGGCCCTTACAAATTATCAGGAATGGCTTAGAGCCAAAGTGGGAATTTATACGCGTACAATGTTCATAAGATAGTGTTCATCTCAATTCATAAGAAGAATTTCGTTCAGTTTTTACCTTAAGGTAACAGATTGGTGCCAACAGATATCCAAACATAGCCGAAGTAAATGGTTTTGGTTTACTTTATCTCGGTAGCGAAGAAAGAGATTGCTTGAGCTTGTGAATTGTGCTTTCTTTTATGACACAGTTCAATGAGGAATATTTCCAGTTAACTGCATGATCTCGTGCCCTATCAAGTTTGATGTGTTGGTAAAGCAAAGTGGAACAAAAGAATTCATATCGAGTACAAAGGATAAAAGGAGTTCTGACATATATGAAAGTAACAAATTTGATCCACCCTTTACTCGTGGGTGTTGATGTATAACCGATCCTAGTGTGTCATACAATGTTTCATGATGTAGGCTTGAACACACAAAAAAACAGAAAAAGAATCTTATGTAGGCTATAACTTTATTCCATTTAAATAAGACACTTCAAAGAAGTGTAGTCTTCAATACAAGGTCTTAATTACATTAATGAGTTTAGACATGATGTCTTACCAAATTCAACTATTATTTTCTGTTTATTTACAGAATCAAATAGACAAGTTGTTATCAAACATATACATCTTTTGAAAAAGAACAGTATAATCAAGATGTAACATTCTTCTTTACAGTGAAAAAAATATAATCAAGTGCAAAAGAACAGTTTAAATAAACTCAAATCGCATAAGAAGCCTAACTGCGTTGTATTTGTCTCCTTTACGATCATAGAGAGGAACTGCACGGATCCCTTGCTTCAATTCAGTGACAGGTAAACAAGTTTGGCCTCCGAAATCATCGGTCTCAGACATGTCATATTCATACACTTCCACTCTGAGCAAAGCAAGTTCAGGGACAGTTAATGGAAATGTGAACTCTTCTTCCCAATAAGGTATCCAATTATCCTCTATGATCTTTGTTTTCTTCATTGTTACATCAGCTGGCACTCCAGCTATACCAACCTGCCTCACAACTTGACTTATAAGCTCATGCAACAAGTACAAAAAAGGAAACTCACAAATCAAAAGCCTAATTTGGTTCTGCTTCTCTTTCACTAGAATCTATTCTAAAATCTAGAAGTTACTGACAAAAGTTTCTCTCCAGAATTGATTCTAGTTTCAAAATCAATTTTAGATGAGTTTCCAAACATACACTAAGCCTCAACGCGTAAAAAAGATTTAGAATGCATGTCTGTAAAATACAAGTAGAATCGCGTATGATTATTATCCCGTGAAAATAAGTACAACTAGTAGCTTATGACGGGGTATATCCAATTTTCAATGCAGAGAACGCAAAACCAAACTAACATGTTTGGTTTCATGTTGAAATGCTCTAGAACTACTTTTGGTTAGAAGGTACAAGTTCTCGCTTATGAGTAAATGTGTCTTGGATTATGAGCAAATCATGAAACCAAACGTGCTAAAAGTAGCAAAGGGGAAGTAGTATTGGCTTATAAGGAGTTACTTTGCAAGTTGAGGATAGTTAAAAAAAATAATTACCTTGACATAAAAATCTGGTGGAGAATAAGAGTCAAAGTGAGTTTGTTTGAAATCCATGCGCCATCCATCTCCCAGATATATTTTCACCTATTCAGCGAGATTAAATTAAATAGTGTGCAAGAAAAATACACATTTTCTAACTCTTTCATTTTGACAATATCCTTTACCTTTAGATTCTTCTTTACTTGCAACTCATCTTTAGGATTGAATACCTCATTATTTGGTCCTACATTCATAAGAAAGTCTGGCTTTTTGACATAACCACATCCCCCATTGGATCTAAACATTCCATGCATCAACCAAAGGTTTTTGCCATATCCCTGTGATTCAAACAAAGACTTTTATTCCTATATTTAAAAGGTCAAGAGAATTTTACCTATTAAAGAAGAATGAGTTAAGATGAAAGAAGGAGAAGAATTGATAACTCAATCTGCATTTAGCAATAACATTACCTAATTGGCTAATTAACTATATGCACCATATAATGTTGTGGTAAACTGATAATAGATGCTTTGATATTCAAAATTTAAGAAACTTCAAATCTTCTATTGCAATTTTCATCACCATGTTGTTAATTGTCATTATGCTCATCACTAGTAATGCTCTATATATGTTGCCATTCAGAACCAAGGGGAAAAAGTGAAATACAAACTAAACCTGCATATTGAATGCAACCATTTGAGCCCCATGCATCCATCCAACCTGTGGCTTGTAGTTGGAGGAGTTGAACCGTGTACCCTTGGGGTACACCCTCAAGAAATTTTTCTGGGTGAATCTGTTGTACAAATTAAAAGCATTACAATCAGATTGTCGAAGAGTTTGTCGGAAAGCAGAAGCGTAGTAATACATCATTTGTGAACATATACTAGACTAATATACCTGATATTTGCTTAGAAACCAGATATTAATTACCTGATAAGATCAGTTCCAAGTGACTCAGAAGCCTTTTCAAGGGCTTGTTCACTTAAGCTAAGACGTCTAACTTTACCATCTTCAACTTTTAAGGCTTCCTTCAAACCACCCTTTGGTTTTCCAGCATGAATAGCAATTAGATGCTTATAGTCACTCTGCTGATTTGTTTCATAGTCATCATCACTTAATTCATCATCATCACTCAGTTGATTTGTATCAGAGTCACCCTATAAGAAAATAGAACAAGCATCAGAAGATATAGGAGAATCTGGGTACAAGAGGAACTATATCTCTATTGAGATTAGGAAATATATCTGATATGTAATTAGGATATTGTATCTATGTAATTACGATTATGTTATCAAATTAGGCATATATGGTAACTTAGATTAGTTTCCATATATTCCTCACATAGATTGGTATATTTCCTTATTTCAGTGGAGATATAGTTTCTCTTATATTCATATTCTCCTACGGAAGACAAATGGAATAGTATATGATCTTGAGAAAATAGAGGCTACTATAAAGTGCAATTCATAGCCTACCGTATCATCTTCATTTTGGGCTTTCGCAACATCAGTGACCTCCTTTCCCCTTTCATCTTCATCAGAATCCTTTGATCTCGGCAAATTTTTGGGAATCTTCCTCACACTTTTAGATTTTAGGTACTCATTTGGAGGTTTTGTTGATATCATGATCCGATACTTCAATTCTTCAGGTGAAGGAAAGACTTTTAAATTTTCATGATTTGGACAGAACAGCATGTCTCCAAATGTTTGAGTAATCATCTAATGTAGAAACAGCATCATGATTCAATGCCAAACTTTTGTGAATCTTGGTGATGAGTTACTCCTTTCAGATATAAGAAATTACCTGAGCAGCTTTAGCTTGAAGTTCCGGTGTAAGATGGTCTTCCAGAGTTATTATGACTGGATAGGGAGATGCAGAGAAAGCATGTTCTTTAATGGATTTCAAACATTTGATGAAGTCCACAGGGGTTGTCAATGTCCTACATTCACAAGTAAACACCGGTTGCAGGAACTATGGAAGACTCCATAATTTAAAAAAAAAGCAGAAATGAACTTATGCACAAGTTTGTTATCAAGCATCAATTATATCAGTCAAAATAAAATCAAAGCAAAAAATTACTTGAACAAGAGATCCAAGTGATTGCTTAGAGTAGCTATAAATTCATGTGATTTACACTATGTGATTGCTTATCCATCAAGCTAGGTGCATGCTTGGAAACTTGTTCGAAAACCACAGTAAATACAAAATCATAGTGGATCGAATAAAAAGCTAATGGAAATTGCTTCTGTCTACCATGGTTTTGGCTTCACCGTAGTCTTTGGACGAACTTTCAAACATGTACTAAGATAGTTTTGAAGAAGAATCTTTTGTTTCATCACTTATTTATTCTTATACTCTTAAAAGGATATGAATTACCAAATGCGTCTATAGCCATACCAAAGAGTTTCTCAAAGGGGAAAACATATATATATACACATTTATAATCATAGGAAAGGGACATGCAGTATCAAAAGTACGCATCATTTTGCAATTCCTTGAGCAGGAAGAAATTTGAATACCTTCCATGTAAAACAAGCACATCATCTTCATCTGAATTGGGCCATATATCAAGCTCCACCACTCTGAGGCCTCTCTTCAATGCCTTTATAATGGGGACATCACTACAATCACTGCTGAGTTGATTTCCAGTGAGATAGGAGTTATGGCCAGTATATATGAAATAATGAGACAGCGGAGCCGTCATATCCTGATTAACCTGAATCACAGCAAAAGAAGGAATAACCAAAAAAGTTAAGTGAATGGCAACAAGATAAAATAACATTGATCGAAGCAGACTATCAGTGCGTTTGGTTAAACAGCTTAATTAAACACTCGCATAGTCGTGGTAATGAATCTTGACAAAAACAAGTGTACTAGATCGGATCCATGTAATGCTTGATTTTCCTTTTCATTTTTCCATGAGATGAGACCAACTAAAAGTGCTAGCTTTGAAGTCAACCCTCGCAACAAAAGAGAGACGGGAATATAACCTGAGATCCGATAGGGAGGTTGAATTCAGAGGAGAAAATGTAGTGAAAAAAGTCATCGAGGGAAAGGTTGTGCCTGGCGAACTTGGTAAGGTGATGTCGTTTCTGCAGTACCTGCTCCACCACCTTCTGAGGCTCCTCCTCCGCCACCTCCTCCCCCTGAACCTCCAACAAGAACAGCCGGAGTTGATGAGGGGTCATGTGGGCACCACCCTCGGAGTACTTGAGGAAAAGGTGACGGACCTCCTGGGGCGCCACCGCCTCCGCCGTCTTGAACCTCCGCTGGAAGCAGCCGCAGACACGGTAGCTACCCATGTAAGAGAAAAAGGAGTGCAAGTTCAAGTGGGTATGCTGAAAGTTTAGAATTATGGTTTAATGCAGTGCAGTGGTCACATTGTCCTCTGTTTCTTGTTCGCTTCACATTGTCCTCTGTCACACATAAAACAATGAAGAACTATGTTTCGTTGACTCGTGAAATGTTATTAATTAGATTACAGTTAGGCACGAGGAGGTGTGTAGTGTAGATGAAAAGAATCAAAAGATTTCCGTTTGAAAGCAGACCAATTAACAAGTGAATGGGTGCTGGGTCAGGCTGTTAACATTCTGGACTAAGTTTACTAAAAGCATAAAGAAAATGGTAGTGCTTGCTATACAACTGTAAACTACCTTTTTATGCATAAAATAATGTGGGATGTAATAATTAACTATAAGTGTATTAAGTAACATATAAATAAATATATTAACCAAGCGGGTTGGCGTAATGGTTCAGCACTTCGCCCTTAAGCAAGTGGTTGGAGGTTTGAATCCCAACGCTTCGTGCGTTGACCGTGGGGCGAAGGATTAGTCTCACGGCAATCGGCTGTGGGGATACCAAGGTCAAGACCAAAAAAAATATAAATAAATTTATTTATTCAATTTCATTAAAAAAAACATATAAATAAATAAGAAGGGCATTAATTTTATATAAAACTATGTTCACGTGCTAGCCTTTTTTTTTATTACAATGAGGGGCATGGCTCGTGAAACGAAAAGCTAAAGTGGAGTCTAAATAGAAGATGCAGCCTCCTCTAGATCTGAGCTAATAAGCCTATGACACTCTTCGAATGGAGAGTCAATCAAATGGGTTCCTTCACCAAACTCCAGCCCCACCCTGCCAAGTAGTCAGCAACCACATTGGCTTCCTAAGGAGCATATTGGAAAACCATGGCTCCATGAGCGTGAACCAAGTGAAACAAGGGTCTCAAAACCTCCACAACAGGGTGCTCCATCCAATATGTAGACGGTAACAACTAAACAACCTCAAGCAAGTCACTTTCGATTATCACTTGAGATACGTCCAAGCTAATCAAAATCTCCACAACCGCTGATATTGCCAACAATTTAATAAAGGTTTTTTCCTAGTTGTACTTCTTTTGGCTAAACCTTTATGATTCAATCATAGCAAGCAGGTACATGTTTATCGTCCTCGGGGATTGTGTGAACATTAGTTCCACCAGTTAAATATTTGATTTGAGCGGATAAAAAGATGTTTCAGAATTGTTTTTGTAATTTTTGAATATAACAAAAAGCAATAAAATAAGGTTTACATGGATAACAAAGAAGAAGATGTATTCAGAAATGCAGTCACCTAATCATTTAATTGTTTTCAACTCAAAAAGTTCTGTAAAAGTTCATTTCATCTATGATGCCGAGAGCTATCCACCTAAATATCTCTAGCCTAGGTGAATCTATTAGTTGAAATTCCTAGACGTTATCTCTTACCATATAGAAAACCCAAAAGGAACTATACAACTCAGATTTTCTCTCAAAGACATTCCCAATGACCAATCTATCATAAGATAAGGTATCCTTGGCTTGCGAATCCCCGTTGTCACCCTGGAAACTCTTGTTAGAACTCAGAACCACACCTGTCACGTGGAAATCCCCTATTGTTCCTACCCAAGATATTCTCACCCTAAGACAACTAGTTCATTGAGTGGTTTCTCTCTTGAACCAGACCCGCAATCATCTCCCGATCTCATGCTTGTCCATAGAAATCTAACACAAATCACTAATACTTAAAGTGCAGAAAGTAAAACTTTAACACATGTGACCTAAGACATAGGCATCTACTTTCATTGATCTAAGCATACACCAATTCATATCAATCTCTCGATCTATCTACAAATTAGTGAAGCCCCTCTGATTATCAATTGATTAGTTAGAAGCATGAAGTGCAAAGAGAAACACCATACATGAAAGATTTCCTTTTACATCAATAAATGAGTTTACAACAATCAAATAATCAAGTTATACAATCTAAATACAAAAATAGAAAATAACATATACAAGGGATATGAAAGGAAGAGGCGAAACCCAAAGAACGGTGACGGAACCACGAGCATAGAAAATTTCCCAAGCTTTCCATGGCCTCCGAGAGGTTGTCAATGTCCTCCCGCGGCTGCCACCATCACTTCGGAGCTCCACTCCTTCAATCCTAGGCCCAAGGACCCTCCTACATGATGCTCTGCTTCCTTTGATGTTCTTTTGGAAGAAAATAGGAGAAGCATCGAGAAGATCTGATTTCTGGCCTTAAATAGAAGTTGAGGCGATCAAAATGACGGTCAGCAACCAAAAGCTTCGTCCTTGGTTTTCCTAAACCGTCTTAGCCTATTGCCAGTCGTTAGCTAGACGATGGTATTAGTAGACGATAAAGATAGTAGACAATGGAAGCAACAGACAATGGAAGCATTAGATGATGGAGCAGTGGACGATGGAAACAACAAACGATGAGGCACTGGATGATTTTTTCTCTTTAAACTTGGATTCTTCATGAATTTCTACCCTGCATCAAAAGTCCAAGTTAAACACATGATATAACTAATATTTACACTATTTATAGGCTAAAATTAAGTATTTACTAAATTAATTACTTTGGGGGATAAAATGATAAATAATGCAAGCATACAGGTCAAATAAGTGCCTAAAATGATATCAAAATATATGTAAAAATGACACTTATCACAATTCAGCAAGGAAAGCATTAGCTAAGCCAAAAGAACCCAAGTTACGACAAAAACCCTTGAGCCAAGTCCCTGCTGAATCACGTAAAACCCCCCACATCTCGCATCCAAACTCGACGTCATCGCCCCGTCGACATTCATCTTCACCCAGCCATCCCTTGGCGGTCTCCAACGTCGCTGCACATCAATATCTCTGCCCTTTTCAAACACATTCAGAGGTGTACCCGAAAGCTCGCCAAGCCAATCCACGCCGGAAGTTACCTGCTGCTCGATGGCCATGGAGCGCACCAGACCCCAAATCCTTGCGTGGAGGATTGAATTTGATAAAAAAAAAAAAAAAAAAAACCAGTTATTCCTCATGTGCCAGATTGCCCAGAGAGCTACGGCATAAAAATGAGGCCAGTCAATACCTCCGGAGGTGGAATGAATGCCTCACAGGTTACTGTAAAGCCGCACATGCATGTCCATCTGAAAAAAAAACACCATCCAGGCCTAGAATTGAACGCCAGAAAGTTGTTGTTATGTCACAATCCATAAAGAGATGAAGAGGTTCCTTGTGGTATGAATCACAAATGGTACAGATAGTCGATACCGCCATGTTCCGCCGCGCTCGCACTGCATTCGTGAGAACCCCATTATTAAGGAGTTTCCACACAAACACACACACTCGCTCGGGGCACTTTATACACCACACCTGTTTCCAGATTGCGTCCCGGGCACCTCGCATCTCTATCTCGTCCACCACCAATGCATACGCCGTCCTTGTTGTGAAAGCACCAGATGCCTTGTTTGCCCGTAAGATCTGGTCCGCTCCCGTCGCCACGCACGGCACTACCATCAGAACTTCATTAACCAATCTGCAAGGTAAATAGTTAGCAAAAGGAAAGACCTTCTAGCCTCTCCCCTCATCAAAGAAATGAGTCAGAGGAAGACTCTGCAGCTCCGAAAGCACTGGCTGAAAAATATTGTGTGCTAGAATATTGTCGGACAACAACTAAGAATCTATCCAAAATTTGATGCTTCTACCATTGCCCACCTTCCACTGGCAGCCGGAGTGCAACGTATCCCACATTCTCCGAATACCCTGCCAAATGAGAGACTCCCTACTTCGTTGTCGTACAATTGAAACCAAGCTATCCCCGCACCCATACTTCCCCAGAATCACCCTTGCCCAAAGAGATTCTAGTTTATGCATCAAACCCCATCCTAGTTTCATCACCATCGCTTGATTATGATCAAACATGCGCCTAAACCCGAGACCTCCTCGCCCCTTAGGACTACACACCACATCCCAACCCACTTGACTCACCTTTCGGACTACATTTTCCAACCTAAACCCCTTTTGCATCTTATCAAGTTGTTGGCACACACCTTTTGGAAGCAACATGGTTTGCATACAATATGAGGATAGAACTGAAACCACTGATTTAGCAAGTGTCACTCAGACTAAGAGTACTCACTTTCCAAGAAGAAAGTCTCTTTTGAGTCCGCTCCAAAATGAAGTCATAGGATGCTCTAGAAGTCCGCTTATGCATAAGCGGCACCCCAAGATACTTACCAAGGTCTGAGGTCAAACTAATCCCTGCCACCCCACTAATACTTCTAGCCAAAGACTGGTGCACATTCTCCGAGACCAAGATCCTGGACTTCTCTTTACTCACATTTTGCATGAATGCTCCACAAAAGTCATTAAGGCACTTCATCATAACTTCCATTTGCTCAATGGAGGCTTCCCAAAATAGTAAGAGGTCATCTACGAAGAAAAGATGGGTAATAGGAGGACCATCCTTAGAAAGTTTAATTGGACGCCAACTACCATTGTCTACCTCCATATGAATTTGATGCGCAAGCCTTTCTATGCAAAGGACAAAAAGATAAGGTGAAATCAGGTCTTCGTGTCTTATGCCTCGAGAAGGTAAGAATCCATCCGTTTTCTCACCATTAAACAAAACTTGAAAGGAACTCAAGCTCACACAACTAAGAATGAGGTCACAAAAATGATTCTCGATACCCAACTCCATGAGAGTATCCCGCAAAAAACTTCAACTCAATCTATCATAGGCCTTTTCAAGATCAATCTTCATAGAAACCCACCCTTTCCTCCTCTTAAGGTACTAGTTGGAGTGGAACACTTCTTAGGCAATGACGATGTTACCCGAGCTCTGTCTACCTAGGATAAAACTACATTGATTCGGAGCCACCAACTCATTCAACACCATTTTCAGTCTATTTGCAATCACTTAGTCATTATGTTATAGACCACATTACAAAGGCTGATGGGCCTGTATTGTGAGAGAACACTAGGCCTATCCAGCTTAGGAATAAGCACAATAAGCGTATCATTAATCTCCCTCGCCCTAGAAGGGTTAAGGAAACAACTATGCAGGAGGTCAATAACTCATTTACTCACCGTGTCCCATTGGGATTGGAAGAAGAGATACATGTGTAAACCGATAGTGGAAAAATATAATAATAATAATAATAACAATAATAATAATAATAATAATAATAATAATAATAATAATAACACAAATTTATTGCTAAATTAGAAAAATAGTACAACTTTGTTTGTCACGTGTTTTTTTTCCTTAACCAACATATTCCAGAGTCGGTAAGCGCGAGACTAATTTATTGCCTCACGATTAATGCATGATGCAGCATGGGTTGGTCAAAGAGGTTTTTCCATTCATAAGAGTTGCAATTTGAATCTCCAACGACTTACTCAATGGATGAAGTGCTGAACCATTACATCATCTCACTTGCTTATGATTTTTATAGCTGAAATGTCGTAACTATCAACACATTTCTTTCATTAGTTAGCCTTACACTAGGTAGAAAATGTAGAGTGTATAGAGAGAGAAGAGAAGGAGGTATGAATGATTTCCCTAACATAGTGTTTGGTTGTGGTTTGTTTTTTCTTAAGTTATTATGTTTGGTTATTATTTAGAGGAGAAGGGAGGGAAATGGAGGGGACCAAAACCAATTTTGTCTCAAACGCCCTTACTCACTTTTAAACTTCTTTAAAAATACAAAGGTATAAAACTCTAAAAATGATTTATAAAAATATAAATAGTGCAGACACTAATAAACACATTTATTTTATTTTTTTTCTATCTCTCTTATCATAACTCATAAAACTGTTATTGTAGCATCGTTCTGGTCTTCGCTGTCTCCTTTATCAAAGTCTGAAATATAAACCCAAATCAAAAGCTCATGGATTGACCGCAACATGCAACAACTCTATGTTCTTTAAGAGAGAAACGTTGCCTTCTCTTTTATGTTAGGGGTTGAATAATTGAAAAACGTTAGAACACTAGGGGTGATTGAAGTAAAATTGTTCTAAAAATCCTCCCCTCCGCTCATGAACCAGGTCTGATTTCTCTCGGACAAAAAATTGATCCAATTCTAGATGTTCTATACGAGCATGAAGCACTGAATTGTGTGCTAAAGAGATGGCCTGGAATTATCACTGAACAACAAAGGACTTATAGTTGCAACTGTTGGTTAATTAAGCAACGTTTGAACCCACAATATATCAACCGTAAGATGAACTAAGTTGCAGTATTCAGCTTAACAGACACTACGAGCAATAACAGTTTACTTCCTAAATCACGAAGTTATAAGATTCGGTTCTAGAAAAATATATGCTCCAAATATTGATATTCTAGCATCTATGATCAATTTCCTAATCAGCATCACTATAACCATGTAAGGCAAGAGGTGAAGAGGTGAAGACTGAAGTGTTCCTTTGAAATAACGAAGAGGTATCTTGACTGCTACCCAATATGTGTCAAGAGGAGAAACAATGAATTGACTGTTATTAACAAAAACACTGATGTCTAGCCTAATGAGAGAGAGAGAGAGAGAGATTGAAGAGCACCCACTATTGATCTATATAAAGTAGGATACGAAAATGGAGTGCCATCAAATTTTGACAGTTTTCATGACATCTTCGTCTTCATATGTAGATCACAAATATATTTTGATTGAGTCAATAAGAGAGATCCATCAGAAAGTGTCTAGACTTCAACTCCAGAAAAGTAGTCTAAGTTGTCAAGCAATTTTAGAGCAACAACAGATGAAACTGAGAAATAAATTTGAAATTATAGCCTGGTGAAACATAAGATACTTTCCTACAAGATCACTTCTAAAACAACTCTTGCCGTTGCATTGCCTATGCCTATTATTTAAAATCACAAGTCCAGTAAGCATGAGACATCGTTTTTTTTTTTTTTGCCAAATGTTGTCTTTCTTCCCTAACTTTTCTTAATGCCATACTGAAAACAAGTAGAAGAACCATTTTTCTTCTTCTCATGTTATGCTCAGTTGGAAACAAGTTCAATGGAAATAGTATGATAGATGAACTAGGTATTTTCTTACACTATGTTTGGTAGAGTATATTTTGAGAAGAGAGAAAGAGAGTGAAGATAGTTAGAGAAGAGAGAAGAGGTGCAACCTTGTTTGGTGGGGGTGAGAGAGGGAGGGAGGTTTTCTGGTAGGCCCCATCATCTTTTTTGGGCATCTCCAAAATGGAGAGAAATGGGGCTTGCGTGACTTTTTTTTTTTTTTTTTCAAGAATTAACACTTTACTTACGTTCCGAGTTGCCAGAAAGTGATTTTAGACCGCCAGTAAAGTTTGAAAGCAAAATAATAATTTTCTCTCTCTTCGCCACATCATTCTTTCTCATCTATCTCACCATATTTTTAAGTGTGCCTTATTGGAGCCCAATCAACTGCAAACCATATCTATGATACACCAGTCAGGAAGTCATAGTTGATAACAAACCTCTCCATGGCATCTATAATAAATTTCATTGGACCTGTCTGTTCAAAAATCATGTTGACCAGGTCCCCCCATGACTCCCTATTAGATCATTTTAGATGCAAGTAAAAATATGTTCCTTTTAGATCTGATTACTAAGTTAATTTGATCATCGTCCCTCTGCTAGATAAACCACAAAATAAATGAAATGCAATCAAAGGAAAAGTGGGATATGAGAGACTTTCATTAACCTAATGATAAATTCTTAAATAGATGAAGCTTTCGAAAACAAAGCTGCTGATCACAAACAATTCATAACATCAGTGTTGGTTATATGATTGTGCTTCAGGTATTAACATCTACAAGACTTTGCTAGGGACGAATAGCTAACTGAATTTAGACTATTCAGTATTCAGTACTATGAAAAAACACTATTTCCAACTTTTTCCTTCAAGGTACACCAATAAGAGGCGTAGATTAATTCATGCAGCCAATGCCACTATGCTGTGAACTCACCAAAGGTGGTTTTATCTCAGTTTAAGAATTAAAGCTCCAAGGCAGACCATTTAAAAGAAAGGCTATTATTCAGTTCACAGAAGCGTCCTTGTTAACTAGCTTTTACTAGTTTCCTTTGCATTGATACTCTTATCTTATGCACTAACTAATCCTGAAGAAGATATTTTAACAAAGAGCAATAACAACAACAATAATAACAATAACAAAGCAAGCATGAGCCAATTAGCTAATAGCTTGCATGGCACTGACAATGAGTCAGTGACAGTCACCATCTTTACCAGGGTGACCATGATATCATAGATTCAATCTTGTAAGGTTGTACCATCCCCTTTCCCTTCACTGAGCCTACTTCGAAACAAAAAGTGAAAAAACAAGGCAACCGTGAAAAGACAAAATGCAAGAGCAATTCTTGCATGAGCATCATGTCTATAGGTACAAGTGTACAACTAATCAAAAGCTGGAGATGTATTGAAATTATAATAAAAAAGACATCAGAACCCGTGTTAAATTTAGTTAAATACTATCCTGAGTTTTTTTGGTTTTATCTAGAGATGCATTGCATTTACACAAGAATCACTCCAAAATCAAACATCTACATAAATACCTTGTATGAACAGGTGGATAATGTAGGGATATGCAGTTCCTCAGCCATCAATTCAACCATCTTCACAACAAAAAAGAACAACACAAAAAAATATAAAAACACAGAACCGAAATTAGCAGAGATAGGTCTTTGGTTTTTCAATACATCTACCTGGAAAATTATCAAATCCACTAATTATTTTCCCTCCAAACAATCTCATAACAAAAAAAAAAATCCACTGAGACATCAAACCAAAGACCTCATAGTGAAAATGACACTAACACCACATATCATCCCAACTGAACCGTTTCGTTTCAATTTTCATCAACTATGCCACAATACACCTAGACAATAACACAATGCAATGCAATCAACGATAGCATATATATGAGGTGACAAAGAATTACTTCGAATTCTCGGGCACGTGCTCGGAGGAGTCGTCCACTGAGTTCTCCAGCTCATCGCCGTCGCGATCCGCGTGGTTCACGGTGGCAGAGACGCGAATTGAAACAGAAATCACAACCATGAAGGCTCCATACCTCAAGCTTCAACTCATTTTTTAACCTTGGTAGAGAGGCTCCAGCGTTGTGGTAGTTGTGTTATCGCAATTCAGTGAAACTAGACTTCTCAGAATAAGCAATTCCCTTTTTAACAAATTCAGGCAAACAACAAATCTTTTGAAAGAAGATGCTGAGATGGGTTTTAAACTCCCAAAGGGGTCACCAATAAGTCGTAAGCCGTAAGGAAAATATGAGGAGAACAAGAAGGAAGCCCCCCTAACCCACCTTTGGGGGGACGCTTAGTCTACTTTTTCTCATATTTCAATTCTACTTGATTGTAATTACTACTCCCTCTATTCCTATTTAACTGTCTTGAAAGAAAAGAAAAATACAAATTAAGGAATGCAATTAATTTTATTGATTTTCAAAAAAAATAAGACATATTTTCCTATTTTACTCTTTGAGCTTTATTCATTATTCCTCTCTCATCATCTATTCTCTCACATTTTCTCCTCTATTTTCTTTATTTGTCTTTTATCTCTTTAACCATTTGGTATATAATTTTATGGGAAGTGAGAATATCACAATTTATTAAAAAACAATTGTTTAATGTTATCTTAAATTGTAAGTGGACAGTTAAATATGAAACTTTTTTCCCCAAAGTAAACAGTTAAATAGGAACAGAGAGGATAGTAAAAAATAAATATTTAGAAAATTAAATGTCATAGTGCTTCTTGTAGCCGAGGTGGGCATGAAGAGTAGGAGCGGACGACATGAAAAGATGGCATGATAACGCAACACAAAAAAAATAAAAATTGCATACAATTTTTTGAGATGGGCAAATAGGTAATTACATTCCATGTACTAGTAGTGATGAGGGATAAAGACTATTTATTTCCAAATGGTTTCTCATTGTTTATTTCACCGATAAAATTGCATCATATTAATAATAAAACATAAAACTGATAGTTAGAAACTTTCATCAGTGATTTATTTGAGATGACATAATATTATGGTGGGATAAAGAAATCAAACATAATTTGGGAATAGACATAAGACATTTCCATTGATAACCTAGAATTAACCGTGTTGTTCTTTGACACAAACTCTAAAGTGAGTTGCTATTACCCTTGCCCTCAAGAGTAGTAGTCACTTGTCCAACAAACATCAAACTCCTACCTGAGTTGACAAAAACCATACATGTTCATATTTCTCTAGCTTGACTTATTGTACATCAATAACATAAAAACATATGAATGTATATGTAGACATGAACAAAACTATAAAGTCTCATAATATTTTACCGGTGATTACGTAGTATGCGCTTCGATATTTTAACTCCCAGTTAAAGTTATTCGACAGTTTACATAAATCCGCATCTTACAAGGTCAGAGGAGGAAACACCTCCCATTCTAAATTTGGACAAATTTTAAATTGCAGGGTCTGAAATTCCTCTTTGAAGTGTCAGCCAAGCATGCATAGAATGCTTCAAAACAATAGATCCTCGCAATGGTGAATGTATAGAGGAGAGATTTTCACCCTTGAAGATCTTATTGCCAGTTAGAAGCAAGAATACTGATTTGTAGACTGAGCACTACGCAGAATCATTCACAAAAATCATCCAAAACCAATCCAGATTTCTCAGTAGGCTATATAATAAGTTGGAA
This sequence comes from Acmispon strigosus, assembly GCA_030819835.1. Classification (NCBI taxonomy): domain Eukaryota; kingdom Viridiplantae; phylum Streptophyta; class Magnoliopsida; order Fabales; family Fabaceae; genus Acmispon; species Acmispon strigosus. The sequence continues at coordinate 38,487,753 of JAUAMA010000005.1, read as the reverse complement.
TATGATACACACTACAAAATTTCCATTCTACTTTCCCATTTCACTTAGTTACAAACCTAATCTATCCTTCAAGTAAACCTAGGGATGCAGAAGATACCAACAAGAGCATGTTCATATATCTAAATCATCATCTGGGTCCTCATCAGAATCTGGCATCTCATCATCTGAATCACGAAAATATATAATCTCACCCATCTCAGAATTCTCCTTTTTGCCACTTGAAATAGGTGCCGCCTCACTACTGTTATCTTCAAGGGATCTTCTACCATCATAAATTTGTATTGCTCTACCAGTTTCTAAAAGAAAAGAAGAGCTTAAGTATAAGAGCATATGTGTCATGGAAACAATGTCAAAAAGGAACGAATACAAATCTATTTCATACCTTGGTGTTCAAAAGGAAGCACAACCTTTGCCCTATCAATTCGCTCCTTCTCTGATAACTGGAGATTGAATTGTACCTGATAAAAACACAAAGATTCTTCCTATTTATTAACAGTCAGTGAAAAAAAACTTCACATCAGAGAGCATTTCTTGCTTGGTCTCTGTCAGTCTTCTCAAAAGTACTTCTGAGTTCTGACTATCCACATAGACACATAGGCCCTGATATCAGAAGTATCTTCATGTGTGTATAGAGTATGTGAACAAACCAAGTGGTTAGAATGTGTACCCATTGGCTTAGATGTTTCCAAGACAATTTGTACCATCAATCTTTTGCATGTTAGATATAACATTTTGATTCTAGCATCAATCTTTTGCATATAAATATACCATGTTATTAAGGTTTTAAATTGTGTAAAACACCAAGTGAGGTCAACATCTAGGTTGTAGTAGCACACTGGGAAGTTGTTGGACAGTTATGCTTGAGTGCCATCTTTGATATCATCTAAATTTTTTATATTTTTAAAAACCTTGTGAATGCTATGTTCTCCTTTCAACAGCAGCAGCAAAACCTTTTGCAGGAGGGTGGATTACAGTTCTCTTTTGTATATCCTTTTTCTTTTGAAAACTACTTAAAATCTTTAAATACAAAAAGGTTGTGAGGAATTAGGCTTTTCCTGCTAGAAGAAGACACAGGACTCACAGTTAAAACCAGTTTTCCATGCATGGGAAACTATAGACTGACCTTTGGCACTAGGCCTGCAATGCTTGCTCCATCAACTGGTGAAACAGAGGTAAGGCTGATTCCACCAGGCTCAACTTTAAATTCTTCACACTGAATAGTAGAGATATTATATCAGTGCACCGATTTTTCAGATTAGTAATTCCAAATAATTTTGCAAACAGGAAGAAAGAGATCACCGTTACTCTAACTCGCCCATTTCTGCGTTTGAACCGGACATTAAGTCTTCCCTTGGTGAAGTTTTGCTCAGATAAAGAGTTCTCTAAATAACCTCTCTGACCATCAGCAGAATGATGAAGTGGTTCCACACTGGCCACCATGGAGGACATGTACTCTAGAACAGCTGCCGTCCTCTCCTCATGAAGGTCAGAATGCAATAACCCAAAAATACTTGAAATTTGAACTGCAACCATAAAACAGCAATAAAATTAAGGAAGAAATTATTGATGCGTCAAGTCAATCCATGCCATGAATATTAGCTGCTGGGAAAATCAACTATCCCACATGTTCGGGTACTCCTAAAAATTTACTCAAATAACAACAAACTAGATAATACTATGCAGGGAACTTTACTCAAAACAGGACAAGAGTAAATACCATGGCTACGCAGATTGCTTAGAAGGCTGGCAACTGACTGCAAAGATGCATATCTCAACAGTTCACTTAACTGATCATATCCAACGAGAATCCATTAGGATTATGGATACACAAACAGATAAAACAAGAGAATGCAAGAAACTGAACAGTCTAAAATAGAACATTACACCAAGAACTCTTAAGCCGGAAATTTTGTCTAATATGATATTGGAAGTTACTATAAAAAAATTCTGCTCAGGAATTCAAGGTAAAATAGGAAAATCAGAAACTTGCATGCACAAAAAGGTTAGATAATTAGATACAGATCAAGTTCGAAATAATTGCCAACATTAAATTGTAATATAATCTTTAAAACTCCTTAATAATAGCTCATTAATTTCCAAGAAAATGTAAAAGGCTAGATGAGGTTAATTGATTTATTCCATCTATAATTTCCTGGTTTTCCCCAGGCAAATTGAGCCGAAACATAATAAAAGATAGAACAGTATCAAAGAGTTCTCAAGTCTCTTAACACCTTTTCATGTAGTAAAAGTTTATAGTTTATAATATTCATATCAGCTGAATAATAACTATACAAGTATGAATCTTAGAATGTAAACCCACAGAGTCCAAGCAATAATGAGAATGAGTGTTATTCCAGTTGGCAATATAGATAGATAAGATGGAACTTTTATTCCCATTCAGAAAGAGATCGCAAATCTAAAAAGATTATTGTTCCAAGGTTAGTTGCAACAGCTCAGAAATTTAAAAAATAAACTAAGATGAAATAAACACCTCATAAGTTTGACAATCATAAAGTATTAACCTTTTATGTTTATACAGTCAAAATATCAAGAGTCGTGAAGAACATTCATTCCAACAAACCATCACACAAAATTCAACTTTATTCAAATCTGCAGTGTGATGGTATATCTTATCATATTTTGACAATCACAGCATAAAAAAAAACATACCGTGTCTATGGCCACACAAACGCGGGCTTTATTTTCTCCCACCAGCCCTGCAGATATATGAACTGGGAAAAATTATTTTCATTTTAAAAAAAATGAAAGCATGAAATCCAATAACCAGCACAAAAATGTTAATTTAGACAAATACAATATAGGGTCTAACTTTAGTTACAGAAGAATCTAACTACAATACCTCTGCCCATTTCAGTAATTACAGAGAACAACTTATCCATATCCTTCATTGTTTTATAAGAACTAGTAGCAAGTGAAATTTGGTGAGAAGGATCCGTAGCATTTCCTGATTTCCTTGTCTTATCTTTCCAACCAAGAGGATCGGTATAACAATCCAAAATGTGAATCCTGCGATCATAACATTTGAGTTAGAAAGATTCCAGAATAGTGATGGGAAAGGAGTTAGATAAAAAAACAAATTACCATTTGGTAGAAGATGAAATATCAAGACCCTTGGTCTTTAACAGAGAAGCATACGATGATGGACTTCGAGAAATTGCAACGATGACTATAGCACTGTAAAAGAAAGGGGGAATGAGATAAGAATTGTATTGTTATGATGAGATAGGAAAAGAGGTGTAGTTTATAGGGGAAGTGAACGGAACTATGAGTGGGATTTTGGTGCGATTAGTTGAAGTAGGAGGTGGGAGAATACATCGAAAGCGAGAGGTGCAGCGAGAGAGTCCTTGATTGTGAGAGTAGGAGCGAGCTCTCCCTCTAACGCGCCATCCCTTAGGGTTCTGCAAATTGATTCAGCCATTCTTAATCTTTGGGGAGAGATTGTGAAAGAGAGGGTGAACGAAATGATATTATAACTTGCACTTGAACTGCTTTTCGGGGGAACGAGTGTTGTTTCAATTCTAGGTCTAACGCTATTAATATTAATTTTATGGATTAGGTAGCCTTTGAACATTCTTTTTAACAAGTAACTTTTAAGTTAAAGTTTACATTAAGATCTTAAAAAAAGCAAAAATTGTTTAACAGTTTTCGTTGTTTTTAACTTAAAAGTTACTTTAAGTTAAAAGTTGTTTGGTAAAATATTTCTGAAAGTTTTTTTTTTGCGAGAGTGTTGTCGGAGAAGACGACCGGAGCGGTGGTGGTGGTGGCCAAAGGCGGTTGTGGCTGGAGGCGGTGGTGGTAGTCGGAGGTGGTGGTGGTGGTCGGAGGCTGTGGTGGTCGGAGGCGGTGGTGGTGGCCGGAGGCGGTTGTGGCTGGGGCGGTGGGGAGTGAAAAAGGTAACTTATTAGAAAAAAGTTCATTTAATTAACTTTTTACTTAAAAGTTACTTTTTTCAACATTTTCTATGTAAAAAAAAAGTAACTTATTTTGTAAGAGCTTATACAAAATTGTGTTTGGCCCAAATTATATTAAAAGCAACTTAAAAGTCAAAAAAAAGTTGGGTCAAGCACTACCTTAATCATCAAAATAGTGTCTATGTTTTAGTCTTTACATAGAAAAAAGTTTGGTCTCTATCCCCACGATTGCCAGTTTGGTTATGGTCTTTGCCGGAAGGGCAAAGCTTCGGCAAAAGAGCACTAAAATGAAGGACTAAAACCAAACTACATTTTGTAATTAGGAGACTAGATCCAAACTGAATGTAATTATAGGGACTAGATCCAAACAAGCTAATCATCACTGGTCGGCCACTCAGCTCCTATGAGAATTAAAACCAAACTGGCTACAATCGTTGAGATATGAACCAAACTTTTTTCTGGTGAGGGACTAAACTCGAATTCCTTTACAAATACATGGACTAATTTGATGATTAATCTTAATTTTTTTAAGAATTCATAAAATACTTTAGCATGTAGAAATTGGGAGTTGATATTTTGACCCCCTTTCTTTTTAATATTTTAAAAGTATCCCCTTTCTCATCCACCTTCTCACCCCCTGACCCCCTCAAATTAAGATGCTCTTTCTTCCCAACCAGTATCTCATTTCTTGTTCCAATTAATGAAGGACATTGTTATTGGTGTCACCCACACAACTAGTTATGCCTCCCCTAAATTGAACAAAATACCAAAATAGCCTTCATTAACAAATTTCCCTCCCAACCACCCACCACCACATCAAATGTAAATGCACTTTAACCTCTCCTCTCCCCCATCACCCCCATTTCTCTCTCTATTGTCAACTGCTACTATTCTTCTTTGCTCACTCTCCTCTTTGCGCTCTCCCTCTCGGCCGATCTCTGATCTCCCTCTCCGCCGCTCTCTGCTTTCAGTTATGTGACACGGTTTCACGGTAAGCTCTTTTGTCGATATCCCCCATTTTTTCGCAATTTAAAGTGCGGTTCTTCCGCCAAGTAAAATACGACAAAATCGCAGTTTAAAGCGCGGGGTTGCCTTTCTGTAACTCCTTGCGGTACTCTGTCTACACTTTAAAGTGTGTAAGTATCGCACTTTAAACTTTAAAGTGCGCAGGTACCGCAATTTAAAGTGCGTAAGTATCGTACTTTAAATTGCAGTGGTTCCGCAGTTTAAAGTGCGGAGATATCGCACTTAAGTTCTTCAAATATTTGCAAGCATGACTTAATTTGAACCATCTGTTACTTTTTTGGTACAGGTATGGCAAGGACAAAGAATCTTGAGCACCCCGTGGAAGAAACTGATAACGTACACGCGTGACATCGTCTGAACGTAGAAGGCGTGTACAATCACGTACAGTGCTTCAACCTCAGCAGGTGCCTGAGCCGCAAACTGATCCTAACCACAGTGGGTGCTTGAACCTCACCAGGTTCCTAAGTCTTAGCAGGTGCCTCCCCATGATGATGATGAAGAGGATGATGAGAATGATGATGATGATGATGATGATGATGATGATGATGATCAAGTTGGTGATCAGGGTGAGGATGAGGAGGGCCCTATTTACTTTCAAGGGGGCCTTTTGATTTGAGTTTGCTGTGTAGTTTTGAGTCACACATTTCCATAGAGGTTTGGAAGTCTTATGTAAAGGAGGGTTACGCCACTGGAAATTTACTGAAAATGTACCACCATAGGAGTCATTTCAAGGGTGCACCAGAGTACTGTGATCGTTACATAGAGGAAATGGTCCATGAGTGTGGTCTTAACCATCTGATGACGTGCAATCTGTCATGAATGGACAGGTCCATGTTGTCAGCATTTGTGGAGAGATGGCAGCCGGAGACGGCATCTTTTCACATGTCATTCGGCGAGATTACTATCACGCTGGACGACGTGGCTTCGTTGCTACATATCCCTGTCACTGGGAGTTTCTTTACACTCACTAGACTTTCGAGAGGAGGCTATCATTGTGTTGGTTGAGCAGCTTGGTGTGACTCAACGTGAGGCTTTTGATGAGATCAAGCATTGTCGAGCAGCTCAAGTCCGTTATACATGGCTCCTTGGTGTTGTACAACAACTAGATGGAGCACAAAACACCATAGGCGTTGCTAGAGCATTCTTGCTACGGCTGGTGGACATGACAATCTTATGTGGGAAGAGCAATGGCAAGGTCGATGTTGCATACTTGCAGCTATTTTGTGACCTACATGCTGCCGGCACGTATGCTTGGGGTGCAACAACATTAACCTTTCTGTATGAGCATCTTGAGGATGCCAGCAGGAAGCATGCGTCCTGCCTTACAGGGTACCTGACGTTGTTTCAGGTTAGTGACTCCCTTGTTTCTATTTACTTTATGTTGTTTCAATTTTTCTTGATATAGAAAACAGTATACTACCGCACTTTAATATAATTTGTATTAGTCAAGGAAATCACGATTGCAAGCCCATTAGGGTAAAAATTACATAAGCATAGAAAAAGTTAAAAAAAATCTTCATCCATACATAGGCGACGAAAAATCGGTTGCTGGGAGATGATGACATTGTTGAACCAAACCAGAAAAGAAGCCATGGTTAAGTCTCCTCAATATTCATGGTAAAGAAAATATTTGACATGATTCCATCAGTAACTTGCCAAGTACAAAAATATTTAACTGGTTTGAAAAACCTGAAGAAGAATATTCCTGGATTATCAACACCTACATTAGCTAGTTTGAAAACCCGAATCTGAACATTCAACATCGAGTTAATCAAACTAGCTAATGTTGGGGATGAAACCCATCGAATCGCAAACATTGTAGACACCAACATCAGGAACAACACAACACTGAGATTGTCAGAGAAGGAATGCAAGTTGAATACATATATATAGCCTTGTGTAAGAGAACAACACAACACAAGGAAGGCAAGTCCATATATATAGCCAAAGAAGATTGCTTAGGAATTAACAGTCTTCCTAAATTTATGAATCCATAAATACGAAGCTACAAGTTTCAAGGGAAACCAGGTTTCGAGGCGGACCAGATTCAAAGTTGCAAGTTTCAAAATATTAACCACCGCACTTTAAAGTCCAGTGCGGACGCACTTTAAAATGCGGTGCTGCAGCACTCTAAAGTGCGGTACCTAAATGTTCATTCCCTCACTTTCAAATGCAGAAAATATTGTGTACCGCACTTTGCAAGTGCAGACGAATAACGGAAAGACAAAAAAGTAAGGGCATTTTCAAATTTTACGATTTTTGGGGTGGCATAACTAGCTGTGGGGATGATACCAATAACAATACTCATTAATGAAAGTATGACATTTTAACTAAAAAATACATAGAAATGACATTTCTAACCTTACGTGAGTGATTTTTAATTGATATGACACAATTTCATTGGTGGAACAATGAATGAGACATCATTTGGGAGTTGGCTATTTTCCATCACTTGGCTAACATCTTTAACAGGTGTTGGATCTTGTGATGAAGTCACAACATGGTACTTTCAACCCGTATTATTGTAACCATACTGCTTGCATTTGCTTCATCTGTTTTGTGTACAAGAGCGTTTCAAGGTCCCTGAGTTAGGGTCTTCAAAGGAATCTCTACTTCCTAACTTCTTAAGTCATCCAGGGCCTTACTTGTACATGGGTGGCAGAGTATCTTCATCTTCGGTCCTTGGCAACTGATTTAGGTCATTTATTAGATTGATAACTTAGCCATAAGTAGATTGATATACGGCTCTATTGTAATATGATTGCACAAAGCATTGTGGATCCTCACCCTTGTAGGAAATCCAGCCACATCATGCCTACAAGGAATCCCCATCAACTCCCAAAAATTGCATGTGCATGAGTGATCCTTCAAATCTACTATAGCACTCCTTTCATTCAAATTCAGACAAGTATGAGACACTTCAAACTCATCATTTCAAGCATAGGCAACATATTGACACACTTCTCAACCTCTTTCGATAGCCTTCTCAATTTTGGCTTAAGCATAAGTTCTCCCTTATACTTCTCAATTTTTTGTTTCAAAATAGAAAACCTCATAATATATGTTCATATCATCATATCCACTCAAACATGGCCAGTATTGGCTTGTCTCTAGCTAAGATGATTTTAGCATTAAAAGACTCAGATAGGCTATTCAGATATTTTAGTGTTAAGAAAGTGGCAAACTAAACTATGCTAAAAATTTGATATCAATGTTAAGTTCAAACGATCTCAAGACGTTTATTAGATTTTGAATGATAATAATTTTGTGATCAGTTATGATAGATAAAAAATTTCCTAAACTTTATGTATTATCATTTTCAGGAAAGCATCTCTATCGTCTGCCAAGACAAGGACTAAAAGAACTATCTCTATCGTCTGCCGGGCAGTATCGTCCAGCGACAAGAAAGAAAAACATCATCTAAGACTTGGTTTCCAACTAACGTCTGATCGTCTAAAGAAGCATCGTCTGAAGCAGTATCGTCTAGAGACAAAAAGTATTGTACAACGCTTCATTGAGAAGTATCGTCTGATCACTTTGAGAAGCATCGTCCGGATCAAACTGAAGACATTTAATATTTAACGAAATTCATTTATGAGCTGTCTAAAGTTGGCAAGACCAGTCCCCGAGGAACATCTCTGAAATCACATGATGAAGTGTCAGGTTGTCAACGACTACTCTCTACAAGCAAGGTACAACGTTTGTGAATAAACAAAAGGAATTTATTCACTCTCTGCCGAAGCATTAAATGCTCATCCGCTCAATCATGTTCACCATTAAATGCTTGCTCGTTCACGCAAGCAACAACATTAAATGCAATGTTCTTTCAGACACATTAAAAGATTCGGATATCTTTATATGTCTACATCAAGTTGAACCAAAGAGGAGATATTCAGAGTTTCAGACTGCTACAAGCTATCTACTCCATCAAAACATCCATTCTAAGACTTCAACGGTCAAGTGCATTTAATGAAGAGAATCGTAACTCACAATGAAGATATTCATGAAGAATTCACGTGATTCTCTCAACTTCGTTCAACCACTATCAAAGCCCAAGTTTTCAAGTGAAGTTATAAAAGGAAGACTTGAAGAATTCAGAGCTAAGAATTTGAACTTACTATCAAACCATCTACTGTCTTCTGATTCTCAATTTTCTCAAGTGTCAAAACCTTCAAGAGAAGAAAATCTTCCGAGTGTGAAAAGATCATAAGTGACAAACACTATCTAGCCTTCACACCAATTACCCAAACAAAGAACCTATCGTCTGATCATCTCTGTTTAGCTAAAACCCAAGTACATACCCAAAGAGTCATATCCTTTATACTTAGAGTTATCTGTTCTTAATCTTTTTACCTCACTCTTTCTGAAGAGACTTTGTAGAAGAGAAATTTTTTGTTAAAAAATTAGAAGAAGTCCTGTACAATACTTGTAAGGAGAAGTCCTGTCAAATACTTGAGAGAAGTCTTGTAGAATACTGGGAGAAGTCCTGTTTAATATTTGTAGTGTTCTGGGTTGAATAGTGGAAAATCTTAGTGAAGCCAAAGAAAAATTGAGGACTAAAGTAAGACTATTTAAAAATGATCAAACAAATACAACATTTTAAAATCATGGATTAAAATTAAATACCAACCTTATTACAAACACTAAAAACATGCTTTATCCCAGTCCTCTGAAATAGCAGAGACTGACTGCGGACTAGCTAAACCCATGCAGATTATTGATACTTTTCACGAATCTGTTGTGCTAAGTTGCTAAATATTTAGAACTATGCCAATGTCCAAATCAACCCAGGAGTTGAATGTTCCGAAGGATAGCTGAAGTGTTAAGACATAGGGAACATATCAGTTGGAGAGATGAAGGTCTAAGGATCAATCCCTTAAAGGGAAATTTAGCCGATAAAAAAAAAACTAGGAGTTGAATAGTTGACCTACATATTGTCATTCTGCCTCCTCTTTTTTCTTTTGGGGCAGGAGACAGCCACAGAAGCTTGTTTCAAGAGAAGAAAAGAAAAAGGTATAGAATATGATGGCTTAGTAGTAAAACATGAATGGAATTTCAATCTCTTGATTTTGTATAGAGCATCTTATTACAACTAAAACTATATTAGGCTTTAGGCTTATAGGCTACACGTGAGACTTGGTGTTGGAGATCTCTATATTATTTGAGCCAAAAAGGAATGATGCTGGAGCGAGATTTGGAACTTCAACCATCCCATGATATCAGGGTTCACCATTAACCCTCGGAATTGATTCGTCGTGGAAAGGGTTCAGTGGAAGTCTTGCCTTCACATTGTTTTGCTCCAACCTTTTTGGAGAGCTCAATATATTCCACCCAGATTCTTGAATCTGACACATAATTATGTCTTTGGCAGCATCAAGAGATGCATAGAATTGATCTTGATCAGGTGGCTTCTGAAATTCCAGTCGCTCATCTCTTCTTTCTGAGCAAGGTAAGTCCTGCACCTTCCTTTTGTGAATCTCATCCTTAACCATCTGAAATTTAGCATTATATAAAGAAAAGTGAGGGAAACATGATTTATTTGACTTGGCTTTTACATTGCTTCAAGAGGGGCATATGAACACATAAACACACTCAAGTCCAAACTCTCTTACGAGTTACGATACAGAACACACCTAGATTGGAAATCAATGATCAATGATAAGACTCAGTACCAAGTATTCGAGAAGTAAAATATGAATATGCTACAAACAAATCTACTTTCGCATACACATATGATTGTTATCTATGTATTTATTGTTGCAGATTGCAGATACTTTCTTCAATTTTATCTTTTATCATGTCTTTTTTAGACTTCAATTCTTCTTTGAATTCACTACATTAGATGTTTATACTTTTTCTTAAGATTTGGCTAAGACCATGGGAAATGGAGAAAGAAATAGTTCAAAAACTGTTCAAAATTCAAAAGAATTCATCACTACAAATTAAACAAACAGGGCCCAAATAATAATAAATTTCTTAGGTGAAAATGGTCAATTATGGACCATATCACGAGCAAAGCTTTTCATTTCCTTTAGAATGATACCAAAGAAACAAAAAAGCAACACTGATACAGTAGGTAATTCTGAAATGACAAATTAGCTAAATCACTCTATGATAAACAGCAGATACCATAACCTACATTTCCAACACACATTATGAATCTGCATGGAGTAGTCACATTTACTTAGAAAGACTATGAATTGCATTCTATGAAGCAAACTAAAGATATATTATCTATAAATGGAACTTCCACTAACAAGTAAAGCCAGTTTCCATGTAAGTCATGAGTAGGAAGTTGAAATGCCATTTAGCTCTTCTTTGCCAGCAGTCTAACAGTATCATCTTACAAATAACTAAACTATTCCTGCATAGAAAGAATTTATTGTTCCCTCTATCTTCAGCTCTCCTTAGTAATTAGAACATGTACTTATTTTAGTGATGAACTTCTGAAAAGGAAGTAGAACATGCAAGGCATATGTGAAAAGGGACAATTAGCATTCCTAAAATTTTATTAGAGCTTAAATAGAAATCTAAATATCCATTTTATTGACATTGTAAGATAGTGTGACGTGAGGGTATATGGAAAGCTCTGAATCTGATAGAAAGCTAATCTCAATCAAAAACCTCAAACTAATCCGCACCATTCAGCACTTTTAATACATCCCCCCATTTCACGCCCCAATTAAATTCACAAACCACCGAGTGTTCTTTCTAAACAATATTTATCGTTTTCTAAACATATACAACAACAACAACAACAAAAGCCTTATCCCACTACGTGAGGTCGGCTGTATGGATCACCTAACATATGGGGACCATATTTCAAAATAACTAGGATCATATTCTCAGGTAACATAAGAAAATAAGCCAACAACATGAGAATCCTTTTATCCTTAAGGATCTCACTCTCACTACCGTAGGTTTGAGCAACTATTTTTTTGGCAAACCGAATAAGAGTGTGTTTTCAATAGTCATGTCAACAAACATGCATTCTCCTAGGAGCAACAATTTCTTTCTTCTCACAGCACTTAACTTTGGAACTTGTGCTACTGCAATTTATCTATACACAAACATGCACTTAGCTACATACTTAAACGAGAAATTCAATAAACCATTATTCCAACTGAACCAATTAATCATGTCTCTACCTCACATTTCTTGGGGATATAATAGAATCCAATTCCCCTGAACCCAAGTAACCCATACTATTGTTACAAGACATGACCACGGACTGCTATACGAGGAAAAAGAATGTGAAAATCAAGCAGGGAATCAACCAATTGTCAAAGTGCTGAATTAAGCACTTATTTTCAAATTCAATTAACCATCCATCATTCCAAGTCCAACTGAATGAATTAGCCATTTCATCATCACGCATTACTAGGGGGTAAAATAGAATTGAATCCCTCTATCCTTAAACCAAACTTGACTTGTCCTATGCAAGAAGATCATCCAACTATTTTACACATGCAAGATAGATGAAAAAGGGATCTGAGAAACAAACCTGAAACAAGCTTGAATCAAGCGAGGGTGGTCCAACATGTGCTACAGCCAAGGAACCAAAGAAGTTCCCCAACAAGGCAGCATCCGGCACGGCCAAACCCTTCACAATCCCGGCGGCGAAACCCCCGAGGAAGCAGTCACCGGCGCCGGTGGGGTCAACCTGATTCGCCCCGAACGGGTCAACCCGCAAGCTTCCATCTTTCCAAAACACCTGGCAACCATCTTTCCCGTGCGTAACCACCACGCAGCACCACCGCCTCACCTCCTCCACATCAACGAACGAGGCCTCATCCTCCGAAGCCTTGAGAAACCCAATCCGCGGCAAGAGGTGAAAGAACCCGCTCTCCCTCAACCCCACGTGCCTCACGCGCCCATCTTCGCCGTCGAATCTCCGAATGAGACCCTGCACGTCGACGAACACCACGTCGCAGATCTCCACCATCCTCTCCAGCGTCTCCGGGAGGATCTCCCCGGCGACCCCAACCGCCAGCCCGAACACGAACCGAAGCTGGGGAAGGTCCGATGGGGTAATCGGGTCGCATGACGCAACCCGTTTCAGGACCCGATCGGGGAGGTGTGATCCGAAATGGGCGTGGAAAAGGGTGGTCTGGGAGGACGGGACGACGAGAGGAGAGTGTGTGGGGGAGAAGGGGAAGTCGGGGCCGACCTTGGAGACGAGGTGGAAGGGGAGAGAGAGGGCGTCGAGGACGGGGGAGATGAAGGAGGGGGCGCCGCCGAGGGTGTGGGCGAGGAGGAGGGCGTCGCGGAGGAGGACGTCGTGGCAGTAATTGCCTACAATGAGGCCGCGGCGGGGGTTGGAGGCTGTGACGACCATGAGGAGGGAGTTTGGTGGGTCATGGAAGGATCGCCAGAATGAAGAAGAATCAGTTCATGCAATGCAAATGCAAATGCAACAGAAGAAGAAGAAGATGATGATGATGATGATGAGAAAAGCCAAGAGAATGGACATGTGAGGAGGGGAATATGGACGCGCGCCGTAATCTTATTTAGGTGTCATTTTAGAATGGCTGCTGACCCGACACCAAGCACCAAACATATTTTAAGCATATTTGGGACTTGGAACTAAGATGGGATGATGTTAGGCACGTTATTTCATTAATCTCTTGTAGGACTAAAAGTATTATATAAATATAGGCGGAGGCTAGGGTGCACTTTTTTTTTTTTTTTGAGACCATAGTGTTCTCAGGTTTTATTTAGTAATTTATCATATATAAAATTCTAAAATTCTTCCAATTTCAAAACTTTCTCTCTTAATCCCAGTGTACTCCTTTGCAAGCTAATGATGATCATCTCATCCTCCGCCCAAGCTACATCTCTGGCATCGCCACTGTCAAGCGAACCACCACCGTCGAGCAACCAGATCCATGACCCACAGTCGAACCCGTAACCGGATCCATCACCGAATAATTTTCAGATCTTAATGAAATTGCTTTTTTGGTGTTGTCAGGGTTGTCCTCCTCCTTCCACAACCTGCTCCTCCATGTCCCTAACATCACCAACACTCACCAGATGGTGGCGACAGATCTGGAGTGAAGCAGAGATTTAAGCCTTTTATTATGAAGTGAAGTTTTCGGCGCACCTTTGATTACCATCTATCATTGCTCTCGTTCATAGCATGAGTTAATTATTGTTTCAATAAGATCTAATACTTAAAGAATAAAGAGGGTCATTAATGTATTTCATTATGATTTAGGGCTTTGTCATGGATCTTTTAATTCCAGTTACCAACTTTTTCATGGATCTTCCATCTCAATTTTATCACAACTTTTTTCCTTCAAGTAGAAATTAGATTCAGCATAGATGATGAAAAGAGAAATCAGAGAAAGGGAACGAGAAACAGAGAAAGGGAACATGAGCGTCAGGGGATTAGGGGAGAGAGAAGTGATGAGAGAATTCAAGAGATGAAATATTACAAATTTACTCTTTTATCATTCTTTCAATCCTAGCCACCCATCTAAAGAATATTCCTAGATTCTAATATCTAATGGTCTAAAAGTAAGGAAGTACCATAGTCCCCAAAAAAAAAATACAGGACCGCCCTAGCCTCTGCCTATAAATATAAACTAATTCTAAATATAACTAATCTAAATATGCAGTTGGAACTCCATACAATGAAAAGTTTTGTAAAGCGTCATAATTATGAGGATTACTATTTGATCATAGCTATTAGCCGGAGTTCCTCATAAGCTAACTGCGGAGCAGAGGCAGACATCTTGCCAGAGTTGAGTGGACCTATGAAGCCACCTTAGAAGCCTGTAGCGCGAACCTTCGGAGGACCTATATCCAAAGTCTTCATTCTACAAATGGTAGACTACACCATAGGAGAAAAGGCTCTCGTTCAGCTGAAAAAGGAAACACAACATTAGAAAGCTATGCAAGACGCAGATTTCCTACCGAAGAATTGTGCCACATATATAGATGGCCATAACCAACTTTAGGCGACAATGTGCTAGAATTTCACAAGCTTGACATTTTATTGCACTTTATTATTTTCTCTCCAGTTATCTTTTCAGTCTTTGTTTGCAACTCTTAAAGTGTTTATGGACTTCTGTTCAGCTTTTCTAAGGAATAAGTTTCTTAGTTGTGTAATTGACTATGTGCGCAATTGATAAAGACCTAACAATTCAAATATAAACAAAGACTTGTCTAAATGCTGGCCAAGGGTATAACCTCACAAACCTGCTGCCACCACCAAACAACCAAGTCAAAAAGGCTTGCTAAGTCCTTCAACAGGTCCTACGCTTGATAACACCCACAGGGCCCCAAATGTAGGAGTACATCATCATCTATGTCCATGTTAAAGGTACTGCATTAGACAAACACAACACTAGGACTTGGTAAGTCCTTCAACAAGTCTCACGTTGGATAAATCCCACAAAGCCTTGGATATAGGAGCACCTCATCATCTAAGTCCTCCATCCAAGGCATTGTCTCTTATGAGCGCCACATCATCTAAGCCCCTGCCAGAAGCACTGCCTCGATGAGCGCAACAACAGGGCTCCTTAAGTCTTTTAACATGTCTCACACTAGATAATGCCCACAATGCCCCAGATGAAGGATAACTTCACCATCTAAATCCATCGTCCAAGGCACTGCCTCTAATGAGCATGACACCAGGTCTCGCTAAGTCCTTCAACAAGTCCCACAACATATAACGCCCATAGGGCCACAAACATAGGAGCACCTCACAATCTAAATCTCTCGTCCGAGGCATTGCCTCTGATGAGCGTGAAACCTGAGCTTGCTAAGTTCTTCAAGAGGTGCATGCTGGATGACGTCCACAGGGTCCCAAACGTAGGAAAATCTCATGTTGACCCGAGTTTATATTGTGTTTTTCGGGTGATTCCTCTTTATGCTTTAGCTTTAATAATAGATTCTTATTTAGTTTTCCTTCATTTTAGTTATTTTTGTAATTTAGGTATGTTTATGTTGTTAAAGAGGAATTTTTACCTACTTCTGTGTTTTTCTTGCAGAATGGTAGTTAAACACTACAACAGTATTACCCATATGCTACAACGTTGAAATGCTTCTAAGCTGTCACTGTATAATTGCCACACTTCATTTCTTCACCGTTAAGTCAGGCTAAAATTATAATATGATGTTCACAACTCACAAAACTTCATTCTGCACAGTTGAATTAGCGAGAAAATGTCTGAGGCAAGTTCAATAAGCATTTTAGTGCGATTGCGCCAGGAGCTGGGTGTGATAGCACCCATGCTCACAGAGGTAGCGCTTTTAACAACAGAACTTGAGTATTTGGGGATCTTTTTCATTCTTCTTCTATTTTTTCACTTCCTTTGCTAGGAAAAATACCGTGGAACACCCTTGTATTTATATACATGGTAATGGGCCTGTTGGAACACTATTCAGGTTCATACTACCTTGTAATTCTAATCCTTATTTCCCGCTCAACCTTGAGTTTAAAGTGTCTTGTAGGTACCGATCGACACTTCAATGAAACAACCCTTACATGTTTCCATTGTCCTATACCCAAATGTGATAATCCCTAATCACAATAGAAGTTAACATGATAAAAATTTATTTCTCCATTATACCTTGATATACATGAAATCTGGATTTCTAATTTTCTTTTATCAACACAAAACAATGATTTTAATAAAAAGAAGAATTGAACCAATTAGTTAACTTTCCTCACCAATGAATTCCATTGTCCATATATATGGTAACGCAACATAAAGGACAAACTATCCAACACTAAAAAGGATAAACGTCTAGTGGATATATGTACAAAGGGAAGATTCATGTTTAATCATTATTGGATTATAGAGTAACCATTTGCGCTTGATTGTGCTTCACTTCAAGTATGTACGAGGTTTTCACCCTCGTGATACTAGTACTAATTATATTTTCCCCTTTCTTGTCCTCACTATTTCATTTGTGCTTAATACTAATTGATTTCAATGTGAATAAAATTTTATCTCAATCCAAATACATGTTAATACAAATATAAATGAACATTAACACTCACTTTAAAATAAAAATTAAAGTACACTTTTTAAATAAATTAAAATAAAAATTCACGTGCGAGAGATTTGGACCAAACTTGGTATGCTGTCAAATCCAGTGTTCTTCTATGCTTGTTCACAGACTTGGGTTAGGTTTCTTATCCTCGTAAGGTCCAGTGTAGTTCTGCCATTATTTTATGATGACCTCGCTTTTGCGTTGGCGCAATAGTGTTATTTTTTAGGTTTCTTCGTGGAGTGTAGAGTATTTCTTGCAACAAATCACAATTTCATTTACAAAGTGTGAGGAGTTCTTGAGCCCTCCTTCAATCTTGGTTTCTTCTCAAACCAACAAGCTTCTCTGGTTTGCCCAATTGATTTTATAATTAGGCTTAACACTGATAGCAACTTTGGTTTGCAGAAGCAACTTATTGGTTTTGGTGTCCTTGTTTGCAATCGCAATGCCTTTGCTTCTTGGTTGAGTGGTTTTTCGGGCTCCTCCAACGGGTCTTGTGAGCTTTCAGCTAAGTTAGCGACCATCAACAACAACGGTCTTCTTTTGGCTTGGGAGTGTTTTTATTATTTATTTTAAAGTAAATTGAGTAATTAATTAAAAATCAAATAGACATTGAAACGGTAATTAAAATAGATTGCAGTTACAAATTGTTCTTTATGATTGGGTGGTTTTTTTTTTTTTTGGTTACATGAATGGTTGGGTGGTTTTATTCTTGAATTCAATTTCTTTTATACCATATTGATATAAGTTTTCAACGTTAAGAACTTCATAATTGTCAAAACGTTCTTTTACATGTTTCTCAATACTATTACACAATTTATTTGTATTAAAATGTGTAATGATTTATTTTTTAATACATCGAAAAACATTTAAATTCTTTTTTCAGAAATTAATTCTTGAATCTTCCTCTCCCCAACAATACATTGGTATAGTTTGGTCTTCCGAACTGGTCATTGCCTTTGGCAGAGTTGAGTCTGCTTCGTGCTTCATCTGTCTTGTTTTTGAGTTTCATTTATTAAAAAAATATTATATCCAAACGTACACTTAGAACATTTCCATTCACTTTTGCTAATTTCAGTTAGCACTACAGTACCAACTAATTTCGAAATTTCATATTCATCATCTTCTTCTTCCACATTTTAAGTTGTTAAAACTAGGTTTTGTCATGTGTAACAAAAGTTAGAGTTCACCGATTCGCAATTTCCCAAATGCATGAACATCCAAAACATTAAAATACGTGGCTCAAGTAAGCAAGAGTTTCGAAAGTTCCACGAAGCTTCACTCCTTTACTTGGAAAGCCACCATTGCATGCAAATATAGAAGCACCAACAACTAATCTTTTACCATATAACACAACTAATAATTATCATTGTATTTTCATTTTCAACGAAAATAACCTTTTTAATCCACATATTTAAACTCAATACCTCAAGAGAAAAAGAAAGTCTTATAGTTTTGACACTCTTAAATGCACACTAACACATCACGAGCAATGTCACTACCAGTGTCACCCACCATGAATGAGGACTTGGAGAGCAACACCAACACCAACACCAATGAAGAGACATCTCATGAGAACTTGTCACGTTCAAGTTCAATGGTGAAGAAGAAGACGTCAGATCTTGTTCTTGTTACAAACAATTTCCAAATGCTTAGGAGTTTCATGACCAATTTGAGAGTGGTCATGCTTGGGACTAAGCTTGTTGTGCTTATTCCGGCGGTCCCTTTAGCCGTTGCTGCAGATTTTTATAAATTTGGAAGGGTAAGCAAGCATCACGCAATGTTGTGATTTTTAACCCACTTCACACCATTTTTATTTTCTAAATCTATTTAAATATGATAATAATATTAATATATGCATGCATTTATCAATTTAACTCAACCTGCAGTGCACTATATTTGATGAAACTTCACTTATTTTTATAAATCATACATAGTGTCTTCTAAGAAGGCTTCATCATTATATATGAGTAATTAAATCTAATTTATATATTCACCACAAAATCGATCTGATTCTTTTTTCTGCCACGCAGCCCTGGATTTTTGCTTTCAGCCTGCTTGGACTTGCACCTTTAGCTGAACGTGTCAGCTTCCTGACAGAGTAAGTTTCCATGTCACTTCTTCTATCTCATTTCCACCATTTTTCTCTTCTCATCTGTCATAGCACATATCATATCACTCATTTCTTTTCCTATTACATGAGGTGGCATGGGGTGGAGGTGGAAAATGAATATTTACCGAACATTATTTCGTTTTTCTTCATATCATGATCCCAAAAGTTCATAATTTTTCTAACATTTTTATTCAATATTTTGTACTAAAAAACTTCACCTGGACCTCACAACTTGAAGGCAAATTGCATACTTCACCGGCCCAACAGGTACCTTCATTTTGATAAAGCAAAATGAACTCTATTAATAATTTAGGTGTTTAGTATTCTGTGATAGTTAAAGGAAACCAATTTGGTTTTGATTTGTGTGAATGTTTCAGTTGGAGGGCTTCTGAATGCAACATGTGGTAATGCAACGGAGATGATCATAGCAATATTAGCACTTCGCAAGAACAAAGTAAATGTTGTCAAGTTCTCTCTGCTGGGTTCTGTTCTCTCTAACCTTCTCTTGGTTCTTGGAAGCTCACTCCTCTGTGGTGGCTTGGCTAACCTTAAGAGGGAGCAGAGATATGACAGAGTAAATATCACTTCTTATTCCTTTGTTTTTCACTATGTGCACATATATAGCGGACCTACCCTACCGGGTCAGATGCCTTGTTATCACGAGACATGGGAGAAGTAAATCGTAATCATTAGATCTAATCGTGAATGATTGAGATTAAAATAGAAAGTCATGTGACTACTAAACTACTTTTAATGTCAACCACTCATTTATAGTTGTGACGGATCCAGAAATTCCAACCAAGCAAGAGCATTTTTTTGTCAAGAAAAATTTAGGATGATGGCATGGTGCATAGTTAAATGGGGAAAATTTCCGGATTAAAAGAGCTACTCTAAACTTACATTTAGTTCATTGTAAAGGGACGAGTGAGGCTCGAACCCGCAACTCTCAAATACTGAGATTTAATCATGCTTTACACGACCAATCCCTTGAAGTTGTGGGGGCAACATATATACATAAACATATAATATTAAAGTATAATTAAGGGTAATTAATACAGGTGCTATGCTATGTATATAATGATAGATTTTTTGTATTGGGGCAATTGCCACAAGATGTTCTAAGTCGATTGTCATGATTGATGTCCTTGTCTCTCATAATAAACACTCTCTTCTAACTTGATGTACCTCCTAATAAACATCTCTTATGATAAACACTCCAGCACTAATCAAATTGTTTTGTTGTTTAATCATTGAATGAACAGAAACAGGCAGATGTGAACTCTCTGCTTTTGTTGCTGGGGTTGCTATGTCATTTGCTGCCATTACTATTCAAATATGCCTTGGCTGGGGGTACTTATTCAATAGCTACTTCTACTCTGCAATTGTCAAGAGCAAGCAGCATTGTTATGCTTCTAGCATACGTTGCATACATCTTCTTCCAATTGAAAACTCATCGCCGATTGTTTGATGCACAAGAGGTGATGATTGATATCCAATTAGATATTTAAGCACAATTCATAATAGGAGTTTCAATTTGATCCTTTGATCTCCAGGAAGAAGAAGATGAAGAGAAGGCTGTGATTGGATTTTGGAGTGGATTTACCTGGTTGGTGGGTATGACACTGGTTATATCTTTGCTCTCTGAATATGTTGTTGGAACAATTGAGGTATATACATATATGTAGAGTTTGTAGTTATATCATTATAGAATTTCTCTGAATTTTCAATGGCTTGAACTAAGCATAAATAATGGGGTATCTGTCTTTTTCTGCTTAACTAGGCTGCTTCAGATTCTTGGGGCATTTCAGTTAGCTTCATAAGTATAATTCTGCTACCAATTGTGGGGAATGCTGCAGAACATGCCGGTTCAATCATATTTGCTTTTAAGAACAAGTTGGTATGTATAGTTTATCAATTATATTGTTGCAGTAGAAATACCAATTAATATTTGGAATTTAATTGAATGTGACTCATTACTATCATGTAGGACATATCTTTGGGTGTTGCAATGGGATCTGCAACTCAAATTTCTATGTTTGTGGTAAGGATGAATTACTACACTACTGTATACCATGGATCCGGTTTGGCTACGGTCAATTTTTGGCATAGTCAATTAAGTCAAGGGACCGCGGAAGTTGGATGAAGATCAGACGATTCCGATTGCAGTGTAAATAATCATATATAAAACATGTTTTCAAAATCCGAGTTATGAACAAGATTCCTTGACTGCAGTGACTGACTGCACCAAAGACTGGCTGCATAAAATCCATTTCCTCCACTAATTATATGAATACTTTTCTCCATGTTTTTTTGCTAACACTAATAAATTTTGATTATCTAATAATGAATTTCAGGTTCCATTAAGTGTGGTTGTTGCATGGATAATGGGTATAAAGATGGATCTGGACTTTAATCTTCTTGAGACTGGATGTCTTGCTTTTGCAATTATTGTTACAGCTTTCACTTTACAGGTATGCAAAATACATTTAATATATAGGCACTTTCTCTGTTTTTTCTTTTATTATTATTTTTTCTTTTTTGAAGGATTTTATTATTATTGCTAATGTTATTTGGTTGTATCTTTTGTAGGATGGAACTTCACACTACATGAAAGGAGTGGTTCTTACTCTCTGTTACCTTGTCATTGCTGCATGTTTTTTTGTAAACAAAACTCCACAAATCAGTAAGTATACTCCTAGCTATAACAAGTATATAGTAACTTCAATTTGCATGTTGGTATATTTCAGTCTCTGATTTCGAAGTTGTAGCACAAAATTGATAACTAGATACACTTCTAATTTATAACAGAATAAATAGGACTTATAGTATGTTTTCACCACTACTTACTGAATCAAGATTTTGTTGTAGATTAAGTTTTTCTATTGATTTTGACATTTGCTTTTTTTTTTTCATGTTACAGACCAATATCCTAGGACCAGCTTCGGAGCTAAACCATCTTTTGATGCTATCCCCATTTGAATTGCTTTGTTTCCCCAATGGGATAACTGAAATTCCTCTCTTGGGCTAGAAAATTTGATATTTATTCACCATGGAACTTGTTTACCTTTGAAATGAGGCTTTGGGATCAGTCATAAACTAGTTCAAATAGAGATTTCAATGCTTTCTGTAATTCTTTCTTCTCAATAAGGCTTTACAATGACATTTTAGGTTTGAAACGATGCCTATGTTCTTTTTTCATATGTTTTTACTTCCTTAATGTTCTTAATTCATGTATACCACTTGCATGTAACAACAAATAAGAATTCCCAATTGCATTTATCGCATGTAAACAAAGAAAAATATAAACTTTATGTTAATCGAAACATTTTGTCAAAGATTCTTTAGATAAGATTGGCACAATTGCTGCACGAAATCAGCCAATCTCAACAACAAAATAGGAATTGGTATATAATAATGCTCTGCATGATGTTCATCCAAATTATTGTGTGCTTTCTGGGACTTTTTGAGCGAAAAAGGGTGCAACGATGCTACAACCTTTTGCTGAGACCATAAAGTAATCTGTACTTGGGGCTTTGCCCCGATCTAGCATCAAAAAATGAAGAAATGTCTACTTCAAAAGCTACATGGAATGAGCAAGAAATGTCGAGTTTGTTCGAGTTGAAAAAATAAAGTTAGGATTTAACAAGAAAATGAACATTTAACCTCACAATCAAAATCAACTATATTTAGCTCAATCCAAAAATATGAACACCCTATATATACTAGGAGACATAATCCTAAAGGAGATAGAAAGACATGGAAACCCCAAGAAGCTGGTTTGACAAAAAGGAAAAAGAAAAGAAAACTGGACAATCCATTCATCTCTTCTGGAAATTCAAAAGCTTAACTGATACAGCAAAACTGCCGAAGAAGACAATGATAAATCCTAAAAGCACGATCACTGATAGTCCCACAGTCGAAAATCCACTGGTTTTTTGATCAAATCCAAGATTAACAGATAAGTACTCTTTGACAGTGCCCTCGAATCCAGGCCCCACGATTTTGGTTTCAACATCACCAAGCTGAGACGTGATAATACCTCGTAATGTCCATTGAACAGGGCAGATGTAGTAGAACCAGATCCACCATCCCGGAATACGCGATTCTGGGATGAGAAAACCTGACAGAAGATTCCACAGGGAGTAAAATGCTGAAGAAATAACAGCTGCTAGATGTTGAGATGATGTAAGACCAACAGCCATCATGCCGTAAAAGGTGAAGTAGGTAAACGTTAGGAACATGAACAGAAGATACAGAAAAAACTTCCCTGCAACAAATAAAAGTTATCCACTTCAGCACATATATTTTATTTTCATATATGAATCTAAATTGCACAGCAGGAACTCAGAGTAAGAGAGTTAAGTGATAGATATAATATATGATGCTACGTGATATACTATTTGCGTGTCCAAAAATCAGGACTGATTTTCAATACATAAAACAACTCATCAAAATATGTAATTGGAAAGTTAAAATGTTACCTGCTGTCTTCTCAAAGTTCACCATGAAGTATGTTATTAAACCAAATACTATTGTCTGAACAGCTATGTATGGTACCTCTACCAGCCCCTGTCAATCAGATTGAACATTCATTATCAGTAACTTGCATGAAAAAATTAACCATGGAAATAATTTCCAGTATTTTCAGACCTACCTGAGCTAGCGCATAGGCGATTGGAGAGTACATTCCAGCTGCTTTCTCTCTATAAAATACTGTCCTTTCTATTGAAACAATCGGTTGAACAGAAGAAGCGTTGTTTACGCCAAGAAACAAGCATGCGGCATAAAGAGCTCCCATAACCACAAACAGCTCTTGAGTTGATGACCTACAGGAGATATTAAAGACACTGCTTCATTAGTAATGACTACCAGGTTAGAAATTAATGACAACAGCAATAACTTATAATGTCTTAGATCAATTCAGTTTCAGTCTATAAGGGCTCTTTTCTGGATTACTAGTAATGCCCTGCGTGATTTAATTTGTTGAAGTTCCAAGAAATAATCATTTAAATGATAATTCCAATTCTGACACAGAGAGCGGTTACCTTTTTGAGCCAACATCCCAAAATACGGTACCAAATATCAAAGCACTGATTGCGGTGAAGTATAGCCTCATGGCATTATATGGTGGACTTCTCCAGTACACAAGATTTTGTTTCCATAAACATAGAAAAAATTGGGATAACGAGTTTTGTGAGTACATAGTGTCAAACTTCAGTGGTTCTGAGCCGGCTGGCGGATGTTCAAATTCCAAAATAGAAGCTTCCACCCCCCTGAGAAAAGCATTGATCATAAAAATAAAATTTGTATTCTACCACCTGTAGCTTTAGGGTTGTAAATCTTAGTTTTTTCAAGTTGATGAGCCTTTTATTCATATCATCTCTCTCCAGCTTTAACTCAAAAAAAAAAAAAAGAATAAAAAGACTTGGGCAATAGCAGTTAAGAAACATGTTGGAAACACCTGTATTGATTTGAATTGTTGTAAAGGTCTGCAAAATCTGCACCAATTCTCTCTTCAACAGCAGGTGTAGTGATTTCAAGCACCCAGGTAGCTGGATTGTAGCCACTAGGAATAGGGGGAATTCCACTAATGCCCTGCAGAGCAGAGAGAAAAAAACCATCAACAAAAACTTACACACAGGAATGCACACATTCTCACATTTGTTTCAGAAAAGAAATCCCCAAAAAAGGCAAAAGCAGAAGAACAAAAGATCAGAAGTTTAGGTATTTGGAAATGCCAGATAAGATCAGAAGTTACATCTTATCTACTGAATAAGAATAACTGAATTCTGCAAATTATCTACTGTCCTGATTCTCTCTCTCATCACTTTCTAGTGCGATCAGTTATTCTGCACTAGTCAGATCAGGAATGAAGGGGAATCCACATGTTCAAATTTTATTATCATACCTTAATGCCATCTACAATTGCATGGTACTGTTGTTATAGACTCTGTTGAATGACAAGAAAGAGACTATCTTGATCATATCTCTTGCCAATGTGAGACTTCTCAACACATATTGACTATATGTGAAATGATAATCATTATTTATTTTTTCCGGGGTGTGTGTATCAAAGGGTATTCCTAACCAAAAGGGTATCCCTAACCAAAAGTTGGAGACTAATCTCGTAGAGATTACTGAGCTGGAGACTGATAATCAGGATTAAGGAGTGAAAAGCATTTATAATAATATTAATAAGAAAATTAAATCTAACCTGAAAGTAGTCTATCATTATCTGTGACTGCATGCCAAGCTTTCCCCCGTATATTACTCGTCCCCCACGTTTCATGAGAAGTAACTGGGTAGCAAAATCCAAAGTTTAAACTCTATGATAGAAGCTAACGCACCACTAGTTATGAAAATTGCCAACTGACAGAAAATATGTAATTAAACTAACATCATCAAATGCTTCAAATATATCAATACTTGGCTGATGTATGGTGCAAACCACAGTTCTTCCTGTATCAACGGTGTTACGAACAGTTCGCATAACTATAGCTGCAGCACGTGCATCAAGCCCAGATGTAGGCTCGTCCATGAAAATAATGGAAGGGTTTGCTACAAGCTCCACTGCAATTGTTAATCGCTTTCTCTGCTCTGTTGATAAGCCAGAACTACCTGGCATGCCAACTAAAGCATGTCTCAAAGTATCAAGCTCAACCAGTTTCATAACTTGTTCAACGAATTCCTGCAAAATATTTCAGTGACTTGAAGTTTGCAAAACACTTGAGTAATCAGATGCACTGTGTGTCATAAATCAACTTACACCAACTTACACGTTTTTTATCAATGCTGATTTCTTTTAGAAGGCGAAGAGATGCAGAAAACCACAGCGATTCTTCAATGGTTACTTGAGGAGAATGTATATCATTTTGTTCAACATATCCTGATATTCTGGCGAATGTCCGTTGCTCTTTCGGATAACCAGATATTTTGACCTCCCCTTCGATATACCCTCCAGTTTTTCTGCCTGCAAGTACGTCCATTAAAGTGGTCTTTCCAGCCCCACTAGACCCCACTAATGCTGTAAGGACACCTGGTGAGAAAACCCCGCTCACATTTGACAAGAGCTGCAATCTAGTTTCAGGTACTCCTTGCTTTCGTATTTCCTGTAAAATAATTCATTCATTCAGAATCAGTTAATGTTTATGTCATAACATAAATAGCATTCTATTTATTAGAATCAGAAACTACAAATGCCCCTACCTGCGGCATATCAACAAAATAATTGACATTATGGAATGTCATTGTCAATGGTTGAAAGGGAAGAATCATTCCTTTCGTGTTGCTGTCGCCTTTTGTAGATCTGGTACTCAGTTCATTATTCGCTGTATAACCAAGTGAGACATTTTTTGTCATTACATTATCAATCCTTGAATCGCTGGTCCAACAAAGTGAAACAGATAATAGACGATTATTCATGTGAGTTATAGCTAGCTCATTACCATCTCTGGAAGAATTCTTTCCTGACTCATCATCCTGAGGAATAATTGACCGTGGCTTTTGAAGTGCTATATTGAAAGTAAGAGACAAAGAAAAAGGGATTAAATAAAGATTACCCCAAACAAATATGTATGACTAGAGACTCAATGTCTAAAGGGAATGTGAATCGTATTATTGTATATTAGAGAGAAAGCAATCTTAAAATGAACAATTTAGGAAAATATTATTCAGAACTTACGATGCAGATAGGTCAAGGCCAGAGTGACTATAACGTTGAAAAAAATTGAATACATCACTAAAATTGCAACACCAGTCCAATACCAATAATCGTCAACTGGAAGGCTTTGTGCCTCGAGGATGTTGTAACCAACTGTGTTGTGCCCAAGTACAGATTGCTGCAGAAAATTAAGTTTATGATTCATAAGAACATTATAAAGCCAGTCAAACTAACATTACTTTTTGTAAGACATCATATTATAGTGTGATGAGAACACGCAGATCAAGTAGGAGAGTGCCACATACTCCAAAATTACATTGGGTACGTAAGATCTCTGAAATATAGGCATGTAGCACTTGGACTTATATAGTTTTAACACCTTCACATCCATATTTTGATTACTTGATTGCTCCATAATCAGGTGGTCAAAATTTTAATCCTTGCTTCACTCATACTTCATACATAAATAAATTTTAAGCACTAGTAGGCCTAAGGTTTTTCTATGCTTAAACCCAAAAGGCTATCAGTAAGAATGTACTGGAATAAAAATTATTATTCAAATGATTTTTAGGATTGAGTTGGCCGTTGACAATATTAAGTATCAATACATGAATTGACAGAAAACTAAGAAATTTTCATAGCCAAATAAAATACCTTCTTCCATCTGGAAGCAGTAAATTCATTAACCGTAATTGCACGTTGTCCATAGGTAAGGGGTGACAACCAGTAGCCCCAGATCCACCAAGGCTTAATCATTCCTGAAGGGATAACAACCAAATCACTAATAGCAATGTAAGTTAACTTTTCCCTGACAATTTGTGGTTCTGCACTTACCTTTAGGGATAATAAATCCTCCCAGCAAGAACACAACAAGCAGTGCAGCTGATCCAAATGTGTTGGCAAGAACCATATCTCGTGCAATAGAAGCCATCATCCGGAAGAGACCTAATGCCATTTGGTGCATTACAAAAAGTAAAAACATGTACCGAAAAAACCTGAAATATTTAAACAAAAGCAAAGATTATAAGGACGAAGTATCAAAATCACAACAGAAACGTGTAATAAAATTAAGATACCTTCCAGCAGAAGGGGCAAACCCAACAGTATAGTATACAACAACAGTCCATATCACAGCCTCAACAACGGAGTAAGGTACACGGAGAATCCAACTGGTCAAAGACCATGCCCATGCAGGATAGAATAAATTGTCTCTTTGCTTATAAAATACTGGAAGCCGAGTTATCATGAGAGGCAGCTCAGAGAACCCATTAAACATCATGTGAACAAGCCCAAAAAATAAAGCAGAAAGATAAAGGTTTCCGTTAGCCTCATCTGTAGGATGCATCCTTGTTCGCAGGAATACTGTACATGTGACAAATCCAACAAAAGCAACCTTGGGCGACATGAGAATATTTAAAAAGTTATTGACAAGAAAATAGAGAAATTACACAGTTTATTTTTCCAAAAGAACAACTATAATGTATTCAACACATTGACATAAAACAAAATGTAGCTATCATAATTGATGTAGTAGCAGTTTCAACTATATCAAATGGTATGTCTTTTAAGAATATTGGCTTTTATCAGAAATCAAAAAGATCTAAGCAGGCAAAGTATGGTCACACAAAAAATATGTCAGTAATAATCATACGAAAAACTAAATCCAAAAAATGGTTTAAGTGCTGGCATTTACTGTGTCAGCCCCGATAGATGTGGAAGAGGAGTCAGATAGTTTGCTTGAAGTGTCACTTTGGCAGTGTTTAAGGTGAAGTGCATCTCTAGTTTATATAGACTTAAGCTATTTCTATTTCTTTCGATGGTGGACACTATCATTATTACGTAACAATGAGAATTATATATCCAAGATAAGACTTAAAAGTTAAAAGTCAAAAGGTGAGCCAAAACTTAAAAGTTATTCTCATTAGGTGGGTGTTTTTGAGCTCATCAAACTATCAATAAGACATGCATGCAGTCTAAATATATATCCAAGATAAATCAGAGCAGGAGACATTTGAAAGGTTATCCTTATGATGGGCTATGATGGAATCATTGTAGAAAATCGAGAAAAAAGACCATGGACAGCAGTCACTCATTTGATATAAGACTACAGTACCTGAATATATAATTGCTACTTAGTACCTGAATATATAATTGCTCATTTGATATAATTGCTACTTATTTGAAAATGTTTACTATGTTCCTTTAACCGGCCTATTCAATATATATATATTTAATGATTTGGGATAAAATTCCTACTTAGGAGGGATTGAATCCACAAAACTTCTACTGTAGTGTTGGCGAGACTTCTACACTCTGCTTCTCTGCTGGAGCGGGCTACAAGAGTTTGCTTCTTAGAGCTCCAAGACACCAAGCTAGATCCTAGGAAAATACACAGTCTAGAGGTGGACCTTCTGTCGTCTACAACAGATGCCCAATCAGATCGAAATATGCATTAAAGAGAAGGGTCTGGTAAGAGTGGCTGGTTTGAGATGAAGACCATGATTGGCAGCAGCTGTTAAGTATCTTAGGATTCGCTTCACAGCCTTCCAGTGTTCTTCTAACGATTGAGATAAAAATTGGCAGACTTTGTTGACTGAGAAGGAGATTTCCGGACTAGTGAGAGTGGCATACTGCAGTGCCCCTGCTATGGATCTCTATTCAATGGGATCACTCATGTAATCTGAGACCCGTTTTCTAAGTTTACAGCCACCAATCATGGGAGTGGAGATACCCTTGGCATCCTCCATGTGTGCTCTTGCAAGAAGATCATGAACGTATTTGGTTTGACTGAGAAGAAGAGAACCATCTCGCATTCTTTGAACTTGAACACCCAAAAAATAATCCAAATCCCCTAGGTGCTTGAGAGCAAATTCAGAGTCTAGGTAGGTTACTAGCTGCTGAATGACAATAACAGAACTGCCAGTGATAATGATATCATCAACATAGACTAGGAGATACACCTAGTCTAACCAGACATGTTGTATGTGTCATCGTCAGCTGTAACGCATGTTATCTTGTAATAATGGCAATCCCGGATTAGCCGAGATTCGACCTTATCTTATCTTAGGTTTATTAGTAGCTTACCTTTCCAATGTTGTAGGTTACATTTCCAATGTAACAGTTGACCTCGGGATATCCAGCACGGTCATTTACATTTCAGTCTCGTCTGTTTATTTCCACATTATATAAATAGAGAGCTTGTAATAGTTATTACTCAGGATAGAAAATGTATTTCAAACAATATTTCTTCGATTCCTCAAACCCTTCTTTTACCTTCCGCTACTCGAGAACTTCCTTTTAAAGTTCTTAACAACCCTTGGAAATAAAGATTTTTTCAGAGGCATCAAGACACTTGTAACCTTTGTGGCTAGAGGAATACCCTAGAATGAGAGAGCTTTGTTGTATTGTAAGGTCATAGAAAGGGGTAACAAGCACACCCAAAGAATTTCAGAAATTTGTAATTTGGTGTTTGTTTGTACATTTTGGTGAAAGGACTGACATTTTGTAGGACTGAAGCTGGAAGTATGTTTATGAGGTATGTTGCATTAAGAAATGCTTGGTCTCAATATTCAGTGGGCATTTTGGCATGAGCTAATAATGTCAGGCCAGTCTCAACAATGTGTCTATGTTTTCTTTCAACACTACCATTTTGATAGTGTGTGAGAGCATGTGAGTCTGTGAATGATGCCCTGGTCTGTGAAGTATTTGGTTAGGGGTCTAAACTCCCCACCCCAATCAAATTGGACAGATTTTTAACTTTGAGTTAAGGTGTAATTCTACCATTATCTTAAATTGGACAAAGATAATAAAAGCTTCAAATTTGAGTTTTAGTGGGAAAATCCAGATGTGGCAGGAAAAAGCATCAACACAAGTGAGTAAGTACTTGTAACCACATAAAGAAACATCAGAGGCAGGGCCCAGAGATCAATAAAAACAAGTTCTAAGGGAGCATTATACACAGTGGTTGAGGGTTGAGAAGGTAATCTGTGAGATTTATCAAGACAACAAGAGGAGCAAACAGAAAAAATAACTTTATTAGGTAAAGGAACATTACATTGAAGTAAGGCAGTTTTGAGGGCCTCATGATGAGGGTGCACCAATCTATAATGCCACATCTCATACAAAGAGGGTCCTAATACATTAGAGTTATACTGAATATTGTCTTTATTGAGACAATGTAGAGAACTAGTGGTAGTTGTTGTTAAGGCTGCAGGAGCGCCAGGCGATGAAACAGAAGTGTCAGACGATGGAACAAGATGAGCAGATGATGGAACAGAAGCAGCAGACAACGAGTGTGAGAGAATGATTCGGGACTGGCCATGAGGAAGGTGACACAGGGTGAAATAATCAAGCTGATTGAGATCATCATTTCCTAGGCTGCAAGTGAGGAGGACTTCAGAAGTAGACTGAGATTAGACAAAACAGTGAGCTTCATGAAATTCAAAGAAGACTTTGTTATCTCTACAAAAATTGCTAACACTTACTAAATTTTTGGTTATAGAAGGGACAAAAATGAGATTTTTTAAGGTGAGTGTGTTGTGTGTGTTATATAGAGAATTGACACAAGCTGAGCCAATAGATTGAATGTGCAAACCATGACCATTACCAATCAGCACATGATTGTCACAACTGGACATGGATGAGGTTTCTGCCAGTTGTGCTGGATCATTGGTGACATAATGAGAAGCTCTAGAATCAGAATGCCAAGGTTGCTGATTGTCATTGGTTGAGAAGTTTTGAGGGTCTGGCCCAAGAAGAAAGGCTTGGGACTGCCTTGGGTTGAACTGAGATGATGACATTGGTGGCCTAGAGGCTTGGTTTCCAGAGGAAGGACTCTCAAATTGTAGTTGAGTTTGTGGTGGTCAAAACTAATTTGAGTTTCCAAAACTGGGTGGTCCATAAGAGCTGTGAGGACTATAAAAAGGGAGAAAACAGGATAATTCATGTCAAAGTGCTGAGGATGTTGATTTGAGCCAAAGGGATTTGGCACAAAGCCATAACCACGTCCCTGTTGATTGTACAGCAATTGACTATATCCTGGTTGACCAAAGGGAAAAGATCCATTCTGTGTTGGCCCAAAGCCTTGGTAGTAGATGGAAGCATCATGGCCATATTCAAAGCAAATCTGACATTGGATTCTGCTACGTCCGCCACGTCCACGGCCACGTCCACCACGTCTG
Organism: Acmispon strigosus; assembly: GCA_030819835.1. Lineage (NCBI taxonomy): Eukaryota > Viridiplantae > Streptophyta > Magnoliopsida > Fabales > Fabaceae > Acmispon > Acmispon strigosus. The sequence continues at coordinate 38,455,839 of JAUAMA010000005.1, read as the reverse complement.
CCACTAGCACTGCCGCTGCGTCCATTGTAACCACCATAGTCATCATCAGGTCCATCACGATAATCGTCGCGGTGGTTTCCAACACCTTCATTTTGTTTTTGTGGGGCCAGTTCTGCTTGCGATGGTGGTGGTGGTGGAGTAATGGAGAGATCAGCAAAAGCTTTAGGCAGACTTTGAGTAACATTGAGAGAGGCTTGTGTTACATTTATCAAAGCATCCATCAGTTGCTTATTTCGGGAGCGTTCAAGTCGAGCACCATGTGACAACACCATTGATTCAATCTCATGAATCGTGTAGGCAGACTCTCGGTGATAGACGAGAGTCATCAGAGAGTTAAACTCCTCAGGAAGTCCATCAAATATTGCATCAAGGTGGTCTCAGAAGTTCACAAGCTCACCAATGGAGGTTAGAGTGTTGACAATCGTTTTTATCTTTTTGAGATATTCTGCAACAGTCATGGAACCTTTGGAAATGGAGCGAAGCTCCGAGCGAAGTTGGGTAGCTTTTGCTCGTGCCACAGCTTCAAAATAACTGTGAATCTCATCCCACACTTGGAATGTGTGGACACAGTGTATGACTATGGGAAGAAGAAAGGTTGAAATGGATGATAGAAGCCATGTGAACAGTTCTGAATCTTGCTGTTCCCAATCGGAGTAAGAAGGGTTTGTACGGTTAGTTATGCGGTCTCATCATTGAGATACCGAGGAGGAGTGGAAGTACGAGTGACATATGCTTGAAGCTTGTGTGACCTGATTACGCCTTCAATCTGCTGGCACCAGGAGTAAAAGTTTGTAATATCAAGTTTGATGGTAAGAGTGTGGGTGAACGTCACCGGAGCGTTCGACGCAGTGAGAGGAGTAGAGGTAGCAGAGGAAGCAGCCATGGTTGGCTTGGTTCAGGCTCTTGATACCATAAAGGAAACAGAAAATAAAGAAAATATCATAATCTCATTCTCATTCTAATTGGTCAATTTGTTTATACAATAATGAAGATATATATAGAAGAGGGAGAGAAGATAAGGTTGCAGCTGTCAAGAGACAGTTGTCAACAAAGTAGTGGAGACCAGACTCTGAGAGGACAGGGTCGTACAGTACTCTATTAAAGTTCGTATCCTTGTTGGGTTCCAACTTTCAACAACTATTCAGCACCAACCCACTGTATGTTGAAGCTACAAGTTTCAATCACGACTTCAGTTATTTGTGCTTCAGCTACTATCAGCGTAGCACACTCTCTATGGATCATCAACTGTGGTAAGCGCTAACTCACTTTCGGCAGTTATCATGTGTTTAAGTTGATACCATTATCCACCTCTAAAGCCACCAACCATCCCAAACTAGTACTTGTTGCGAGATAGAGACAGTCCCATGTGACATCTATTCTATTTTAGTACCTTGTTTGGTCTTGTTGTTGCTGGTTTCATTTCTTTGTTTAGCCCTAATTGAAGTACTCTAGGGTGTCTTTGGGTTCTGATTCATGGTTTTATTATAGCAACCAGCACCAAGTTGCTCTTTATTCTTTGTGTCTATGTTTTCTTTCTGGTTGCTGACTGTTGTCTCATTGTTTTGTTTTTAGGCATATTGTTGCTGCCTTTTTCCCTGGTTCACTGCCTACTTTTATTTGCTGAATCAGCTGAGCCCGCAGCAATCCTAGAAAATCAGTATTGACTCGCAACAATTCAAGGTAGGTCAAATGTGGAAGCTAAGTACAGGATAATGGGTCACACTCACACAACATGTGAGCTCTTGTGGTATAAACCGTTAATTCATGAGTTACAGTTCTGTGATGTTGGTCTTGTACTCCTATGGAGCTAATGTGTGAAAACCAGTCAACTTTCCATCTCTTCAATCCAGTCTTTCATGGGAATCAATCATATAGAAGTTGATTATCATTTTATCAGAGAAAATTATTTCTAGTATCATCAAAACTTCTGTTTTCTCCAAGGATAATCTTGCTGATATATTAACTAAATCCTTAAGGGGTGAAAAGGTAGCATACATATATTCCAAAGTTTGATGCATATGATTTATACACTTCAGTTCGACGGGGGTTGTTAAGATATATGTGTTGAGATACTTTTGTGAAGATATTGTTTGTTGAGATAATTATGTTTGGGTTATATTTTATTCTTTTATTTTTCCTTGTTATCTTATTGTCACAGTTTGTTTCTTTATTTAGTTTGACTAGGACTAGGAAACCTTGTTTATAAATATTGTACTTCTGAATCACCATGATTATATCAACCATTATCATTATCAATCATTCAGGAAAAAATTCAATTAAAAAAAAAAACCATGATTATGACCTTATCATATGACCTTCAATTAATAAAAAAAGAGTTCAAAATATAAGTTTAAATATACCTGGAAGGTCCTAAAAATATAAAGAAATCTATGCCTGCCGATCAAAAGGACTTCTCGTGCCAGGCAAGCTTTAGAGACCTCCCATCTTGACACAGCATATTTAGTTCTAGCCAAAGCTGAAGGGTGACACTTTGATTTATCATATGGATGAGTCAGCAAGGATTCGACATAACTTCCAAATCTGGAATTTCTGAAGATTTCTGCAATCTCACCGACTGAGACAAAACGATACGGTTTTGAAGGATCAGCCCAGTATTGTGCTTGATCCTTTCGAGAGGTCACCTAACAAAAACAAAAACAAAAACAGAAATTAAGCAAGAACCAAACAATGCACCTCATCATATATAAAGTATGTTTAAAAGATATACCTCCTGAAGAAAGTCCGCAATCCCCTTACGTGGTGGAAGTTTAAAACCTATTGACTCAAAAAACTCAAGCACGTTTTCTCGAGGGCCTTCATATATCACGTACCCTTCCGACAGAAGCACCAGATCATCAAATAGCTCAAATGTTTCGGGAGCTGGCTGAAGGAGAGCCATGAGTACTGTAGCGTCCATCAGATGAACAAAATTCTTTATGCATTTTACTATCTGGAATGTAGTAGAGCTATCAAGTCCAGTTGATATTTCATCCATAAATAGTGTTTTTCTGGGACCAACAATCATTTCTCCTAAAAGATGCAGGACAAGATGTTATTGGTTGCTGCAACTGCACGACTTAAATAAGAGTCACCACTGTACTTGAAGCGGTCTAGTTCAGATACATTTATGACAAACTTGTAAAAGATACTCTAGGACAGTAAACATTAAAGATGCTCAAAACAAGTGCTGCTAATTCCTGAACAAGGGAGAGAGAAACCTGTTGTAACTCTCTTTCTTTGGCCTCCGGAGACCCCCCTAAGCATATCGCTACCAACTATTGTCTCTGAACATACATCGAGACCAAGAACTTTCAAAATGTAGTCAGTGTTCACACTGTGCCTTTTACCACCAACGGAGGATGCCTGTGGAGTTAATCAAATTTCAAATAAGACATTAATTAGGACACCACTTGATATATATGTGCAGGCATCCTTATATTCATACACTTCAGCATATTTAGGATGATAACCTTCATAAATGCATCAATTTCTGGACTAGGTCGTATATTCCTTTCACTCTCTAGGCGGCCAATACCTTTCGTATATGCTGTAAGAAGAAGTTGAAAGAGAAGACGGAAGAAGAATAAACAAGAAAATAAACTTATCAGAAAATTGAGACTTAAACGCATCTTGCAGAAGAATTTGAATGGTAAATTATTATATAAAATCCTTCAATATATTAAGTTAATATACCTGCAAAACCTTCTTGGGCACCTTGACATCTAGCAGCAAAGTCCAAAGTTTCTCGCACTGTCAATTCTGCAATGTGATTATCGGTTTGGCTAATGTATGCAGAAGTCCTTTTGACATAAAACTCATCGGCCTCATGGCCATTGTATGTTATACTACCAGTTTTCTGTTAGAACAACAAAAATTGTATAAAGTATCACATATTATCAAATGAACATGGGCTTTAGAAGAATATTATAGTATCTACATAATGGCTAGGATGTGGAAAACATGGCATAAGAACGGTAGAATTACAAACAACCACATAATAATTGTAATCTTGAAAAGTGTCGACACCCGTAAACTATCAAAATAACGATTTAAGGTTCTCATCTATCACAATAAACACTTTTATCAACTAAGAGGCCTCCTAAGAAGCATATTGTTTTAGAATAAGTTCAAAAATGTGTAGGATTCCACATTTTATAAGTTTGGAATCTATTTTTTAAGAATATTTTCCATATTCATTTTTAGAATTTTATTTTAATGAAAAGAAAAATTATTCATTATCTTTATGAGATAAAGAAGGAAATTTTTAAGAAATACAATTCATTTATTAGTACTACTAACAATGAATAATATACCACAAAAAAGAAAAACAAGGAATAGATTTTTCAAATGAAAACAGGAAAGACCAATTATACAAGAAGTTAGAAATTAGTTTTGTGAGAATAGGCCTCTAATAAATCTAAGGACAAAAATTCAGGTAAAACCAAATAGGCCTCTTAGTTTTCTTAGATTTTCCAACCAAGATATGCTTTCGATTTTTTCCATATAAAAAATAAATCTGTATTAAGAATTAGTTTGTAGAGCCTTAACAATACAGAAGGAAGACAACTTCTCCATGACAAAGAGAGAAGAGAGAAGAAGAGCAGGAAGCTTGCTAGCGAGAACAAGAAATGATCTGTGGGTGGGCTTGAAAGCAAGAAGAGATTTTTTAATTGATACTAAATTTAATTGCATCTGGAAATCATGCACTTCTTCTTAACAAACAACACAAAACAAAAATCACATAAACATCTCTCTTTATTCTATTTATTTTGTTAATAAAGAGATTTAAGATCAACAAAATACACAAAGTGAACAATTATTTAAAAATTATGAAAAATGATGGGTAGAAATCCATATAGTGCATACACTCACTCGATAAACACTCATGTTAGAGTAATGAATATGATATGAAGAAAGAAATTCAGAGAAAACAAATGGCTAAGTATCATACTGAAAAATTATTTCACCGAGATAGATAATTTTTTTGGGTACAGTGTTTGTTTTTTCCTTTTCTTATTATACTCCGAGGCTCCGAGCAAAGAGTTTCATAAACGAAACTAAATCTAAAATGATAGTTTGAAGAAAATAACATGTGAAGCTTCAAATAATTGCTGGTTAAAAATCATATTAAATATAGCATTACAGATAATTAAACAATGATGATTCATAAATTACTACTCAACAATAATCATATCTTCTTGTTACATCATAATGGTCCACCCTCATAGGGGTATTCTATACCCAAATGTTTCTTAATAATTAAAAGAAAAAGTTGCAACTTTGAGCATCTAGCCGTGTAAATGAAGACAGTTTTGATATATACAAATTATTTAATTATTTAATGCGTGTTTGGTTTTAAGTTCATCTCAATTAAACCTTAACAAAAGTCTTGAATTCCTTATATATTTAGCGTGTGATAAAGCCTTGTAACACGTATTTTTAAAAATGTGATTTTCAACTAAAAATTAAGTTCTTGTTTATTTTTACTTAACTTTTTTTTCTATCTATTTATTCTCTTATTATCATATCACACCATTAAATTTCTAATTTTTGTCATACATCGAAAAGCATTTAAATTCTCCTTTGAGGAACTGATCCTTAAATTTTTCCCTCCCAACCAATTTGTCTCCAACCCTTACCACTTGAGCTATCATTTGGGTACATTATATTTCTACTTTATTCCTTGGGAGCTGTGTTTGGCGCCACACCGGTTGTTTGTGGCGCCACCCCCCATTTTTTATATTACCAAAAATACCCCTAAAAACAAACTTTTCCACCAAAAAAAACTTCAAAAATGGTTTTTTTCAAGAAAAATCTTCCCCCATCCCCTTCAACTCATCACCCTCACCTTATCTCTTCTCTCATTTCCTTCCAATCAACCTAAATATTGAAATGGATGAAAGGGACAAGTCAGAACTAAAAGTGAGTTCATCGGAGTGGCAGAAAAAATTGAGTTTGTATATTTTTTCACGTACTGGTTATTATTTGCACTTATAAGTGCAAAATATACTTCACATTCGCACTCACAAGTGCGATTTTAGGTTATTATTATTTTTTAATCTATTGCGTATAGTCGCACCTTTAAGTGCGATTTGGAGGCAAATTTCGCACTTATAGGTGCCACAGACATGGATATTAAAATTAAATTAAATTATTATAATCGCACATGTAAGTGCAATACACTTTGTAGACATTCCAAACATTAAAAAAACTGAGAAAAACATCTAAAAATTTTTAAAAAGGCACCAAATGATTTTTAAAAATTATGGGACTACTACAGTTAGTCTAGTTGACATATTTAGAAATTTATGGTGATTTTTTTTTTCAAAAATTCAAAAGAAATAATAAACGATGAAATAATAAACGATGAAATTTGGGCTTTGAACATCGACCTTATGGCGTCCAATTACTTTTTTTCTCTTCAACTTTGTAGTTCAGTCCGTCGTCATCCGAGATTGTTAGAAATTCATTTTCCTATTTCGCATCTATAAGTGCGAACAGACATATATAATCGCACTTATAGGTGCAAATAAAAAGTTGCTCCTTTTTAAAATAAACCGCACTTATAAATGCGAATACTTACCGGATGTTAATCGCACTTATAAGTGCGAAACGGAGGTCGAGAAAATCAAAAAATAAAACATGAGACAGAGGAAGGGAAAGAGGGAATGTTGAAGATGATGGGTAATAGTGGATGTTGGTGAAGATGAGTTTTGAAAGGGGAAGGATGTGAGAATGGAGGTGAGAAGATGAAGGGGATGGTGGGGAGAAGATGAAAAAAATGGTGGAAATGATGAAAATGGTGATTGAAGATAATAGAAAGAAGAAAGATATGTTAGGAATTAATTTTTTAATAAGGGTAAAATTGTCTTTTTACATTATGAGGATGACACCAAACACAATTAGGGTGACACTAAACACAACACCCTTATTCCTATATATATCTCACAGTTGAATTTGTTGTATGAATATATTTTTATGTAGACCAAGAATATCTATATGCTTGTAAATACAACAATGATTTCATACTTCCATTATCACTTAATGCTCTCAAAGTCACTACTATTTTATCTCATTTCACACTTACTTTTTTGTATAATCTAAGTGAATCAAAACACACGAGTAAAAGCCTCTCTCATATGTTAATGGTTAAATTAATGGTAACACAGATAGAGATGACCACCTTTAGGTTGCTATCAAGCTTGCCAGCGAGAGCCAAAAGTAAGGTGGATTTGCCCGATCCTGGGGGTCCAAGTAGCAAAGTCATCCTGCATATCAAAAAAGCATAATTAAAGGAGAACGCACATGAAAAAGCATGACTATTTTATAGAACCCGTTTAACCCCGTGATCGCACGCTCCGTCCTAAATCTTAACTGATTACACTGAACTTCAAAAAAGAAAATCAATTACCTTCCAGGTTTGATAACGCCACTGACATTCTTCAAGATCGGAAGGGAATGCCGTTTAGGTCGATATATCCCCAACTTGGTTAGAATAGTCTGCGCGCAACACACAGAGACATGCATCACTCAGAACGACGACGCATCATCAAGAGAGAGAGAGAGAAAAAAAAAAACGAAACAAAAAGAAAAGTGAAACAAGACGCGTGATGCTAACCTCAAGGCCATCGCGAGTGTAATTGATCAGAGTTGGCAGAGCTCTGGAACCGATTTGAACATTAGCAGTGACGCTCAAGTTATTGTACCTCACTTCAATGTTCGGCACCTCTATTCCAATCCTATCGCGGCCAAAAATAGCAAGAATCAAGAAAACGACGACAGAGATGCATAACTATGAACAATCGCGCGATAATCGTAGAACAAGAGAATGAGAAAACAGAAATTGAAGACGACGGTGATTTGAAACTGGAACCTGTCGAGGCGTTCTTTTATGGCGGTGAGGAGGCGGAAGTTGTCTTGGTCATTAGTGGCGAGCGCCTTCTTGACGACGAGCTCGCGGGTGGAGCGGTTCAGCTTCCTGACGTCGACTAAGTTGTCTGGTCTGCCGCCGGTGCCGGTGCCGGAGCCTTGCGGCGGCGGTTGCCGGCGGGAAGAGCTGGCGCGGAAGAGGGCGTAGTTGATGCGCTTCTGCGACGGCAACCGGGAGAGCGCCGCCCATTGGAGCTCCTCCTCATCCTCCGCAACTGTCTCGGCGTTTGAGGCCCTCGCGAAGCTCTCGCTCCCGACCGAGCCTATTTCGAAATACTCGCTTCCATCAGAAGCTGCCATCCTCTCTCTCTCTCTTCAACTACTTTCTCTCCCTATAACTGTCTTGTCTCTCCGTAACTTTTTCTGATTTTGAATGAGAGAGGAATAGAAGAAGGTGAAGAAGAAAGTGTGTTGAGAATAAGTTCGTAATGTGTCGTCTCGTATGGTTAAGATTGAGAAAGGAGGTACCGCGAATTTTCAAGCCAGGTGAGATGACGGAAACGCCCCCGTTCTTCGCGCAAGAGTTTGTTACTGCTTGGAGTGTGTGCGTGTGTCTCTCCCTATGCATGGGAACCAAAATGCAATAATGTTGCAGTGGCTGAAAGCTGTTAACCATGCCTTTGTCCTATTCTTTCGTTTCTCAGCTTTAATTCATTCTTTCAAAATAAAGAAACTTTAATTCATTGATTGCGAACCAAATTCGATGACTCACAATTCACGTGCGTTTGTGTAAACTCAAAATTAATTGTTCTAGAGTCTCTACAAAATGGTTGGTATAATGAATCATGATTAATTGAGATCATTTAACCTCATATTTACATTAATCAATAAGATTGTCTAATAATTAAAATTAAAAAATAATGTGAAAATGAATAAAATAAATAACACAATCTTATTGATCCATGTTAACATGGGTTGAATTAGCCAACCCCTACAAAAATTTCTATATCTAAAGTTGTTTGAAATTTTAAAATATCAAAATGGTACTAATAATTTGAAAAAGAAAATTAATCATTTATTAATAATACACTTATTTATTATATCTCCTATCACTTAATCAATTACTCCATAATGAGACTAATTTATTAAGCGGTGAACAATTAGCCACGATATACGCTCCATTATAATTACAATTACTTTGAGGATAGCATAACATTTAATAATATTTTGATTTTTTTTACTCCATCCGTTCCTTTTAATAAGAGTTAAACCAATTTTGCACATCCCTTAAAAAAGTTAGGTAATATAGTTTTTTACATTAAATTTGTTCTCAAATGTTGTTGAATTTCCAAAATTGTCCTTAACATATTTCTTATTAATCTATTTCCATCATTAATGCAATTCCATATTTCCAGAATTGAATAGGGGTAAAAATGTGAAAAAATAATTAATATGACACAAAACTTTATGTGTTTCTAATAAAAAGGAACGACCAACACCCCTCATTTAACTCTTATAAAAAGAACGGGGGAAGTATTATTTAGTGTTAGCTAAGATTTTGATACGAGTATTATAGTCAAAATAATTTATTTTATCATAGTATTTAATATAATTTATTATTTATTATAGACTTAGAGTACGATTACAGTTTTTAAAAACTGTTTTCTATTTTTAAAAACTGAAAAATTTAAAAACCTGTTTAGCAAAACTTGTTTTTGAAAACCGTTATTGTTTTCAGTTTTAAAAACTATAATACTATAACAGCTAAAAGATGTTTTCAGTTTCTATTTTTAATTTCAAATTTTAGTTTTTTAAATGTTGGAAAACATCTCATTCAACAGTTTTTTTCTGCTTTTATTTTGAAAATCAGTTTTCAAAAGCAGTTTCTAAAAACTCCTTTTAAATACAGTTTTCAAAAACTGCAATCAAACATGCCCTTAAATATGCATTTTCAGACCCCTTACTTTTACTCTTGAATGATTTTAGTCCCTTTATTTTCAATTTTTCAATTTTAGACCCTATATTTTTTATATTACAATCAAATTTCTCCATTAAAAATGTCTTCCAATTCTAAGCCAATTTTGATGATATCATCAAGGCCAATCCATGTGGTAGAGATTTGATAATATCAAAATCAACTTAAAATTGATGACATTTTTAATGGAAGGATTTGATTGCAGTATTATAAAAAACAAAGAGTCTAAAATTATGCAATTCAAACTAAAATCACACAAATGTAAGCAATTCAAACTAAAATCACACAAATGTAAGCAAGGGGACTAAAAATATATTTAAGCCTAAAAAAACTCATTTGGTATGAATAAATTTTGGCTTAATAGCACTTTTGGTCCCTCACTTATCACGATTTGACAACTTTGGTTCCTCTCATAATTTATTAGTCTAAAACATCCCTCACGTTTACTAACATTTTGAGTTTTGGTTTTCCACCAACTTTCATCTAATATTTTTGGTTTTTGATTAAAAATTTAATTAAAAAGAAAAAGAAAAATTAAAACCTAGAATATTATGAACATTCATCTTCTTCAAGACCCTGAAACTCATCAACCTCTCATTTCACCGATTCAACCCTCGTCTCCATCTTCCTCTTTACTCAACCACCACTGAACCTCCAAACAACCAGCGGCCACCACCCAAACCCTTCTCTTCTGAACAACCGCCACCTTCCTTTTCACTCCAAACCTAGCGTCGCCACCCCTTCTCCTCCAATCAGCCTCCACCGCCACACCTCTTATTTCACCTTCCTTCTTCTCCTCCCTAATCAGAACCACCACTCACCCTCTCCTACCCCGGTTGAACTAAACATACCCATATTTTAGTGAGAGAGAAACGAAGGAGATGAGGGAGTAGGGACCAGGTCCGCACGGGCAGCGAGAGATGGAACATTCCCTTCTCACAGTGGCGTGGTAGCCGCTCGAACCTAGTAGCTCGTGCTGGGGTTTTTTTTTAAAAAAAAAAAACTTTAACAATGTAATATATCTAAATTAATTTTAGATGTATTTGATATGAAAATTGATTAAGAAAATGATGACATGAAAGATATTAACATCTGTAGTCATTTATTTAGTATACAACATTTGATGAAAAATATTGGTATATCATGATTTTTTTTTCCAGAGGTATATAATAATTTTAGAAAAATTAAAGAAATTATAAAAGGAATTTTTTGCTATTGTAACACGTTATTTACAGTGATAATAAAAAATGTTTTACTAAGAAAGTACTTATAATTGAATATCAAAACTAATTTGTAATCTGAAGAAAACGTGAGTAAGAAGGTAGAAGAAATAATTATAATAGAGTGATGCTATTTGACACAAGAGTACATCACATGATCAAGCACGACAATTGTAAAATTAATACTGAATCATGCTTTTAAAGAAATTTAATGATGCAAAAATTTATAAGACTGAAAAATTGAAACACAGAATAAGTGTGGTGTGCAACTCGTGCACCACTCAATCTCATGCCACCACGCATTACTCAATACAATAAATGAAATAATATTTTCCATGAAAATAGTTGAAATTGAGGAAATGAATCGGGAGACAACAATCAGGAATTATTATATAATTTAAGAGAAATTAAAACTACATGAGAAACTGTAGCTAACAAAAGTGCAAAAGCATTATATCACTGAGGGCGTGTATAACTATATCATGCAGTATGAGGTAAGCAGAGAGAAAAAAATTATTTTCTCAAAATAGTGACATGTTAAATTGTGTGAGAGAGTGTATATTTTTTGTGAGAACTCAAAATTATTGACATAGAATAGATTGGTATGAGTTTTATATGTATAAAGAAGTTAAATTTCAATTGATTGATATATGTAGCAATTTTATCATTTCTCACGTTGTAGTTTCTACGGTAACGTTAATCATTCTATTATTTATATATATATAGATGATGGATGATGGAGTACGAAGAGAAGGATAAGAAAATTGGAGAGTAGAAGAGAACTTTTTGAGATTGGTTTTATGGTTAATTTTGGGAGTGAAAGACTAACAAGTTGTATATGAGTGTAGAGAAATATAGTGTTGTTATTTTCTTTTACTTCTGATTCCGATATATGTATGTTGTTCACATGACAATCAATTTCAGAGAATTGTTCTTATATCCTAATTAAATCATGTGTAGAGTTAGTTGGAAGTGACTGTTATATCTTGAGGGTATTACTTTTAAGTCCAATGCTCTGCATGTCTCAGTTTGTTTTATATAATATATTTTATAGTAGTTTTGATTCTATTGTTGATTTTAATTAGTGAAATTGAGAAGTATAATCATACTAATTAAATTGTTGTTTTAATTATTTATTTTTTACGGTTTTGGTGAAATATTCATGTATTCCCCGAGGACAAATTTCTCCTTTCTCTCCTCGTAGCATGTAAATATTTTTAAGAACTAATTGCTAGTGATTTATTTTAGAAGAACCTAATTAGATTTCTCCTTAAATGTCAGGGGCTAAAAACATATTTAAGTCAATTTATAATTGAATTCCAAAATTTTCAACTTGCTCATAATAGTTAGCGGTTAGCCAGATTATTGTTGATCTTGGCTAATCCATAGCCAATAGAATTTGAAGTTATCAAATAGAATTTTAAATTGGTGGATTATGAATATCCAATGGATTAAATTGATGGATTGGAATCCACCCATTTAAATTATTATTTTTATATGGATGGATTGAATGAATATGGATTAACAGATAATTTTGCCACTCCTAAGTGCATATAGATTATAGAAGCATTGAGCTTTGAGTCAAGCACGTGCTTCTAGACTATACCTTCAAGCACTCAAAGATGCTAAAGAGAAAGATAAGCCCATAAAAGCATGAAGATAGAATGTCAATCTAAAGTCTTCAGACTACCTTTACAAACATCAACAAAAAGGTACAATCCAACAAAATCTATCATTATACCCTGAAATGCTATGAACCATTGTCTTCTAATAAGAAGCACAAGCACTACAAAAAGGAGAATAATCATAAAAGAAGTCAACCAAGCCTGCATCTTATACAAAGTCACAGCTCCAAAACAAGCATACAAAATCTTCCCCAGGAGGGCAAGCAAGCCAAGGAAGATATCTCCAGCCAAAAAAAATAAAATAAAATTAGGGGGGAGCTTGCCCAACTATACAGGATTAGCATTTGGATTACAAAAGATTCAAAACAAGCATACAAGTGGGAGCAAGCAAGCCAAGGAAGATAGCTCCAGCCCCAAAAAAAAAACAAAATTAGGAGGGGAGCTTGGCCAACTATACAGGGTTAGCAGTTGGATGACAAAAGATTCAAAATAACTGCAAAAAGAAACATCTTAATAGACTCTACAGGAGTGGCTTTATAATTCAGCACTTTTCCTTAGTAGACAATTTCCACTTAGTCTTTTGGGATTTGGACTTCTTGAGCTTGGAATTGAATCCCTCGTCATCGGATTCGTCGCTATCACCACCACTCTTCTTACCGCGTTTCTTCTCGGCTTTTCCACAAACCACAATTTTCCGTTCATCCTTCACATCGACAGGCTCAGACTTCTCCTTGGGCTTCCAAATGAACAGAGATCTGAAAAAATTTACACTAGGTAAGTCCAAGAACCGATTTGCCCATCAGACTTAGGACACCAAGGTATTATAGCTTTATAAATCCATAGTTGAAGTCAACTCCTGAATCAAACTAACCTATTAATAGTATAGTCCAAGCATTACATTAATAGTTGTAACTGGCAAAATTGGATAATTTATAGTTTTGTACAGCATTTGTTCAGTGATATAGTTATAAATCCAGCCCTATGAGAGTTGAATATAATACATCAGTTTCATCTTCTAATAGCAATACTTGAGGAAAATAAAATAATGGTTCTAAAACAGATCATCGAAAAGCACTTTTTAAATTAAAATTTCAACTTCGAAAGTTATATTATCAAAGATTACTACAAAGTTCGAGTTTTCTCCAAAGACAATGAGAATCTTATTAGCCAAAACAAATCAAGAACAGATAATTTTTCATAGATAAAAAGAAAAATAAAAAGTTTCATTATCTAGTGCTTTAGGATCAGTAGGATATATTATATATTATACCTAGAGCTCCCAGATGCCAGGATATCATCATGTGGATGTAGCTTATTCACTGGACTGATGGTTGTGATGTTTGGGTCCATGACTTCAGCAACCAATTTCCCTGTACTGACATCTATGAAATCAATGGGATGCAGGGCAGCCCCATTATAATTTTCACTTATGTAACGACCAACAACAGCAAGGGACTCTGACGGATCCTGCAATAGCATAAATAATTTTCTTCCTCAATAACAGAAGAAAAAAAGGAAACACCACATTCAACTGGCACACATTTTAAAACAAAACAAAAATGCACCTTTGGATCCCATTCAGCTTTAAACGGTGTCAAATACCGATTGAAGTCATGACTATGTACGATTTCTCGGCTGGGAGAGTCCATATTACCAAAGATAGAATCCCATACACGAAGACGGTTATCCAGTGATGTAGTGAGAATTTTGTTCCCAGATAATGGAGAGAAATATGCAGAGTTAACAACACGGTTGTGCTCAAGGTCATAAATGGACGACCTAGGTTCTATTCGACGTATATCCCAAATGCGAGCCTAAAAAACAAACCAGCACATGTTTCAAAGGCTAGTACATCCAGCTTGAAACCGATGTCCAAATATCAATTAAATACTTTTAATATGTTATAGAAGGTAAGAACTCACATAATGATCATTTCCACATGTCAAAAGGATATCTGGCTGAATTGGATTGCAATGGATACCAACAACTTTGGTACCTTTTTTATGGATCAAAATTGCATTACTGGTCTTGTTGTTGGAGCGCATGTCAACCCTACAAATGCCATAGTAGATTACATATATTTGCTTTTCTAATTTGTTTCACAAGTCAAAAGCATGGCTACATATTAGAGGGATACGATTTTTATTCCTAACCAAGAAAAAATAATTGTAAATGTTCTGATAGATATCAGAGGAGAGAGAGAGAGAGAAAGGGAAAAGTAGATTATATAATTCAGTAACTGGGACTATACAATTGTGATACTGGCTTTTGAGAGGCCAGACTATCCAATAATGGTGATTCCTCAGAATGCCCAACTAACTAACCACCATTCCCCTTTTAAGGGAAGATCAGTTATTGACAGCTAACGACCCTGTCATATTTCTAACTAACTCTATATCTGACATGACCAATAGGCCAGTACACACAAGCCCTAAACTCTCCCCCTCCTCTGATATACTTTCTTAATGATAGGCCTAAACCCCTTATGATTGAATACAGTAAGGTCTTGCTTGGAAAACATCAAGTTTTCCTAATATCTTCAAACTATTAACTACTCAATAAGATGTAAGATAATAAACAGAGTGCTTTGCTTAACAATCTCCTAACAGATGTGAAGTAATTACATTGCACATCAAGTTTAAGCATTAAGTTACTAACTTTCCTGAATGACTGTGCTATGAAACGAAAATCAAGATGTTCAAAATTTATAGCCAGCCAAATTTGATGTGAATTTCAATTAAGGACTATATTCATAGATATTAGATAGTCAAAAGACAATACCATGCACATGGAGCACTCATGTAATAAGCTATCCTTTTACAGAAAAACAGTCTAAATATAAGTAGAGACATGTCAAGACGATAAAGTATAACAAACTAGCAGTGAAGCATAAAAAATAGGCGAGCTTTCCAAGAGTGCCGCAATCATTCACAACTTTATTATAAGATACAACTTGTGTCATTCAGTATCATAAATAATTTCAGGGAAGGAGGAAGGCGTAAAGAAGTTACTTACAAGTAAAGAAAACCAAAGTTATCCGCAACAAGTACAAGACCTTTCTCAGAGTTAATATCCATGCCATAGAGCATTTTCCAAGTGTTTGCACCCTAATGAAAACAAAACATGCAAGTAAACCTTTTGGTGCAAAAGAATAAGATTTTTTGCATAGCTCTAATAAGTTTTTATCTGCTAAAGTTATGGATAATGTAGTTGTTGAATAACTGTGTAGTTCAATCTCACCCAACATCGAAATATGCAGATAAATGATATTTGCAAATTACTCTTGGTAAGGGGAGAGGGCTTTTATTATTGTTTTACCTCATGCACAATTACAAACTAACCAAAAGCAATGAAGCAACTTCGCATGATCTACAAGAAGTTTTTTTCATATTAATCTCCAATAACATCTATTACTTGTATAGTTTTATTCAATGGTAGATTGCTTAATAATCTCCTAGTGTTTTTAATTAGCTTTATTTACCATTAACTACTTGATTTCTTATTGTTAAATTACGACTACATTATTACTATATTCTCTTCATTGTAAAGGGGAAAAAAAACTTCTCTTCGTGAATAATATGATAAAAATTAAAGATATTCTCATTGAGAAGAAGGTATACTATGTTAACTTACTTTCTGTTGTTATTACTCATGATCAATAGATTCATACTTATATGTACATCCTCATGTGAAGATTTATGTGAAGGATGAGGTACAGGTAAAATGATAGAAGAAAATGATAACATGATCAATAGTTAAAATGAAATATATGAAAATCCAATTCAAATCTCCAAAATAAAAGAAATACCAAAAGACAGGATACGAGAAGGTGGGAAAAAGATGAAAAATAATTTGACACGTGTAATAAACAATAAATTTTTAGATAAATATATATAATATGGATGAGGAAACCCTGGAAGAGGTAATATAAAAGAGAATTAGGTCTATTTATAAATGTAAAATGATAGTAGAAAATGATCAACAGGACCTAAATCTATTTGAGTTGTAGGGAAAAATGAGGAGAAAGAATCCTATATGGGTATTTAATGAGGAAGAAGAAACAAAAAAACAAACTTACAAGTAGATGAAAAAGAAGTTGGAAAATGAGATTTAAAAGGTGAACTGCAGCAACGGCAACGAGGTTGTCGTCAGACCACGCAATGGCCTTTGGAAAAGAGGGGGAACCTAGAAGCATAGACTGTAACGAGGTCTGACCAAAATATTTAGTAATTAAGTGAAACTACTTTTTAAATCTATATTTAGCAAGTGTGTAGTCAAGACTTCAGTCACGGGTTCTAGTCATAATGTTTAATAAGACCTTATAGTGTAATACAACTGGAAATGGATGGCATGGCAAACAAGAAACATCATAATAAGTGAAGTCCCCAGATATTACAATTAGGAAATCTAGCATTCCGGAATTATCATGGTCATATCCATGTAGTCAAGATAAAAGACAAGATTACAGAATAATTTAAGAAAAAACCCTAGGAGAAAAATATAACCTGCCATCCTTCAGGGTTCAGGTTCATCGGAGAGGATGATATTCCAGTCTCTAAGTCAGTAAAACAAATGGTTCCATCTGAGGATGCAGAATAGACCATACAATCATTTGTAGGATTAAACCTGCAAAGTTTTCCATTAAGAAACAATCATTTGGAGTGCAGGCTAAGCCATACATATTCATGCAATCATGAAGAAGGGAAAGAATGAATTACAAGGCCATGGTTTTGTAAAAACAACTTACTTCATGTTATTCAGTATACAAGAATGTATGTTCCCGTAGACTACCTTCTCATGCACTTTAACAAAATCCCAGACTCCAAGCTGTCCTTTCTTTTAGGACCAAAGCAGGAAAAAACAGAGAAATGAGTGGCTAAACACAAAGGCAACCTTAAACTAAAATCCCAATAATGTAATTCACTGTAAATATGTAACCTTATCTCCTGATAACAAGATGTTATTCTTCGTGGGGTGAAACTCCAAGCATGTTATCCGTCTACTGTGATATCTAATGACAGCACAATTCACTTGGTCTGGGATCACATATTTGGGCTTGATCTATTGCAAAGGAAGGAGAAACATAAAACTTATCACAAGGATCACAATATACTAGCATCACAAGGATCTCAAAATACTAGCATCACAAGGTTCTCAATATACAGCTCTAATAAGTAATATGGGATAAGAAAATACATAATCATAATAGAATATGGAGTAAAAAATGAATACATTTTGAACGGGTCTCGATGATTCATGTAATAATAATGCCAATTATTCATATCCACAATGACAAAGATATAAAGGATCACAAGCATAAGCAAATCATGTAAGACTTGATGCTAGGTTGCTAACAATGAGTGTATAATACCATCAGCTGATGCAACTTGAAGCACATATCATTCAGCATGTAGCAAGATCATTAGCAGTGAATGAATATGACATAAAAAAGGCTATACACTCTTGCAAGGGAAGCCAATAGAGCTTAAAATAGATTGACACAAGCATGATCATTGAAATTCCTACAGATGCCAAAAATAACTATAAGGATAACCAATCAAACTTGGAAGATTAAGGTAGCTTTACCATAATTTCATCGTGAAATTAGAAGTTGATGAGACAAGATAATATACCGTATGTATTACCTTCACAAGTCAAGTATGGTTATGCCTGATTTTAGTAACTAACTAAAAAGTAAAATGGACATGCATGAGAATTTTATTCTCAACATTAACAAAATTAAAAACAAAATAAACTAAAATGGGCCAAAACTAACTTGTTTAGTTTAATTCAAGATGTACAAAGCGAGAGTCACGTCAGACTGATGCTTAAAACAAAATTATAATAGTGTCACGTTGAAACGGGTAAAAGAGTTCCCAGCAGCAAAATAATTGCACAGAAGAAAATGAAATTACTTTTTTCACAGCAAAAAAGAAATTTAAACAAATAGTTAGCATAAGCATAGGCTTACTGAAGGAATGGCAGGTCTTAGCTGGCGTTCAAACACATATTCAAAAGGTTTGGATGTTTTTCTGCGGGGCGCCGGAATAACTCCATGCTCAGTACTGAACCGATGAGGGCAAGTCAAAGTGGTATGTCCTTCAATTCAAAAGCACAATAGATTAAAAATGCGAAGACAAAAATAAATTCAAGAGCCTAACAAGTTACAATAAAGCCACTGAACAAATGAAACAAGGTCAAACATATAACCATCCTAATCCTAGTTGACTAATATGAAGAGTAAAATACTGCCAACTAATCAAAGCATATAGATAAAAAGAAATCATATCAAATAAGGGGAGTCTTGGCGCAACGGTAAAATGTTGGCATGTGACTGAGGTCACGGGTTCAAGTCCTGAAAACAGCCTCTTGTGTAAAAAACAAGGTAAGGCTGCGTACAATATACCAAATGGTGGGACCCCTTCCCGGACCCTTCATATGTGGGAGTTTTGTGCACCGGGCTGCTGCATTTTGCACCAGCAATGCATTATGATACGAAGAAAAAAATGCTAGAATTGTAAGAAATGGGTGACAAAGCTAACTGTACTATTTGCCGGAAATTATAGGATAGTGGGCAATAACTACCACTTTTTGTGTATTTGTACCCTAAATTTACAGTATTTTTCATTTTGCAATCAATCATAACAATTAACAGATACCACATTCACTAGTAAAAAGAGAAAATCAATACAATACAAACAGTACGAGGAAGATAAGAGTTACCAGGAGTTTTGCAGAGAAAGCAAGGCTTCATTGGACAATCAATATACGTAGCACCCTTGAAGCCTGCTTCATGTCCAGGCTTCTTACACACCTAGAACACCATCAACAACAATACCCAGAAACCATCACGACAAAATAGCGCCCAAAGTAACAATAAAAGAAGCAACTTCGTAAATAAACCGTAAGAAAATTAAAAAAAAAAATTCTCAAAAAGGAGTAACCTTGCAAACTTTTTTGAGACTGAGAGTGATGAGTGCTTTCCCTTTCCTGTTTGAGTCCGAACCCACTTCCAGTTTCTCAGTCTTGGCAATTTCAGTAACCCCATTTTCTTCTTCTTCTTCTTCTTCAAGTGTTTCTTCTTCTTCTTCCTCCTCCTCTTCTTCGGATGAACTCTGTTCAGAATCAGAGTCTCTCTCGATGACAACCTTTGGAAACGAGGGTCTTCGAGAAACGGGTGCCATTTTTTGTGATTAAAATGATAGAAAGGAGCAAGCTTTGGCGGTGATAATGGACGCGGGAAAATAGAAAGTCACGAGAGAAGACAAAAGAAGAAAACAAAGGAGGAGGGCTTGAGACTTGGGAGTTTCGAGATGGGAATGTGGACAGACACGATTTCACCACTTGTTTTTGTTGGTTTTGGGGGGCACACGTCAGCCGATAAGTAAATGACACAAATGTCCATGTTTCTTTCATCATCAACTCATCAATATCCATTCAAAAAACTCATCAATATGAATGTTTTTTTTCTAGTTATTCATTTTTTTAGTTGCTACAAAAATAATCTATCTATAATAAATAATAATATAATATAATATAATAATAATAATAATATATACTTTAATCCCACTTACCTCATCAAGTCTTACCCACTGAGACCCTATTATAATTAATTCTTTTTTACGTTGTTATTTTTTCAATTTATTTTTTCAGACTTTTATAAAATTTTGCATTTAAAAAAAATTATAAAAATTCAAATTTAAAGTTGATAACACTGAAATTAAAGTAAGAAACTTCAATAGGATAAACTTAATTAATTCTTAACTACGTGATATATTTATAAAATTTTATAAACATCTAGATCTGAAAAAAAAATATTTCACCTAAATATTCTTAACTACGCAAAATATCCTTAACTACGTAATATATTTATAAAATTTTGCATTTAAAAAAATCCAAAAATTCAAATTTGAAGTTGATAGCATCGAAATTAAAATAAAAAAATCTCAATAAGATAATCACATATATATTCTCATGATAATCAACAAAAACTGAACTAATTATATGTATACTTTTTTTGTCGCACTTAATTATCCTATTAATTATGAATTTTCACATTTAAAAAAAAAACAAAAAAAATCAAATTTGAAATGGGACGCAAATCATTGAACCGTGATTAATGGAATTTAGCATCAAAAGTAATACTCCCTCCGTTCCTTTTTATAAGAGCTAAACCAACTTTGCACACCCCTTAAGAAAGTTAGTAGTATAGTTTTTTACATTAAATTTGTTCTCAAATGTTGTTGAATTTCCAAAATTGTCCTTAACATATTTTCTTTTAATCTCTTTCCATCATTAATGCACTTCCATATTTCCAGAATTGAATAGGGGTAAAAATGTGAAAAAATAATTAATATGACACAAAGCTTTATGTGGTTCTTATAAAAAGGAACGACTAACACCTCTCATTTAGCTCTTATAAAAATGAACGTAGGGAGTACAAAATTATATTTGAATTCTTTATTTATATAAAAGAATTTGGAAAATAAGTTATTATTTAGCAAAACAAACGGGCCCAATATTTAATTTGAATAAGTATGTTAGGATGAATTAGAGAAGTTATTCAAAAGTAGTAGAGTGAGTGTGTGCAGAGAAGAGGAGAGAAGAGAAGAGACCGTGTAAAGCACGGTTAACTTTGGATAAATTAAAGTTAATGTGTGTGAAATGGTTTATTTTTATAACTTCTTATACCTATTGTTGTCAGGTCGACAACAATGACCAATTCGTTAGAGTAGTTTGGTACATTTCTAGCTGGATTAACATGTGCAAGGCACGGGTAACTTTGGATAAACTAAAGTTAATGTGTGTGGAATGATTTATTTTTATAACTTCTCATACATGTTTTGTCATGTCGACAACAGTGACCAATTCTATATTGTTCCTCTTCCTATCAATTTTTAGTAATATCTAGATTTTGATATATTTATAAAATTGTGTGCTTGGAACCTCTCCTCACTTAATACTATAAATTGTAACACTTCTGTTTCTCTACTACATCATTCTGAAAGAACAAACTCAAAAAAAGTTCATCATGAGTTCTAGTGTAGACACAGTCTCCTCCATCAACATCTCCAACACTCAAAAGGTGTGGAAGACAGTGGTCAGAGTTGCACGACTATGAAGATCACCTAACAGGAAGAAGCCTGATGCACCAAACTTCATTGAAATATTATTTGTTGACGCTAAGGTATGTGCGTATACCTTTGGAAATTAATTAATTTCTTTTAAAACAATTTTGTGCTCTTTAACATCATAGGAAAACTCTTTTATTAGTATTTAACTTTTTTTTCTGTGGCCCCTAAAATGTCGTTAAAAAGCAACAGATGTGGCCCCTAAAATTGATTTTAAGTCTTGAGAACAAAGTAAAATCATATTTCCTCCAACAATTAAGATTGTAATAAAACATGTTGTCGTTACAAAGTAGAGTCAGATTACACTTGTTCAGTCGACATAAATGTCATAGGTAAAACTTTTTTTTTAACTGAATAGATATATTAATCAATAACATGGGCAGAGGCCACAACATCATGCTGCAAATTAGCTAAAATCTCTTGAGGAGCATCCTCAACCCAGACAAAAGACATCATAGAGAAATATAATTTGGCAAGGGAATCCGCAACCATGTTGCCTCCCCGCCTAACAAACGAAATATCCATAAAATCAAAATGACAAGAAAAGGAACGACAATCCCTAATAATAGAAAAAAGATAAGAACCCCAGGTTTCAGACGACGCCAAAGATCAAAGAGCTTCAGACAATCAGTCTCAAACATAACCCTTCTGAAACTCAAATCAATAGCAGTGGAGATCGCCCAACGGAAACACAACGCTTCTGCAATGACGGGGGACGAGATCATGATAGTAGCAGCGGTCGCCGAAGCGAGAACCTCACCCTCAAAGTTCCGAGCCACCATCCCAAAGCCAGCCAAAGTCGAGTCTCGAAGAGCTGCATCAAAATTAAACTTAAAAATACCTCTAGGCGGTCGGGTCCAACTAGACGGCAACACCATAGATTGGCGGGAAACTGCACGCAATTCCGGAGCCCCAAGAAGAGAAGCCACAGGTCAAACATTAGCGGTGTGGGCGTCCGCCGCTGCTGGAAGACAATCTGATTCCTCCTCTCCCAAATACAATATGCCGTAGTGATAAAGCAAAGGAGAGCCTGGTCATCTGCAATCTCCAAAAACCTGAGGAAGAAATCAGCAAAGGAGAGATCGGTCCAGTCACCCACCCGTAAGCCAATCGACAAACCAAACCAAGCTTGAACTGAATCCGGACAATAAAGTAGCGCATGGGCAACCGTCTCGCACTCCACCACCTCACAGCATGGACATGAAGGGTCAATGTCCACACCTCGGTGCCGCAATCGACCTCTAACCGGCAAGATATCCAGAGCTGCACGCCATACTAACTCCTTGCACCGCGGCAAGGCACGAGACCGCCACAGACGCTTACAAGCCTGAGACGGCATCGATGGAACTCCTGAAGAGGAGGCCACGAAGGAAACCTGGTCCTGCATGATAAAGTTATAACCAGATTTTGTAGAATAGATACCATTTTCATTAAAAGTCCAAAACAAATAATCATTATGTGAAACACAAGGAAGAGGAATTGATAAAATATACTTAGCCGTATTAGGATGAAATATCATATCAATCAAATCAGATTTCCACCTCCCAGTAGAAATAAGGTCACTCACCCGTTGGACATTCACCTCGTTGGTGAAATCCTGACAGGAGATAATAGGGATACCATGAGAAAGCCACTTGTGTTTCCAAATGTGAACACTAGTGCCATCCCCTATCTTCCACTGTCCCCCTTTTCAAAAATCCATCGGGAACCTAGGATACTCGACCAAGCGTAACTAGGACGAAAACCTTTTTTAGCATCCCACAAGTCCCCGCGAGGAAAATACACCGCCTTGTAAAGCCGGCTAACAAGAAGATGGGGAGATGAATTAAGTCTCCACCAATTTTCGGCAACCAGGGCCGTATTAAAAGCTTTAAAATCACGGAAACCCATCCCTCCCAACCACTTGGGCCGGCAGAAGCTTGACCATTTTCGCCAATGGATACCTCGTTTCTCAGTATCTCCGCTCCAAAAGAACCTACTAATCATCCTTTTGATGCGGGAGCAAACAAAGTCAGGCAAAGCAAAACAAGACATAACATAAGCTGGAATTGCTTGAGCCACGACTTTAATTAGAACTTCCTTCCCTGCCCGGGAAAAGGATCGTTCTTTCCATCCTTTTAGTTTCTTAAAAACTCTCTCAATGACAAAATTAAATATTTGGGTTTTAGATCTCCCCACAATTGCCGGGAGGCCCAAATATTTGTCAAAACTCTCAACAACCTTAACACCCAGAAGCATAGTAAGCTCATATGAAGTAGATGCAAGCACATTTCGGCTACATGTAACATTAATGTCATTACAAAAAGATAAAATAGTGTTTTTGGCTTCACGTTTGGAGAGGCCAAATGTGGATCCAACAATTCAAAAGCAACTATTTGTTGCTTCTGCAAACGTGAATCTAGCCCAAACGTGGATTCAGCCCCCATTTTCCAAACATGCGCAAAATAGTTAGTGGTCTTGTTACATTGGTGTCACTATACACGTACAAAAAGAAATGATCATATTAAATATTCTTAACTAGCAAAATATCCTTAGCTACGTGATATATTTTTAAAATTTTGCATTTAAAAAAAATCCAAATTTGAAGTTGATAGCACCGAAATTAAAATAAAAAAAATCTCAATAGGATAATCACATATATATTCTCATGATAATCAACAAAAACTGAACTAATTATTTGTATACTTTTTTTGTCGCACTTAATTATCCTATTAATTATGAATTTTTGCATTTAAAAAAAACAAAAAAAATTAAATTTAAAATGGGATGCAAATCATTGAACCGTGATTAATGGAATTTAGCATCAAAAGTAATACATAATTATATTTGAATTCTTTATTAATATAGAAAAAAAAATTGGAAAATAAGTTATTATTTACCAAAACAAACGGGCCCAATATTTAATTTGAATACGTATGTTAGGATGAATTAGAGAAGTTATTCAAAAGTAGTAGAGTGAGTGTGTGCAGAGAAGAGAAGAGAAGAGACCGTGTAAGGCACGGTTAACTTTGGATAAACTAAAGTTAATGTGTGTGAAATGGTTTATTTTTATAACTTCTTATGCCTGTTGTTGTCAGGTCGACAACAATGACCAATTCATTAGAGTAGTTTGGTACATTTCTAGCTGGATTAACACGTGCAAGGCACAAGTAACTTTGGATAAACTAAAGTTAATGTGTGTGGAATGATTTATTTTTATAACTTCTCATACATGTTGTTGTCAGGTCGACAACAGTGACCAATTCTATATTGTTCCTCTTCCTATCAATTTTTAGTAATATCTAGATTTTGATATATTTATAAAATTGTGTGCTTGGAACCTCTCCTCACTTAATGCTATAAATTGTAACACTTTTGTTTCTCTACGACATCATTCTGAAAGAACAAACTCAAAAAAAGTTCATCATGAGTTCTAGAGTAGACACAGTCTCATCCATCAACATCTCCAACGCTTAAAAGGTGTGGAAGACAGTGGTCAGAGTTGCACGATTATGAAGATCACCTAACAGGAAGCAGCCTGATGCACCAGACTTCATTGAAATATTATTTGTTGACGCTCAGGTATGTGCGTATACCTTTGGAAATTAATTAATTTCTTTTAAAACAATTTTGTGCTCTTTAGCATCATAGGAAAACTCTTTTATTAGTGTCTAACTTTTTTTTTCTTTTCTGTAGAACGACACGATATAGTGCACCGTCTGGAGTAATCATGTGAACAAATTTGAGGGCCTTTTGAGGGAAGGCATATGTTACGAGATTGTCAACCCTATCGTGGCTATGAACTTATACAAGTACAAGCCATCATAACATCCGTGCAGGTTATACTTTAAGTTGATAACCACTGTGAAGCCAATTGAGGATCCTAGCATTCCTCTGCATGGACTTAAATTCACAAATTATACCACTATATTGGAATGACCCAAAGAGGATTCCCACTTAGTCGATGAGTTTCTTCTGTTTATTCTACAATGACACCCCAAAAACTCGCATGTAGTTTATTATTTTTAACATGATTTTAATCATGTATGCGTGTCTTTTTTCCAACAAATGTCATTGGTGTCGTATCATCCCATGGAGAGCTCACACAATATAACTCTGGTGAAAAGTCAACCACTTATATTGTTCTCGAGTTAGATAATATTGAGTACATAATTTTTATAATTTTATGGGAGCAAAAACATTCCTATATTTGAACCTATTTATTTATTAAACAATATTTTTTAATTCGCTTATATAATAATATATTTTTTAGAGGAGGTGATAATATGTTTTGTACACTCTGGGAACTATTTGCACAACAATTTTTAAAATATACTGCAGATGAGAATAAATTACCCGCCATTGTCATATTGGAGGAAAAATGAAAAAGTTTAAAGGTATTGGTATTACTAACTCCATAATGATGTATGTTTCAATTAATTTATGATTAAATCACAATGACAATGATCGTTATACCAAAGTTGTTCTCATTTTCAGTAAAGATGGGTGTATCAAACACAACATACAATACTAGGCTACTGATGAATATTGATATTCCTGAAGTTCGTGATCTAAATTCAAGGTAACCTTAACAATTATTGGTTATGATTTTGCGCTTGTTTGACTTTCCCTATCCTTTAAATCGAATATTAACAAACAAACGTCTAATATATTGCTATTAGGTATGTCGTCACTCATCCAGACGCATCGTCTGTCCCACTGCCAAAGTTACTTGCAGCTTCAATGTACTCTTGGTAATTGATGATGTCCTGAATGTGTCGGTCTACAAGATAATTGCAGAGTTGAAGAGCTCCACCGAGGTATTACATGTTATTATTCATAAATCATTCTATTTAAGAAGGTTTGATCTCACCTACCCCCACCATGTCCTACCTACTAATACTCTACCTATTCTATGTGGTGCGAACAATACTGTCCATTTTCCCTCTAAATAAAAAAAAAATATGACTCACTTAATTTGGTACCACTTGATGGTGCTATTAATTATGACCTTTTATATATTTTTTTAAAAAAAACTCAAAATTTGATATTTGTAGCAACGAGATTACACAATGATAATTATTTATACAAACTTCATTCACGGAATATCCCATGTCTAAATTTAATTTCGAAACAATATGTTTGTTGATAATAGGTTTAAGAATTAATTAGGTTTGTTTTCACTCGTACGTTTGGTACATTTCAAGCAGTTCTTTTTTGAAATAATTTCAAACAGATTAATTAACTAGATTTTTGAATTTGAAAAACTCTTAATACTCAAATAATTAATACTATTTAAGCATTAAATAATTTGTTACAATATTTTATCATTCATTATTTTTTTATTTTTTTTTTAAAATAGATATATTTTTAGTAGACTAATTAGCACATTAATTAACCCAGATTAATTAACAAATTACATGTTATTATTCATAAATCATCATATTTAAGAACCTACCATGTTTAATTAGAAAAATTATCATAAGTGAATTATTATATTATATTAAGTCATTAGACTAAATATTATATACATGAAATCAAGGATATTGTAATAATAATTCAGCGCAATTTATTTTTATTTTTTTATCCAGGATGGTTCTTTCGTAACTTATGGAACTGTGGAGGACGTTGACTTAGTGTGTGTTTGGATCAACGTTGGCCAGAATTGAGTTTGGCTAGAATTGAGTTTGGCCAGAATTGAGTCTGGTAAACGTGATTTCGGTGACGTGATTTATGTTTGGAAACATTTACCCAGAATTGATTTTTGTAACAGAATTTCGTTTGGGTAACTTTGATTAGAATTGATTTTGATTATATGTAATGACCAAAATAGGTATGAATATTTTAATCATTATAGAAGTATTGAAACAATTTTTTAAACTTTATATTAATGAGAATCAATTTAAAATATAACTTAAAAACATAGACAAACACCATCATAAGTTATTATTCTAAAGCTGGAATGAGATAATCCAAAATAGAGTAATAAAATCTTTTGGTAGCAAATAACAATAAATATTCCCAAATTGAAAATCCTGATTACGAGATTAAAAAGCCCTAAATAAATAGCAGAACTGAGAGTCCAACACACATAAAGTTTATTATCAGGAAGAAACACAAACAAATTTGTTTTACGCAATAATCAGATAAACCATTTAGGAGTTCTAACAAAGTTCCACAAAAGAAATTATAGGTACAAAGCAAACCTATATTTGCTTAATTAATCTGTTCAATTCTACAATTTGGAGGCATCTCCTGCTCATTGCACTGTCATCTACATTTTGCATTAATGCTTCCAAGTTCCAAGGTATAAACAAAGTGATCTATGCTATAGGTTTCTAAGAAAACTTGATATTCATATACATATCCATACAAAATAGGCCGCACCAAGCAAGTGGAGTCAGGAAAATTCAACCTTTTTCTGGTGTGTATCATGCATGGTTAATTGTTTCACCCTTTTTCCAAGAATTTCTATGCAATTAGGAGGAAAATGGTTTGCATTGGCAGCAGTTTGCAAATATTGGAGGCCTCTTTCCTTCAACCCCGGAAGTAATGATATTATTATATGTGAGGCTTCTGAAAGATGTGCCACGAGAAGTGGTAAAAACACACTATCATCTGCAACCATGCATAATGAGTGACCTCTTCCCTGCAACTGAAAAAAATTATTAGTTCTCTAAACAAACAGGATAGTTAAGGTTGAACGAAGAGGAAAAAAAGGTGTTTCAACATTGAAAGCCTCCATTCTTTGTCTCCGTAGATTGCAGCTCTTTCTGGTGGCAGCACAAGCTGCGAATCTCCAGTAGTCAACCCATGATGCAAAACCTCAGTTGTTGGCACTTGGGAATCTAAATCATATGAGATTTTAGTATCATTATGAGTAGCATCGTTAGTGAAGATTCTAATTCACAAAATATGCTATGGTTTATTTTCATATGAATGTATAATCATATACTACTATAATACAATTATGTCATGAGCATGTTGCAGGGTCGGTATAAGCCCCTCACCCAATAGTTCTGAATCTAGTATCTCGCTAACCTGCAATAATGATCTAAATTTTCCTCTTTTTGAAGAAGGAATGAAGGCACTAGGTTGTGCTTAAAATTGCAAACATCTTATAAGATGCCAGCACTTAGCTCTAACTAACTTTGGCTCTCATAATCACCAATTCAACAATTAATAAGTGAGAACTTAGGAACTGTTAGTGCTAGAACACAAATTCATCAGGAACAAAGTTGAACATGATTATGGAAATGAGTGAAATGCAACTTACAAGAACATCCGCACGTGAAGGGATATCAAGGCCAACTTCGAGTTCATCAGACCGCTTGTTGATGACTTTGATTTTCCATTCCATGCCATTAAGGCGCAGCACCTTCTTCATCAGCTTCACCATCGGAAGGTAAGATTCACACGCCGTCACCGTACCTTTGCCACCCATAGCTCACGAAGCCATCATTGAAAGCAATCCAGTTCCAGCACTGCACAGTTTTAGACAGCACCGCATTACACAAAAACCGCAACAACAACTAAAGCCTTATCCCAATGAATGGCGTCGGCTATATGGATCATACTACGTCATTCATTGGGTTCAATAAAAAACTGCATTGATCAAGCATAACAACAACTAAAAATCAGACTATGACTATAGTCAACATTTGCAGTTTCCCATTTGTTAAAGCCAAAAATATATCAAAATCAGAACATCTGTAATCCATAGATTAAATTGTTCTGCATCACATCAAATTATCATGACTTAAACACACATTTGAACAGATATACAATATTTAACACGGCCAAGATTGCGTGCATATTATTATACTAAAATATCTAAGAAACTGTCTTCGCAGTTACCGGTTAGCATGGAAAACAAGCAGGATTGAATCCATATGAGGAAAAAGAAAGACTGAAAGTGCAAATAAAAGCCAGTGATTCTGAGGAACCAGAACGCGCTCCCAAACACGCTCTAAGCAATTTTGTCCAATTAACCAATCTACTTATGCTTGTGCAGTTGTGCTACTTTTATTTTTTTGAATTTTATTTTTGTTTAGTTCATAATTAATTATCTAGTTTGCAAAAGTACAATAAGTTCTTATACTAAGAAATGCTGCAATGTGGCATTCTTTTAGAAGAAAAGCAGAGGTTGGCTTTTGCAAAAGTACAGTATGCAAATGACATGTATCAAGATTTGAACTTTTACTTCATGTGATCAAGCATAACAACGACTAAAAAGAGCTGCTAGCAAGTTAATCACAAAATTGAACTTATCACAATACATAGAAAAAATCTGATAATTTTAGAGATATCCACACACCTATACAAGTCCCATGACTCAAGTATTGGGTTCAATCTGAATAAGAACAACAGGCATACAGTAGAAAACATGAAGCCCCGAAAGAAGCAGTTTCCATCTCAGCGAGTACGCCGAATGGCAGCATATTGCTCATCAAGCACCTGCATTAAGGGGAAATAAGAGAATGATTCACAAAACATGATAAGATGCAAGGAAAAAAGGGATCTGAAACAAAACCAATTGTCAATTGAAGATGAAGGGGCAATGGGTATGAAGGGCAAACTGAATTTCAGCAAGCAGAATCGAAATCAGAAGAGGCAAACTGAAATCAATCATCAAGGAGAAGAAAGAAAGAAGCTGGTGTCGAAAATCAGAAGGGGCAATGGGTGGAAAGGAATTTTTCCTGTTCGTATGAGAGAGAATGACCCAAACTTGGGTTTGCCCAAAATCGCGTCCTGGAACGGAGAAGCAACGTCGACTCGCGTTCGCCAAACTCGCGTTCCAGTGGCCAGAATCGCGTGAGGGAGAAGAACCCAAACACGTTCGTTCTGCCGGTAACCACGTTTCGCCCAACAGGACGCGCGTTTGGAGGGTGGCAACGCCTTCCCAAACACGCTCTTAAGGTTCGCTGGTCATATTGTGGGTGTCCAACCAAGAATTGCCTAACTGGTGTACGAGATGAAGATGGAAAATATTATTGTAGAAAATGCAACAAGGGCTATAGTAATGCTACTTTTAGGTACATGACTCTGGTGTGTGAATACTAACTTATTGCATGCCGCTGTTAATTTCTTAATAACATTTTTGAACATGATCCTCCAGGTACAAAGTTCAGTTAATGGTGGCTGATGGAACTGATAGTGCCGCCTTCATCATATTTGATCGTGAGACTACCAATTTTCTGAAAAAGAGTGCGACTGAAGTCCACAATTTATACGCAGCACGGGAAAATTGTGATTTTAGTTACATCAAATAACTTGCAAACATTTCTTAATATAAACAATCTATTTAACATTACTAGGGTCAAGAGGATGAGGAATATCCACAAGAACTTAATGCTTTCAAGGAAAGACCATTCATATTTAAGGTGCAAGTCAAAATTCAGTACTTCAACTATACAGAGCAGACTAATATCCAAATTAACCAGATTTTTATGGACGACACACTTATGAAGTCATTTGTGCAAAAGTACAAATTAGAAGAAGTAATCAAAGTGTTATTGGGTAGCTCAGTTAATTTGCCCGAAGATGATGTCTACCCTGGTGTTGATAATGTGAATGCTAGTGTCATTATTTCAGATGACGACCATGATGAGGAGTAAAGAATTCTCAATGAACGAGATTCATCTGACTCGGACGTCGAGGGTGGCTTGCTCGGTAATCCTGGAGCTGAGATAACACCTCCTTTTCCTCCACCTATATCGCCTGTGCCAGTGAATGTTCATTCTGAACCGCCTTGTATGTACATGCAGTTCATATTATCGCTTGACGTGTTTTATATATTTTAAAAAATTTCTTTGTTGATTTAAATATCTACAATTACAGGGTTCCCAACCGCCACCCTATTTTGGAATTCTTCTTCACATTACACCTATATTGACTAGGATCACCAAGATCAAGAGACAAATTTTTTCCTTGGCTTGGATGTGCCTGGATCTTGGGAGACAGGTGATGAACTATATGAGGGTTTGCGTTTTGAAAGCAAGCACGATGTTCAGATGGCCCTAAAGCAGTACTATTTCAAGGTGAATCAAACATATTTTATAGGAGAATCGAAACAATAATATTTCACTACCAAGTATCCAAGTTCGACAGATGGCTGCCCTTAGAGGATGAGGGCGATCGAATCCTAAAAAACAGGTAAATGAGTTATATCCAAATGGAAGGGTCCAAATACGTGTGAATGCGACGAATTCTCAAGACCACAACAAGTTGACCGCCGACTTCATTGCTGAGTACATTCGAAGTACGGGTAACTTTGGATTGTATTTTACATGTATCATAAAATTGAATTTTGCATGTCAAAATATAATTATACCACCTAAATTATAGTAGTTTTACTTAAAAGTAGAAAATTATACATTTAATTAAATTTATATGAAACGGTTGTTAAAATCACACATGTGGGAGACTTTGCCCAAATTAAATGTATCAATAGTATTATTTATAAATGATAACTGATATTTTTTTTCCATTTTAAACCCTTCATGTCAAATATTTTATTATTATGGTAAACAATTGAAATATTTTATGAGAAATTATCATCTAAAGTTAGAACAAGATGTGGCGTGGTGATTAGCTCACTTCGTCCCTCGATCATGCAGAAAGAGGTTTCGATTCTAACCTATAGGAGTGAAGTGCAAATTGTCGCCAATCGTTTACCACTAAGTGGTTATTTCTCACGATGAGGGTATTGGTCACTGTTGTCGACCTATCAACAACAGGTATGAGAAGTTATAAAAATAAACCATCCCACACATATCAACTATAGTTTATTCAAAGTTATCTGTGTCTTACACGGGTTAATCTAGCTAGTTATATAAAAATAAGGGTTAAATATATTTCAACTCTCATACATATAGAGTCAAATCCAAATAGGTTTTAAATTTTCTTTTATTACTTTTGATCATTAAAAAAACCTTTTATCCAAATGTAGACATATGATGTAATTTTGCTTACATAGAGAATCACTAATCCTACATAGCTTTTAATTTATTTATTTACAACCCTACATGGAAGGTGAGGAAGATGAGGCAATTGGAGCCGAAGAACACGCATGAGTTGAAGAATCGGAGCAAAGCTCGTTCCTCTGTGTCTTCTTCTCCGGTTCTTCTGTGGGTATGTGCGTGTTGAGAGAATGCGGTGTTTTTCACGTCGAATATTGCGATGAACCCAAGGAAGCGCTTTTGGAGGTGCTCCAGCAGGAAGTTGAGTTGATTTGGAGTTTTCGTTTAGGATTTAGGGGTTCCATATATTCAATTTTGTATTTTAGTTTTAATTTTTTATTTTAGTTTAGTGTATTTTCAATTTTTAGGTTGATTTTGCATTTTTTGATAATTTTGTTTGTGTTTTAGGAAAATGACAGGATCTACAATTTTTTCAAATGGGATAAACATAACGATGTTACAGAGAAATCTTCAAAATGAATCTTATGAGGGGAGTTGGGTTTGGGGTCATCCCCATTGGATCTGTTACTATATTTTTTTTTTGTTTAATTTCAAATATACCCTTAATATTAAAAAAAATTCTAAAGGTGTGAATGGACCCATCTCTTTTTCTTCTCCTCATACCATCCCTTTCTTCTTCCTTCTCCTTCTCGCCGCATCAACCATTTGATCCGTTTCTTCTTCCTTTGTCACCTTGGCAACCACTCTACTATGTTGTTTTGTTGTTGTGGGTTAAATCCATGTCGATTTGAGTTCTGGACCATGCCTTTCACGATTTCAGTTCCAGATCTGGTAAAAAATTGCACATAAAGGTGCGATTTTCGTCCCTAGGTTGCACTTTAAGGTGCGACCAGGACTATATAATCGCACCTTAAAGTGCGAACTATATAAAAATAATCTATTTTATTTTGTATTATATGGCTGCACTTTAAGGTGCAGTCAGGATGGAAAAATCACACTTATAGGTGCGATATACATCGATTTAATTAAAAAAAAATTAAAATACCAATTTCGCATTTGTAAGTGCGACTATGGAGGAAAAATCGCACTTATAGGTGCAATACACATCGATTTAATTAAAAAAAAAAAATAAAAAAAAATACAAATTTTTCACTTGCAAGTGCGATTAGGGAAGAAAAATCGCACTTACAAGTGCAATTTTTTTTCAGATCGCGAAAAACTAAAAAAAAGGACGTTAAATATGGGGGGAAGTTGGAAAAGATGTGCGGAAATGCGAAGAATACCCTTCAACGATGATGTGTAAGATGGAAATGGTGGTGGGTGTGAGGGAGAAGATGATGAGTGAGTTTGGAGAAGATGACGAATGAGTAAAGATAAGAGGAAGGGAATGAGGATGGTAGATGGGGTGGGGAATTGATGAAGGAAGGTTATGAGATATGTTGGGAAGAATTTTAATTTTTTTAAAGGTAAAATGATAAACGACCATATTTAAGAGTGGGGGAGGGTCAAACACCCTGTAGGTTGGGTTGAAAGGCCTATGACTATGAAGGAAGTTGGTTTCAAGTCCAACACCCTTTAGGCAATCATGTTATGAGGTTGGGTTGAAAGACATTTTTTAGGGGGAAAATGCACAATAATTTGATCACGACCTAATCTCACATCTGATGAATGACCGTTAATGTAACATGTGCCTTAGTTAGGTATCCATGATTTTATGGATGATGGCTCCTGAATTTACTTAAAGCAAAGATTTGATCCCTAAAATTGTTTTAAGTAAACTGATTTGGTCTCTATATTTTTTTTATGCAACAAATTTGGTCCCTAAAATTGTTTATATACAACAAATTTGGCCCTGAAATGCCGTTAAAAAGCAACAGATTTTGCCCCTGAAATGTCGTTAAAAAGCAACAGATGTGGCCCCTAAAATTGATTTAAGTCTTGAGAACAAAGTAAAATCATATTTCCTCCAACAATTAAGATTGTAATAAAACATGTTGTCGTTAGAGTCAGATTACACTTGTTCAGTTGACATAAATGTCATAGGTAAAACTTAAAAGTAACATTAATGTCATTACAAAAAGATAAAATAGTGTGTCTGAATTTACGTTTGGATAGGCTAAATATGGATCCAGCAATTAAAAAATAACTATTTCTTACTTCTACAAACGTGGATTCAGCCCAAACGTGGATTCAGTCCCTATTTTCCAAACATGCGCAAAGTAGTTAGTGGTCGTGTTACATAAGTGTCATTATACACGTACAAAAAGAAATAACCCTATTACCTAATCTTTCCAACACCACAACACTATAAAAAAAGTCACATGCAAAGGTTGGAATATCCTAACATGACGGATAAGATCATACTGTTAGATTTGGCATCCCAAGTACTTAATTTAACACTCTACCTCTTTTCTTAATATCCCCAAATTAGCCTTATTACTATAACCTCAATTTATCACCCCCTTCACATTTCATTTCATTTCTTCCCCTCCAACCCTCTTAATATTCTCATCGAGGTTCATGGTTGCATCACCAACTTCATCACCATCATCTTCGTCGAGGTTCCTAGTTGCATCACCAACTCCATCACCGCCATCGTCATCATCATCTTCATCTTCATCTCCAGGTTGGTCACATTCGTCTCTCTTCTCAAAAAACCCTTTCATCTTCGGCGTCAGTTAAGCTTCTGCCATTGTTGTGGAGCTTCGATTTTTCAGGATTTCAAAACCCGGAATATAAGGTTTGTTTTGCATTTCGGATTTTAAAATCCGATCTGTATAAAAACTTTCCGGGTTTACAATTCTCGGAAAATTATCAATATTGATTCAATATCATTCCGGGAAATAGAATCCGGTATACAAAATTCAAGGAGTAGACAATGAAGTGAGGGGAGTAGACGATGAAGATTAAGGGTTGGAGGTTGAGGAAGTGGGGGAGTAGACGACGGGGGAAGTAGACGATGCAGAAGTAGACGATGAGAGAGTAGACGATCAGTGTTTCTGGAGTAGACAATGGGGGAATAGACGATCAATGTTCATTGAAACACTCATTGTCTACTCCAGAAACACTTCCCTAGTAGACGATGAGTAGACAAAAAAAATATTTTTGCATTATTTAAAAAAAAAAAAGTCTTCCTTCAATACTACATCCTACCCACCTTCACTTCCCCCTTTCTTCTTCATTCATTTGCAACACTCTTCATCACCACTCCTCACCACCACTCCTCCCCACCACCATTCACCGGCGCCACTGTTCCACCGCTCTGTATCCCTGTTCCACCGCTTTTTATCTCCTACGAAGCTGTTGAATTTCAATTTTGTTACTGTCGAAGCCCTGCGATATTTACCGGGTTTTAAATCCCAGTTCATATTTTACATTCTGTGTTTTGTATTCCCGGAACGTAGATAATTTGTATTCAGGGATTATGCAATCCGAAACACACCTTAGCAGTTACCTTCCGGGTTATAAAATGCGGAAGCTTTCACGTGGACACTTTCCGGGATTAAATTCTCAGAACGCAGGATAAATGAGTTCCGGGATTACTAAACCCGATAGCTACAAAAATGAGAGTATTTTAGTATTTTACTACAATAAAATGAGGTTTGAAATTGGGTGGTTGGGGTGCCAAATCTAACACCCTAAAACTCATGTGAAGTATCACTTAGTCTTTTTACCCCTCGTGACTAAGCTATTCTTTCCACTTGCATCGTGTCCCCCACTTGCTCTCTTCTTCTTCCCACCTACTTGACTCCCACTTGCAGCTTCACTCCCCCTTGGTGCAACATTTGAAAGCCCAGCTTGTGAAATTCGAACCTGTGAGAGATCCACCCCAGCTCAGCCTATGCAACTTGTGAAGACTCATCCCTAATATGAAGCTTACCCTTCATTGATGTTGTTGGATGTAAGGAACCCCTCCTAGTGAGTAATTTAGCTCTACCATGCACTCATATTTAACAGTGAGAAAAGTGCATGGAAAGAATAATAAACAATTTAAGGAAGTGGTTGTGATCTAACTTCATTGCCCTACCACATGATGCAACTCTTACTGGTTAAGGTCCACCCTGAGATGTTCTTCTAACTGGTTGTTATGCAAATCTCGGTGGTTGTGATGCAGATCGATCTAAGTGGATGTGATACAGATAATCTAGGTGGATGTGATGCAATTACAGCTCCAACCTACAAGGTATAAATCATGATGTTAAAATCTGATGTAAACATTTAAAATCATTTTAAAATTATTGTTTACCAACCTATAATGCAGATGAAACATCAAGTGATGCATTACGTCCACCGATGCAACTTCAACAACAACCTACAAGGTATGAATGGTGATGTTAAAATCTAATGTAAATATTTAGGTTTAAATATATTTTTAGTCTTTGTAAAATACACTGTTTTTATTTTTAGTTTTTGGAAAAATAATTTAGTCCTCCAAAAATCATATATTTTATTTTTTCGTCTTTACCATTTATTTTTTCATCCAATCCAGATATGAAAACACTCCCACACGCTTATATATGCTCAACAAGTGGTGAATCAGGTTCAACCATCTCAAAATTTTCCTAGATTGTAAAAACCCAAATCTTAATAAATGAAAAAACAACTGGTAGGAATGAAAAACAAAACATATGATTATCAGAGGAATGAAAACAAAACAAAAATCCCAAGAATGAAAAACAAAAATAGTGTATTTTATAAGGACTAAAAATGTATTTAAGCCTAACATTTAACACCATTTGAAAACTATTGTGTACCACTTATATTGGGGAGGTAGGATTTCTTAAGCATCAACTTTGGGCCATTTGTTTTCACCATTGATGGGTGAAATCATTTGACCATGGCATAAACCGTAAGCAGCTCGAGCAAAACAAACGATCCCTCACACACTAGGATCAAAGTCACTTGCAAGGAAGAGAGATGAACTGGTAAAATTTACTCGAACTGCCGGTATTTAAAATTATTAGAAATATCAATTAAATATATGATTATTGTTTATATGGTGAAAAAACTTAGGAGTTGCAAGATGGACGACCATATAATAGAGCTGACATGTATATTGTTTCTCATAAAAAGCATGATGGATCTTTTATTAATTAATAATGAAGCTAGAGAAAAATCTGTGAGTATAGTTTATTGTTAGCCATTTATTATTGTCATTGGAAACTTTATCGTTGTGGCTTATAAAATTATATGCATGATCAATTGGTATACTTATATACGTGTCTCTTTAAAATTATATGCATGATCAATTGCTCAATTCAATTCAAAATTATTCATCTGAAAATGAAGCATTCATTGATGTATTTGAAAAGGAACATCCTAGATGTATACGAGGCTTGGGTCTTGGAGTTACTCCAACTCAGATCACTGGACCCATGTTTGTCAAATCAACGGTTGAAAATGATAGCAGGATCGAAAAAATGCAATCTGAAATTGAGTCTCTGAAGAAAAAGCTGCTGAAGTGGATACTTTAAAAGCACAAGTTGCTCAAATGGATGTTTTGAATGAACAACTTGCTTTCCTTTTGCAAGTTCATAGGGGAAATGGGGTAAAAAAATTATCTTAGCTTGCTAAGCATTTTTAACTTATTCACCAATTAGCACTTAATCTATAATTTATTTTTTATTTCAGTTCACTAACTTATAGTGACCAAGAGAAATGATGCCCTCTTCCTCGTCTAGTCATGTGTTTGAAGATTGAAGAGCATCATCACAATAGACCATTTAGATTATTAAGATTTCTAGTTATGTACTTGGTGGATCATGCATGTGTGAACAGTGTTAAAATCCAATGTTATTTTTATTTTGGCTTTTTTTGAAGCATTTTTGGCTATGTAAGACTTATTTATACTGTACTTAAGTAGGTATTTTGGTTTGTTTGAATGGATTTATTTGCTATATATATGTATCTGCTAGGATTTTTTTTTTTTTACCTAAAACAACAAAGAAGGGCGAAAAAATAAAGGTAAAAAAGAAAAACAAAAAAAAATTATGTAGGATGTTGGGGGCGGTTGACAACCGCCGCTAAAAAATTAGGCAAACAGATTTGGCGGCGGTTGGAACCGCCGTTATATTCGAAAAATAATAAGTACATGCGTAATTTTACCGGCGGTTAAAATCGCTGCCAAATTTTCCTACAATTTTGCAGTGGTTGCAACCGCCGTGAACACCCACGATTGTAAGTGTTGAGCATGTAACATTATCGGCGGTTCCAACCGCCGCTAAATCTCTTGTGGCAGTTTACGTGGCGGTTAGCCCAACCGTCGGTAAATATATTGGGGATGGTGGGATTCCCGGCGGCTCTACAACCGCCGTCAATAAAATATAGCGGCGGCTCTAACCGCCATCGGTTGAACTTATAACCACCGCTAAATCACCCTTTTATTGTAGTGATAAGTGCATATTAATAGGTTATTTTTAAAAAAAGTATTGAAATAAATTAAAAATAAGCTATATATAAGCATAAGTTTTTTTTCATAAACTACTCTGAATAGCTTATGAAAATAAGCTCACAACAGCTTAAAGGTAGACTATAAGTGTTTACATAAGCTCTCTCAAACACTTATATAAGCACTTATACTATAAAATAAGCTCAAATAGACTCTTCCGAACGGGGCTAAATACAAATTTAATAAGGTAATTTACAATTAAGCCAATGAAAGATATAAAGCATGTGATATCAATGCCTGATTCTAATGTTATTTCGACAAAGTTATTTTACAAACTCAAGCAGTACTTCTCAATTTACAAGGCTTGATAAGTTAAATTTAGAATATGATGGAGTTTCAAGACACATGGGGGAGAAGTCCTTGTCATCAAGAGACATCCATGAGGTCTGAATCCCCGATGAGGTGCGAGGGAGAAGTCCTCTTCTAATTTTCAACTCAACATATAGAGGTTTTGCTGCACCGTAGTGCACCTGACCATATTGTCAAGGATCTCACAGACTTTGCATCACTAACTTCAAAATCTTGTTCCTTATTGTAATTTGGCTTACACACATTTCCTCCTTTTGTTTCCGTGAAGGAGGCTCCATTTTCAAAAACGTCTCTCACTGAATAAAATTCCCACTTGTCCCCATTTGTATGGCTATCTTTTCTCCACGTCACCTATACACATTATATAATCAGTAAGATACTAGTGATTAAAATCATATTAAATGTAAACAAATGCTTCAAATATCTTTATTGTCTGAGAACCATTTTCATTAACGGTTAATTAGTTCGTTGAAATGAATGTTCTAAAATTAATTACCTCCTTATTCCCATTGGTTGGTGCTATGAAGAGGTTAGCTTCACTTTTGAGGTTGGGTTTCATGCTTCCACCAATTGCATATTGCAACCATCCTTGGTAAAGATTATTAGTTACATGTGCATATCCATGGCGAATTCTGCAATGTTTATCATTATTATCATTAATAAGCCAAATAAATGTCGTCTAATAAATTTACATTTGTATTTATTTTAACTTGTTAACTAAAAAAATAGTTATTAAATTTACCGTGGCATGCGCTGGTTACAATTAGGTCCAAAATGATTGTACACAACTGTAACCTTCATGTTTTGATCTCTCACATAACCATCATCATGTCCGAGAAGCATAACCTTGTCTTGATCTTTGAACCAATTGTTGGACACTGTCACATTAGTAGAACCTCGTGTCACATCAAGAAGACCATCTTCACAATCATAAAGCGTGTTGTGATCAATCCAAATTTTTGAAGCCGTAACTAATCTAATTGCATCCCCATCCACTTGCCCCAAAGGAATAACTTTTCCATTAGGCCCCATCACCAACCCTGGAGCTTGAGCTTTACAATGATGAATCCGAATTCCATGGATGATTACGTTGGTGGCCTAGAAACAAACAAACACTTGTCAGCTATGTGTATATGCATGAAAGCATAATTTATAATGTTTGCTCGTGCAATTTTAATTATTTGAGGGTGGTAATTACCTTATAGATCATTAAGCATGCATTATTGGCAATGTTGACGTTTACGCCTCGACCATCAATGGTGGTGAAACTACTAAGTAGAAGCGGTCTCTCAAGCCTAATTTCCATGTCTCTCTGGAATTTGATCCACACTTTACCTTGAATCACAGAAGTTCCATACCTCAAAGTTCCAGGTCTTGGACTTATCGGGTCATCACTGGGGTCAGTAACTTTATAATGGATGAGATTGTCACCTATGTTGTTTGTCATCTTGCCAGCATAGCCCACTGAGCAAGTGGCTAGATGAGATCGATACCTCCTCCATTCAGGATACGGTCTCCAGCATCGATCAATCACATTCATTTTCAAGCCAGTTATCTTGGATTTCTCCGCAGAACTAAGGTTTGGAATGAAAAAGGTGACAGTCACAATAGCCAATAAAAAGCGCCAAAGGATGGAATTAATACCATGAGAGGTCATGATTTGATCAGATCCTTGTTCTTGATGAGTTCAAATAAAAGGGAAATGGTAGTTAAGATATAAAGCTTTTTCGAGTTTATGTTGGGGAGGTAGTAGTAATCTAAGTGATTATATATGGGAAGAGTGATTGTTGAGTTGGTTGAAGTTGTTTTGTGAAGCTATGGCAAAATGAGTATCTCATGCTATAAAGAAGTTATGAATAGGAAAAAATAGAAGGATTTAACTAAATTGCCTAAATTTACATAATAACTATAAATAGGAAATTAGAGTTAGTTCCATCTATAACAACATTTTTCTCGACGGCTGAAATTTAATTTGAAAATTATGAAATAATATTTTGAAGTTAATTTTTTGTATTGTATAATATTGTTGTAACGAAATCTAAGGAAAGAGCAGATAAATTTCTATTCTTATCTTACATTAATAAACCAAATTATCACATATAACTTCTACAAATAAGTTATTAGTATATTTGTAAGGACTTGATTCACCACTTGTTTCAACAAACAATATTTATAGAGATTTCGGTGTATACATGCTTTTTTTTAGAAGTTAGATGTATATTACTATTGTGTGTAAAATTGTTTCCTCTTGGTTACTGATAGGTCATTGGTTCAAGTGACACATGCTGGATTCCTTTTTAAGTTGAGTCTCAGGTTTGAGTGTTGTGGATGGAAAAAAGAGTTAAGATTCATAGACATCTTTTAGGTGTTAGACACCTCGAGAGAGAAAGGAAGAGAAGAGAGATAAGTAGTGAATGTGATATATGATTGATGTGATAAGAAGAGTCAGATAGAGAGAAAAATAAAGGCGTTTATGGGTGTTTGCACTGTTTATATGTTTATGAATCATTTTTGTGGAAAAAAACCTCCCATTAGGATAGTTAGCTCAACCATAATGTAAATGTTTCCGGCACAATAGAATTTTCGCCATGAAAGATACCTTCAAGCATTAAAAAAGATTATTAATTAGATTTCAATGCTAGCAAGAGAGTTCTTGGTTTTCGGTTGATTTCGCCCTAAAATAAGTGTGTTTGGACCATTTTTAGCATAATTAATCTAGATAGATTTGATTTTACTTTTATAGGGTAATGTTATGAAATTTAGTTATAAAACTCATATTTAATTATGTTTAACGCAGAAGCAACTACTTGATGTAGCAAATGAATGTAATTTTTGATCCATGAAATAAAGTTTACTTGTATACTGTTGAGAATTCAAGTGTGGAGTTGGAGTTCTACATTGGTTAAATATGGCTGAGGCGAAGACTTTATAAGAGATGTGACTCATAAACCCAACACCTTAGGGTTTTGGGTTAAGATGTGGCGTCGGGTTCTCTTGGTGGTCTTCGCCCTCAGCCCATGGGCTTCCCCTGTCTCCCCAACAAGTGGTATCAGAGCCGATGGTTGGTGTAGCCATGGTGCGGCTCCTTGAGACGAAAGTCTTCCTAGCGGCGCGACTAGGCGGCAGGTCCCGTTAACGCGGTAAAGCGAACGGCGGTGCAAGTGTGGATAGCTTCCGTTGAGGGGGAGCATGGTAATGTGGTGGTAACTCACACTTGAGGGGGGAATGTTAAGAATTCAAGTGTGGAGTTGGAGTCCCAAATTGGTTACAAATGAGCGAGGTGAAGACTTTATAAGAGATGTGACCCATAAACCCAAAACCTTAAGGTTTTGGGTTAAGATGTGGCGTCGGGTTCTCTTGGTGGTCTTCGTCCTCGTTCCATGGGCTCCCGGATGTTAAAATCTAATGTAAATATTTATGTTTAAATACATTTTTAGTCCTACAAAATACACTGTTTTTATTTTTAGTTCCAAGAATTTTTTTAGTTCTCCAAAAATCACATGTTTTATTTTTTCGCCTCTACCATTTGTTTTTTCATCTAATCCAGATATGAAAACACTCTCACACGCTTAGATATGCTCAGCAAGTGGTGAAATCAAGTGCAACCATAACAAATTTTTCCTAGATTGTAAAAACCCAGATCTTAACGAATGGAAAAACAACTGGTAGGAATGAAAAACAAAACATGTGATTAACGAAGGATTGAAAAAAAAAACTCAAGAACGAAAAACAAAAATAGTGTATTTTATAGGGACTAAAAATGTATTTAAGCCTAACATTTAACACCATTTGAAAACTATTGTGTACCACTTATATTGGGGAGGTAGGATTTCTTAAGCATCAACTTTGGGCCATTTGTTTTCACCGTTGAAGGGTGAAATCATTTGACCATGGCATAAACTGTAAGCAGCCCGCTTGTAGTAAGCATGCACATACTGCTCAAGATTCTTCCTTTTTGTAAGTTATGGCAGCAATCGCATTCCTACATGAAATTCCTACGAATTCCTTACATGTACAAGTTATTTTCACAAGATCCACAACAAACTTGTCAGTGAATATAATATTTGTCACTTCAAACTTCTTGCACAATAGGGAAACAATACCCATTACCCTCCACTTCACTAACCAATCTTCTCTAAGTTTTGGCATTACATCACCCAACCACTTTTCACTTTTCTTTTTTGGCTTAAATATGTTTGGGGTCCCTGACATTTGAAAGTGAATCAAATTGAGTCTCTGAAAAAATAATTTGCAAAATTTCATCCCTAACAAATGATTTTTAATCAAATTAAGGGCAAATCTCAATTTTAAGCTGATTAGTCATCTAATTATCACAATCATCATTTCCACGTGGCTTTTATTCATTTTTTAATTCCACATCATATTAAAAATAATTAAAAATCCTTCCAAAAATTAAAAATTAAAAATCACCACCAAAATCCCATGCCTCAAAGCCTATACTGCCCACGATACCTGCTTCCTCTTGCCCATGTCTCAACACCATATCCATCATACTCTCCATCAACCGAATCACCCTTATACCTCCCACTCATGTGATAATGATAAACCCCGCTCCCTGAACACTTCCCTGTGTGAAATTCACCCTCATACACACATCCCCATTGATATAAATCTGCACCCAAGATCCAGAATTTAACCCTTTCAATTGCTCAGCCTTCGAATCTCTCACTTTTTTTACCTAAAATAACAAAGCAGGGAAAAAAAATATAGGTAGAAAAACAAAAACAAAAAAAATTATGTAGGATGTTGGTCAACCGCCGCTAAAAAATTAGGCAAACAGATTTGGCGGCGGTTGGAACCGCTGTTATATTCGAAAAATAATAAGTACATGCGTAATTTTACCGGCGGTTAAAACCGCTGCCATATTTTCCTACAATTTGTAGTGGTTGCAACCGCCGTGAACACCCACGATTGTAAGCGTTGAGCAAGTAACATTAGCGGCGGTTCCAACGGCCGCTAAATCTCTTGTGGAAGTTTACGTGGCGGTTTGCCCAACCGCCGGTAAATATATTGGCGATGGTCGGATTCCCGGCGGCTCTACAACCGCCGTCAATAAAATATGGCGGCGGCTCTAACCGCCGTCGGTTGAACTTATAACCACCGCTAAATCACCCTTTTATTGTAGTGATAAGTTTATATTAATAGGTTATTTTTAAAAAAAGTATTGAAATAAATTAAAAATAAGCTATATATAAGCATAAGCTTTTTTTCATAAACTACTCTGAATAGCTTATGAAAATAAGCTCACAACAGCTTAAAGGTAGGCTATAAGTGTTTACATAAGCTCTCTCAAACACTTATATAAACACTTATACTATAAAATAAGCTCAAATAAACTCTTCCGAACGGGGCTTAATATAAATTTAATAAGGTAATTTACAATTAAGCCAATGAAAGATA
This sequence comes from Acmispon strigosus, assembly GCA_030819835.1. Classification (NCBI taxonomy): domain Eukaryota; kingdom Viridiplantae; phylum Streptophyta; class Magnoliopsida; order Fabales; family Fabaceae; genus Acmispon; species Acmispon strigosus. The sequence continues at coordinate 38,410,940 of JAUAMA010000005.1, read as the reverse complement.
TAAAGCATGTGATTTCAATGCCTGATTCTAATGTTATTTCGCCAAAGTTATTTTACAAACTCAAAAATTACTTCTCAATTTACAAGGCTTGATAAGTTAAATTTAGAATATAATGGAGTTTCAAGACACATGGGGGAGAAATCCTTGTCATCAAGAGACATCCATGAGATCTGAATCCCCGATGAGGTGCGAGGGAGAAGTCATCTTCTAATTTTCAACTCAACATATAGAGGTTTTGCTGCACCGTAGTGCACCTGACCATATTGTCAAGGATCTCACAGACTTGGCATCACTAACTTCAAAATCTTGTTCCTTATTGTAATTTGGCTTACACACATTTCCTCCTTTTGTTTCCGTGAAGGAGGCTCCATTTTCAAAAACGTCTCTCACTGAATAAAATTCCCACTTGTCCCCATTTGTATGGCTATCTTTTCTCCACGTCACCTATACACATTATATAATCAGTAAGATACTAGTGATTAAAATCATATTAAATGTAAACAAATGCTTCAAATATCTTTATTGTCTGAGAACCATTTTCATTAACTGTTAATTAGTTCGTTGAAATGAATGTTCTAAAATTAATTACCTCCTTATTCCCATTGGTTGGTGCTATGAAGAGGTTAGCTTCACTTTTGAGGTTGGGTTTCATGCTTCCACCAATTGCATATTGCAACCATCCTTGGTAAAGATTATTAGTTACATGTGCATATCCATGGCGAATTCTGCATCGTTTATCATTATTATCATTAATAAGCCAAATAAATGTCGTCTAATAAATTTACATTTGTATTTATTTTAACTTGTTAACTAAAAAAATAGTTATTAAATTTACCGTGGCATGCGCTGGTTACAATTAGGTCCAAAATGATTGTACACAACTGTAACCTTCATGTTTTGATCTCTCACATAACCATCATCATGTCCGAGAAGCATAACCTTGTCTTGATCTTTGAACCAATTGTTGGACACTGTCACATTAGTAGAACCTCGTGTCACATCAAGAAGACCATCTTCACAATCATAAAGCGTGTTGTGATCAATCCAAATTTTTGAAGCCGTAACTAATCTAATTGCATCCCCATCCACTTGCCCCAAAGGAATAACTTTTCCATTAGGCCCCATCACCAACCCTGGAGCTTGAGCTTTACAATGATGAATCCGAATTCCATGGATGATTACGTTGGTGGCCTAGAAACAAACAAACACTTGTCAGCTATGTGTATATGCATGAAAGCATAATTTATAATGTTTGCTCGTGCAATTTTAATTATTTGAGGGTGGTAATTACCTTATAGATCATTAAGCATGCATTATTGGCAATGTTGACGTTTACGCCTCGACCATCAATGGTGGTGAAACTACTAAGTAGAAGCGGTCTCTCAAGCCTAATTTCCATGTCTCTCTGGAATTTGATCCACACTTTACCTTGAATCACAGAAGTTCCATACCTCAAAGTTCCAGGTCTTGGACTTATCGGGTCATCACTGGGGTCAGTAACTTTATAATGGATGAGATTGTCACCTATGTTGTTTGTCATCTTGCCAGCATAGCCCACTGAGCAAGTGGCTAGATGAGATCGATACCTCCTCCATTCAGGATACGGTCTCCAGCATCGATCAATCACATTCATTTTCAAGCCAGTTATCTTGGATTTCTCCGCAGAACTAAGGTTTGGAATGAAAAAGGTGACAGTCACAATAGCCAATAAAAAGCGCCAAAGGATGGAATTAATACCATGAGAGGTCATGATTTGATCAGATCCTTGTTCTTGATGAGTTCAAATAAAAGGGAAATGGTAGTTAAGATATAAAGCTTTTTCGAGTTTATGTTGGGGAGGTAGTAGTAATCTAAGTGATTATATATGGGAAGAGTGATTGTTGAGTTGGTTGAAGTTGTTTTGTGAAGCTATGGCAAAATGAGTATCTCATGCTATAAAGAAGTTATGAATAGGAAAAAATAGAAGGATTTAACTAAATTGCCTAAATTTACATAATAACTATAAATAGGAAATTAGAGTTAGTTCCATCTATAACAACATTTTTCTCGACGGCTGAAATTTAATTTGAAAATTATGAAATAATATTTTGAAGTTAATTTTTTGTATTGTATAATATTGTTGTAACGAAATCTAAGGAAAGAGCAGATAAATTTCTATTCTTATCTTACATTAATAAACCAAATTATCACATATAACTTCTACAAATAAGTTATTAGTATATTTGTAAGGACTTGATTCACCACTTGTTTCAACAAACAATATTTATAGAGATTTCGGTGTATACATGCTTTTTTTTAGAAGTTAGATGTATATTACTATTGTGTGTAAAATTGTTTCCTCTTGGTTACTGATAGGTCATTGGTTCAAGTGACACATGCTGGATTCCTTTTTAAGTTGAGTCTCAGGTTTGAGTGTTGTGGATGGAAAAAAGAGTTAAGATTCATAGACATCTTTTAGGTGTTAGACACCTCGAGAGAGAAAGGAAGAGAAGAGAGATAAGTAGTGAATGTGATATATGATTGATGTGATAAGAAGAGTCAGATAGAGAGAAAAATAAAGGCGTTTATGGGTGTTTGCACTGTTTATATGTTTATGAATCATTTTTGTGGAAAAAAACCTCCCATTAGGATAGTTAGCTCAACCATAATGTAAATGTTTCCGGCACAATAGAATTTTCGCCATGAAAGATACCTTCAAGCATTAAAAAAGATTATTAATTAGATTTCAATGCTAGCAAGAGAGTTCTTGGTTTTCGGTTGATTTCGCCCTAAAATAAGTGTGTTTGGACCATTTTTAGCATAATTAATCTAGATAGATTTGATTTTACTTTTATAGGGTAATGTTATGAAATTTAGTTATAAAACTCATATTTAATTATGTTTAACGCAGAAGCAACTACTTGATGTAGCAAATGAATGTAATTTTTGATCCATGAAATAAAGTTTACTTGTATACTGTTGAGAATTCAAGTGTGGAGTTGGAGTTCTACATTGGTTAAATATGGCTGAGGCGAAGACTTTATAAGAGATGTGACTCATAAACCCAACACCTTAGGGTTTTGGGTTAAGATGTGGCGTCGGGTTCTCTTGGTGGTCTTCGCCCTCAGCCCATGGGCTTCCCCTGTCTCCCCAACAAGTGGTATCAGAGCCGATGGTTGGTGTAGCCATGGTGCGGCTCCTTGAGACGAAAGTCTTCCTAGCGGCGCGACTAGGCGGCAGGTCCCGTTAACGCGGTAAAGCGAACGGCGGTGCAAGTGTGGATAGCTTCCGTTGAGGGGGAGCATGGTAATGTGGTGGTAACTCACACTTGAGGGGGGAATGTTAAGAATTCAAGTGTGGAGTTGGAGTCCCAAATTGGTTACAAATGAGCGAGGTGAAGACTTTATAAGAGATGTGACCCATAAACCCAAAACCTTAAGGTTTTGGGTTAAGATGTGGCGTCGGGTTCTCTTGGTGGTCTTCGTCCTCGTTCCATGGGCTCCCGGATGTTAAAATCTAATGTAAATATTTATGTTTAAATACATTTTTAGTCCTACAAAATACACTGTTTTTATTTTTAGTTCCAAGAATTTTTTTAGTTCTCCAAAAATCACATGTTTTATTTTTTCGCCTCTACCATTTGTTTTTTCATCTAATCCAGATATGAAAACACTCTCACACGCTTAGATATGCTCAGCAAGTGGTGAAATCAAGTGCAACCATAACAAATTTTTCCTAGATTGTAAAAACCCAGATCTTAACGAATGGAAAAACAACTGGTAGGAATGAAAAACAAAACATGTGATTAACGAAGGATTGAAAAAAAAAACTCAAGAACGAAAAACAAAAATAGTGTATTTTATAGGGACTAAAAATGTATTTAAGCCTAACATTTAACACCATTTGAAAACTATTGTGTACCACTTATATTGGGGAGGTAGGATTTCTTAAGCATCAACTTTGGGCCATTTGTTTTCACCGTTGAAGGGTGAAATCATTTGACCATGGCATAAACTGTAAGCAGCCCGCTTGTAGTAAGCATGCACATACTGCTCAAGATTCTTCCTTTTTGTAAGTTATGGCAGCAATCGCATTCCTACATGAAATTCCTACGAATTCCTTACATGTACAAGTTATTTTCACAAGATCCACAACAAACTTGTCAGTGAATATAATATTTGTCACTTCAAACTTCTTGCACAATAGGGAAACAATACCCATTACCCTCCACTTCACTAACCAATCTTCTCTAAGTTTTGGCATTACATCACCCAACCACTTTTCACTTTTCTTTTTTGGCTTAAATATGTTTGGGGTCCCTGACATTTGAAAGTGAATCAAATTGAGTCTCTGAAAAAATAATTTGCAAAATTTCATCCCTAACAAATGATTTTTAATCAAATTAAGGGCAAATCTCAATTTTAAGCTGATTAGTCATCTAATTATCACAATCATCATTTCCACGTGGCTTTTATTCATTTTTTAATTCCACATCATATTAAAAATAATTAAAAATCCTTCCAAAAATTAAAAATTAAAAATCACCACCAAAATCCCATGCCTCAAAGCCTATACTGCCCACGATACCTGCTTCCTCTTGCCCATGTCTCAACACCATATCCATCATACTCTCCATCAACCGAATCACCCTTATACCTCCCACTCATGTGATAATGATAAACCCCGCTCCCTGAACACTTCCCTGTGTGAAATTCACCCTCATACACACATCCCCATTGATATAAATCTGCACCCAAGATCCAGAATTTAACCCTTTCAATTGCTCAGCCTTCGAATCTCTCACTTTTTTTACCTAAAATAACAAAGCAGGGAAAAAAAATATAGGTAGAAAAACAAAAACAAAAAAAATTATGTAGGATGTTGGTCAACCGCCGCTAAAAAATTAGGCAAACAGATTTGGCGGCGGTTGGAACCGCTGTTATATTCGAAAAATAATAAGTACATGCGTAATTTTACCGGCGGTTAAAACCGCTGCCATATTTTCCTACAATTTGTAGTGGTTGCAACCGCCGTGAACACCCACGATTGTAAGCGTTGAGCAAGTAACATTAGCGGCGGTTCCAACGGCCGCTAAATCTCTTGTGGAAGTTTACGTGGCGGTTTGCCCAACCGCCGGTAAATATATTGGCGATGGTCGGATTCCCGGCGGCTCTACAACCGCCGTCAATAAAATATGGCGGCGGCTCTAACCGCCGTCGGTTGAACTTATAACCACCGCTAAATCACCCTTTTATTGTAGTGATAAGTTTATATTAATAGGTTATTTTTAAAAAAAGTATTGAAATAAATTAAAAATAAGCTATATATAAGCATAAGCTTTTTTTCATAAACTACTCTGAATAGCTTATGAAAATAAGCTCACAACAGCTTAAAGGTAGGCTATAAGTGTTTACATAAGCTCTCTCAAACACTTATATAAACACTTATACTATAAAATAAGCTCAAATAAACTCTTCCGAACGGGGCTTAATATAAATTTAATAAGGTAATTTACAATTAAGCCAATGAAAGATATAAAGCATGTGATTTCAATGCCTGATTCTAATGTTATTTCGCCAAAGTTATTTTACAAACTCAAAAATTACTTCTCAATTTACAAGGCTTGATAAGTTAAATTTAGAATATAATGGAGTTTCAAGACACATGGGGGAGAAATCCTTGTCATCAAGAGACATCCATGAGATCTGAATCCCCGATGAGGTGCGAGGGAGAAGTCATCTTCTAATTTTCAACTCAACATATAGAGGTTTTGCTGCACCGTAGTGCACCTGACCATATTGTCAAGGATCTCACAGACTTGGCATCACTAACTTCAAAATCTTGTTCCTTATTGTAATTTGGCTTACACACATTTCCTCCTTTTGTTTCCGTGAAGGAGGCTCCATTTTCAAAAACGTCTCTCACTGAATAAAATTCCCACTTGTCCCCATTTGTATGGCTATCTTTTCTCCACGTCACCTATACACATTATATAATCAGTAAGATACTAGTGATTAAAATCATATTAAATGTAAACAAATGCTTCAAATATCTTTATTGTCTGAGAACCATTTTCATTAACTGTTAATTAGTTCGTTGAAATGAATGTTCTAAAATTAATTACCTCCTTATTCCCATTGGTTGGTGCTATGAAGAGGTTAGCTTCACTTTTGAGGTTGGGTTTCATGCTTCCACCAATTGCATATTGCAACCATCCTTGGTAAAGATTATTAGTTACATGTGCATATCCATGGCGAATTCTGCATCGTTTATCATTATTATCATTAATAAGCCAAATAAATGTCGTCTAATAAATTTACATTTGTATTTATTTTAACTTGTTAACTAAAAAAATAGTTATTAAATTTACCGTGGCATGCGCTGGTTACAATTAGGTCCAAAATGATTGTACACAACTGTAACCTTCATGTTTTGATCTCTCACATAACCATCATCATGTCCGAGAAGCATAACCTTGTCTTGATCTTTGAACCAATTGTTGGACACTGTCACATTAGTAGAACCTCGTGTCACATCAAGAAGACCATCTTCACAATCATAAAGCGTGTTGTGATCAATCCAAATTTTTGAAGCCGTAACTAATCTAATTGCATCCCCATCCACTTGCCCCAAAGGAATAACTTTTCCATTAGGCCCCATCACCAACCCTGGAGCTTGAGCTTTACAATGATGAATCCGAATTCCATGGATGATTACGTTGGTGGCCTAGAAACAAACAAACACTTGTCAGCTATGTGTATATGCATGAAAGCATAATTTATAATGTTTGCTCGTGCAATTTTAATTATTTGAGGGTGGTAATTACCTTATAGATCATTAAGCATGCATTATTGGCAATGTTGACGTTTACGCCTCGACCATCAATGGTGGTGAAACTACTAATTAGAAGCGGTCTCTCAAGCCTAATTTCCATGTCTCTCTGGAATTTGATCCACACTTTACCTTGAATCGCAGAAGTTCCATACCTCAAAGTTCCAGGTCTTGGACTTATCGGGTCATCACTGGGGTCAGTAACTTTATAATGGATGAGATTGTCACCTATGTTGTTTGTCATCTTGCCAGCATAGCCCACTGAGCAAGTGGCTAGATGAGATCGATACCTCCTCCATTCAGGATACGGTCTCCAGCATCGATCAATCACATTCATTTTCAAGCCAGTTATCTTGGATTTCTTCGCAGAACTAAGGTTTGGAATGAAAAAGGTGACAGTCACAATAGCCAATAAAAAGCGCCAAAGGATGGAATTAATACCATGAGAGGTCATGATTTGATCAGATCCTTGTTCTTGATGAGTTCAAATAAAAGGGAAATGGTAGTTAAGATATAAAGCTTTTTCGAGTTTATGTTGGGGAGGTAGTAGTAATCTAAGTGATTATATATGGGAAGAGTGATTGTTGAGTTGGTTGAAGTTGTTTTGTGAAGCTATGGCAAAATGAGTATCTCATGCTATAAAGAAGTTATGAATAGGAAAAATAGAAGGATTTAACTAAATTGCCTAAATTTACATAATAACTATAAATAGGAAATTAGAGTTAGTTCCATCTATAACAACATTTTTCTCGACGGCTGAAATTTAATTTGAAAATTATGAAATAATATTTTGAAGTTAATTTTTTGTATTGTATAATATTGTTGTAACGAAATCTAAGGAAAGAGCAGATAAATTTCTATTCTTATCTTACATTAATAAACCAAATTATCACATATAACTTCTACAAATAAGTTATTAGTATATTTGTAAGGACTTGATTCACCACTTGTTTCAACAAACAATATTTATAGAGATTTCGGTGTATACATGCTTTTTTTTAGAAGTTAGATGTATATTACTATTGTGTGTAAAATTGTTTCCTCTTGGTTACTGATAGGTCATTGGTTCAAGTGACACATGCTGGATTCCTTTTAAGTTGAGTCTCAGGTTTGAGTGTTGTGGATGGAAAAAAGAGTTAAGATTCATAGACATCTTTTAGGTGTTAGACACCTCGAGAGAGAAAGGAAGAGAAGAGAGATAAGTAGTGAATGTGATATATGATCGATGTGATAAGAAGAGTCAGATAGAGAGAAAATAAAGGCGTTTATGGGTGTTTGCACTGTTTATATGTTTATGAATCATTTTTGTGGAAAAAAACCTCCCATTAGGATAGTTAGCTCAACCATAATGTAAATGTTTCCGGCACAATAGAATTTTCCCCATGAAAGATACCTTCATGCATTAAAAAAGATTATTAATTAGATTTCAGTGCTCGCAAGAGAGTTTTTGGTTTTCAGTTGATTTCGTCCTAAAATAAGTGTGTTTGGACCATTTTTAGCATAATTAATCTAGATAGAATTGATTTTACTTTTATAGGGTAATGTTATGAAATTTAGTTATAAATCTCATATTTATATCATTTGGTTTAAATATATTCGGGGTTCCTAACATTTGAAAGGGAATCAAATTGAGTCTCTGAAAAAATAATTTGCAAAATTTCATCCCTAACAAATGTTTTTTAATCAAATTAAGAGAAAATCTCAATTTTAAGCTGATTAGTCATCTAATTATCACAATCATCATTTTTCAAGGACCTAGATTGATTCTCTTTCATATGTTAGGGACCCCGAACATATTTAAGCCTTCTTTTTTTTAGCAAATCTAGTCATAAGAGCATCTCCAATGATGAGATCTTATTTTGGTATCTTAAAGGCTTTTGGTGGGTCCATACTGTCACATAGGATTTAAGACACTCATTAGATCCCAATACACATTTGGCTCCGGTGGTTGGGATCTTATTTTACTTTTAGTTGGACGCACAATACACAATATATTTATATTATTTATATCCACCTAATATTAAATTAAATTAAACTAATAATTCTATACAACATAATTAATAATTAAAATATATAATATAACTAAATATCAATTAGATAGGAAATACATAATTAAAGTTCAGCATGATATTATTTAATTTAAAATGAAAAGAAATACATATTATTGAAAAATAAATGACAATACATTTTAAATAAAAGGGTTAAATATGTTTTTGGTCCCTGAACTATAAATGAGATTTGGTTTTCGTCCCTCGCCGGCGTAAATGTGGACTTTAGTCCCCAGACTATGAGAAATTGTTGGTTTTAGTCCCTGCCGCCGGCGTGGTCAACGCCGGAGCTCCGTTTTGCTTATGTGGCACTGCCACGTCAGTTAATAAGACATGTGGAATTTTTTTTATTTAAATTAAAAAAAAACAAAAAATAAGAAGCCAAAACGCAGAAACAGAATCTGCTATCTTTTCTTCTTCCTTCTTTCTTCTTTCTTCTTCCTCTCATAAACCCAGAATACCCAGAATTTTCTTCTTCCTTCTTTCTTCTTCCTCTCAGAAACCCAGCATACCCAGAATTATATTGTTTGTTCCTCTCCCTCGATGCTTCTTTCTTCTTCTTCCTTCAACCTAAAACATAAAAAATCTTGTTTTTTTTTCCCAGAAAAACAAAACATCAAAAATCAAACACCAACCTCCTTTAATTTTTCCGAAATCATATTGTTTCCAGAATTCTTCATCCTCCTTCAACCCAAAACAAACAAACCCAGAAATTTATCACCCTCACCACCCAACCTTCAACCATTTCATAAACAGAAACAAGAAAATAAACCCAGAAACTCAAAGCAACAACAACAAAAACCCAGAAACCTCACTTTATTCAAAACTGAAAATCAAAGCATAAACCATATATGAAACTGAAATTCGAAAACAACAAAAACAGCAAGCCAGAACTCAAACTGAAATTTAAACCAACAAGAACAACAAGCTAAAACTCAGAAACAGATCTGAAATTGAAAGCAATCACAACAAGAAGAGCAAGCCAAAACTCAAACTCATTCAACCCAGAATGAGAATCGTGAAGAATTCAACCCAGATCCATCATCCCCTTCAACCCAAGCTGCAAAAACACAAAAAGAAGAAATTGAAAGCAAGAGCAACAAGAAGAGCAAAGGACGGCGACGACTGACGGCGGGAAATGGTGGCGAACGGCGGCGGCAGCAAAGGACCATGGGATCCTCTTCTCCTCGTGGCGAGGATCATCTTCGTGCAACCTGTTTTCTCAGAAGCCAAAAGGATTGGCCGGAAAACAGCCATGAAGGCGGCGGCGGCGGTCGACGGCGACCGATCGTCAAATTTCTTTAGGGGTTTTGATGCGGACGTTGTGGGGATTCCATTGGTGGTGATGGTTTCTCCTTTGGCCCACTGGTTTGGCCGGAAATGGAGGGAGAAGGAGACATTGACGAAGTCGCATCGGAGGAGAGACGATGGGAACGGTGGTGCCTCGTGGCCTGCTTCTGGGCTCCTGACGGAGGACGAACGAAGACGATGAAGAAGAAAGACGAAACAGGACAAGGAAGGAGAGAAGGAAGAAGAGAGAAGCACGAAGAAGAAGGAAGAAAGAAGAAAGAAGGAAGAAGAAGAAAGCATTTACGTTTTGTTTTGTTTATTTTATTTTATTGTTTTTTTTAATTTAAATAAAAAATTAAAAGAAATTCCACGTGTCTTATTAATTGACGTGGCAGTGCCACGTGAGCAAAACGGAGCTCCGGCGTTGACCACGCCGGCGGCAGGGACTAAAACCAACAATTTATTATAGTATGAGGACTAAAGTCCACCTTTACGCCGGCGAGGGACGAAAACCATATCTCGCTAATAGTTGAGGAACCAAAAACATATTTAACCCTAAATAAAATACATAATATTTCATAATAATTAATTTACATATTAATGGGTGAATGTTGGTTGAATGAGAGAGAAATAATATTATTTAATTTAAAATCCCACTTTAAAAGAGGAACCAGACAAGACACCAAAATAAGTTCTTAAGCCATGTTACCATCTCCAATTATGAGATTTTATAAGATACAAATCTTATTTTAAGACCTCAGTTTAAAATTTCCATTGGACCCTTATCCACTCAAACATGACAATTATTTATTTATCTCTAGCTACTAATATTGTGCTATTGAAGGACTCATATGGATTTTCATGGTTACATCACATTTAGGATAAAAGGAGAAGTCATGTTTACACCAATGCTTAGTTGGAATGGCTAACAACCATCTATGTGCTTTGTCATCAATTTTCTTGGTCTCGGTCGTCTTTTCTTCCCAAGCTTCTTTGTATGTGGCCTTTGATGCACCTAAGAGTTCTATTGAATAAGAGCTCAACATTGAGTATTGTTTCACAATATCTTAAACTTAAGTCCTTACCATTTAAAACTAAGTTTTCAAAGATAACATCCTTGAACTCTCTTGTGCGGATGAGAACTCCATACCTATCTTAAACTTAAAGTCCTTTGTCAGATGCTCCTTCTAAAACCTCGTATACCTAGGTTCACTTCCACCTGCTTCCTCTCTTCATCTGAATCCTAACTAAGTACTTCATCACTCGCATATTCATCATATGTCAATTGTTCATCACCAGTTTCCTAGTTGCTTCCACTCCCTTGAGCTTCACTGAAAATTCCCTCCTTCTATGGCTTATACATCTTGTTCAAAATTGATTTATAAACATATAAACAGTGCAGACACTCATAAATACCTTTATTTTTCTCTCTATCTCTTTTCTCTTCATTAATTTCTCTAGATGTCCAGATGTTTATGAATCGTAACTCCCTATTGTTACTTAGAATATTTTATAAGGCATTCTAACAATATATGGTTCAGGACCAACCTCTTGTGTGGCAACATCAAACCCTTGATCAAGACCCCTGCATCTTTTATCCTCATCGTCATCAAAAGACACCTCCCTTACACTATCATCGCTGCTTTCTTCATCTACATTAATCATTTGTTCCACATCCTCATCAACCACTAGTTCCATATCATCATCGATATCGTTGTCTTCGGCATGACACATCATGAGCACATTCCGGTACAAAACCTTTGTTGGCATCGTTCACTTCATGCTCAACGTACATGACAACCTTAACTCCACCAAACATTTCATAGTTCATTGCTTCCAGAGCATGAGTATTATATGTAATATCCTTTAAATATTCCTCAAAACCTGCCTCTCTTTTCTTCCACCTTACCTTGGCATTGCCTAAATAGCCAAATTCGGATTTCATCAACACCAGGGAGAAAAAAGAATGACCATATGACGGGGTCTAATCCATGAATATAATGGGTCGCTCCAACTTCATACCTAATTAGTGGAGATCCCACAAACTTGCCCATATGGTGGAATTGTACTAAGAACACCATGCCTACAACAGAGAAATATTCAGAAACCAACCAAGCACAAATCAACACACAGAACACCATGCACAAACCAAGCACACAAAACACAAACGAAGCACACAGAACACAATACGCAAACCAAACACATAACAAAAATAATATTAACAGTAAAGAAAGAAATCCAAATTTGGAGAGCAATAAACAACCCAAAAAGACTCACCAAAGTAACCCAACAAATACATAGTAAACTAGAGCTAGAATAATCTGTCAAGAAAAACTGAATTTCACAGGCAAACTATAACACTCTCCTACTACTAAAACAAGGAAACAATGTTAATTGAACAACATAACCAGAATAAACTAGAGCCTACACGTGAATCTCTTGAATAGAGCGACAATTCAGTAACCTGGCCAAGTCATATGAATAGAGCAAACGAAACCTAGAACAACCATTCTTCTTTGCTCTAAAGAGTCGTCTCCTACTGTATGCAATCTCCGATTGAAGTCATATGACCACTAGCTGCAGTGGCGGAACTACTTGGAGGCATAAGGTGGCCATGGCCCTCCCATTTTTTTATAAAAAACTAACAGCACGGGAAGGTTATGGTTCAAGCAATTTTTATGTAGAGATATCAGAAAATATATTTTTCCCATCTCTAATCTTTGAGTTTCGTTCATGTATAGTTTCAATTTGGATAAGGGGCAGAGAAAAAGCAAGGTATGAAAGATGAGTTATTGTGGGGTAGTAGGAAGGCTACACCATAGTTGCTTGAAAGTTGAATCAAGAAGAAGGTTGCAGAATAATAGAATAAATAGAATAGTTTCTTGTTCACATGATCTGACCTATCACATGCGTAATTGTTTTGCTTTTCATGTGACAAGACAACATTAAGTGTTTTTTTTACAGCTGATAATAATAATTAGAAAATGTTGTGTTCATACAAAATACACTTCCATTTTTAGTGAGAGATATAAAAAGAAGAGAAAGAAATAAGAGATATGATAAGTGATATGATGAGAAAAAATGAGACATAGATAGAGAAATTGAGTGAAAATAAGATGGAAGAAAAAAAAATGTGAATATATCAAAGTTGCAATTTTTTCTTCTAAGAAAATAACTTTTAATTCATAACTTTATAATTGTTAATTTATTATGAGTTGTGATGCATACACACTAAACTTTATCTTTTATCTCATTTTCACTTATTTTTTCTTCTCATCTCTCTCTATCTTTTTATCACATTCGACATTATATTTTTCATTTATCTCTCTTATCTTCATATATCGATCTCACTATGTGTGGGTGAGATTTTTATATCAATACATCTTTATCCTTTAGGCCATTGGAGACACGTATACTCTCCCACTTATTAATAATTCTTTCCAGGGGTGTGTTGGGAATCAATGCCCAAGAGTTAAACTTTTGTACCATAGATATTCATTTCATGTTAAACTTATTTAATGTCTACATTTTTAAGTTGATTAAACTTATTTCATGTGTAAATTTTATATTAATAAATTTTATGTATTTGTGAACCAACAAATCCTTTCGTTTTATCACACCATCATCTTGAGAGAGCGTCATTTGGTTTGTTAAAAATAATTCTTACACATGATGGCCCCTCCATATATTTAAGTCTAATTCTGTCACTAAGAGCATCTCCAATGGGGATTTTAAAGTGAGATCTTAAAATAAGATCCCACCCATTGGAGATATGTGACATGGCTTAAGGAGAAGAAGATCCCACCCAACTGGAAAGAAGCGCAACATTTGGAGTGTTGAAGAAGATACACTTCTTCTTCAGTCTTGGCTCAATGTTTCAAAGGATTCGCGGGTGGGAAATGATCAAAAGGCCAAACAATTCTAGATGAGAATTGCAGAGCGGAAGATATCATGGCTCAAGAGGTCCATTGTATTTTTAGTCTGTCAAAAAAGATTTCAAATTAGAGCATGCATGACGGATTTTGAAAGATGAACCAAAGTGGAAGGGAGAAGCAATTTCTAGCAGTTCAAGGAGACAAAAGAATTCTGCTAGTGGAGCATACACATCATCATCAGCGTCTAACCCACCGCAATTGATAGTTCAGATTATGAGCATGTAGCTCGCCCAATGGGCCAAAAGAAAGCAAAAAGAAATGCCAAAGAAAAAGCCACTAGTGCGTCTTCTAACCACATGGATTTGGCAAATTTGGAAGTTGTGGCATTTAGAAAAAATGAATTAATGGAAGAAGTTATTGCAGTAAAGAAGAATGAAAACATTCGCGGTTGGCATGAAATCCTTGTAATGGACACATCCGGGATGTTTGAAGAAGCAAAAGCGAGACATGTGGCTATGTGTGACTACATCATGAGCCAAATAGGAAAGTAGTAGTTCAAAATTGTAATGTTAGTATTCTAATTATCTTCAATGTACTAGCTTGTTGTTGTAATGTTATTATTCAAACTAGCCGTTATAAAACTAGCCTTTGTAAAACTAGCTGTTATAAAACTAGCCGTTGTAAAACTAGCCGTTGTAAAACTAGCCGTTATAAACCAGCCGTTGTAAAACTAGCCGTTGTGAAACTAGCCCATTATATAAACATAGTTCATTACCTCTCAAAGTGCAATATTTTTCATTCCCTCTTCTTGTTGTCTCACAATTCAATCATCCATACAATGGATCCAAACAATTCACCGGACTTTGATACTTTTTTCAATGAGATGGTAGATGATTTCGTTAATGACACCAGCGTAGAAGATTTTTTGAGGCTAGCAAGGGAGACACAACAACAATCTAACAACATTGTTAGGCCTGAATGAAGAAGATGGGTGATAGAGCGAGATCGTGAGGAAGGCCACATTCGATTGGTCAATGATTACTTCTCTGAAAATTCTATATTCACGGAAACACAGTTCCGACGAAGGTTTAGAATGCGAAAGCATGTGTTCCTCCGAATTGTAGAAGCCCTTGGAAATCATGATGAGTATTTTCAAATAAGGGTTGACATAGCTGGTAGAAACGGTCTTTCCCCATTACAAAAGTGCATTGCTGCTATTCGAATGTTTGCATATGGATCACCTGCTGATAGTGTGGATGAGTATGTTCGTATCGGTGAAAGTACTGCAGTGGATTGCTTAGAGAGATTCGTGACGGGTGTGCATGAAATATTTGGTGCTCATTACTTGAGAAGGCCAAATGACGAAGACATTGCACGCCTACTCCAAATGGGACAAGCACGTGGATTTCCAGGTATGTTAGGTTCCATTGATTGTATGCATTGGGAGTGAAAAATTGTCCAGTAGCATGGAAAGGTCAATTTTGTCGTGGTGATCATGGAAAATCTACAATCATGCTAGAAGCCGTAGCATCGCAAGACTTGTGGATTTGGCATGCGCTTTTTGGCATTGCAGGTTCTAACAATGACATTAACGTGTTAAACCAATCTGATGTGTTTACCAATGTTTTGAACGGAGAAGCACCGACGGTGCAATATACTGTCAACAGAACCTCCTATCATATGCGGTACTATTTAGCAGATGGTATCTACCCTGAGTGGGCTACATTTGTGAAGACCATCTCAATGCCGCAAGGAGAAAAAAGATAATTATTTGCCAAGCGACAAGAAAGAGCAAGAAAGGACGTTGAGCGAGCATTTGGAGTGCTCCAGTCCCAATTTACGATTGTTCGTGGTCCTTCACGCTATTGGCATGTGAATACCATGAAGCATATCATATATGCAGCCAGAAAATGACATCTCAACCGCTGAAGTATCTAACAGTCTTCTTCCCAATTTTACAACATTCTTTGAGAGAAGGACACAAATGCGTGACAGACAAAATCATCACCAACTTCAAGCAAACTTGGTTGAGCATATTTGGGAGCATTTTGGGAATGAGAATGATGAAAATTAATTATTATGAAATATTATGTATTTTATTTAAAATGTATTGTCATTTATTTTTCAATAATATGTATTTCCTTTTCATTTTCAATTAAATAATATCATGTTGAACTTTAATTATGTATTTCCTATCTAATTGATAGTTAATTATATTATATCTCTTTTAATTATTAATTATATTTGTATAGAATTATTAGTTTAATTTAATTTAATATTAGGTGGAAATAAATAATATAAAAATATTGTGTATTGTGGGTCAAACTAAAACTAAAATAAGATCTCAACAACCGGAGCGACAAAAAGTGTTTAAGACACCAAAATATACACTACATCTCACAAAATTGGAATAGACCAAAAGAAAATAGTATAGAAACTCTTAACCCCCAATCTTCAATCAAGCTTCGAAACAATCTAACCCCTAATCTTCAATCAAGCTTCTAAAAACCCCTAACCCCAAATTTTCAATCAAGTTCTGTCGCATCACAAAAAACCCAAAATCAACTGTACCTTCGTCGTGTTTCATCGCCTTTCCTCATGTTACATCACCCTGATCGTGGTGTTCTTCGTGTGCCGTCGTGGTTGTGTGTGCCGTCACAGTTGACGTGGTCTTCCCCTTCGTGTTCCTTGTTCCACTTCCTCGTCTCCCTCGCTCATGTCCTCTGAAGAAGAAATGTTTGACTCTTTCAAGATCAATTACATTTAGGGTTTACGGTTAATTTGATTCATTTAGGGTTAATATTTAAAATTTATGGGGTAATAATAACACATGGGATAGTTATTTTCATGTAGGGTTGTAGCAAAATAAAATAAAATTCATGTAGGATTATTGATTCTTCATGTATGCAACATGACAACATCTGTCTACATTTGGATTAAAAAAAGTGTGAAGGATCAAAAGTCAATCTGAAACATATTTAATTTAATCTTGGAAATAATATAAAATAGAGTACATGAGTTTTAAAAGCTAATAAGTGTGTCTTTGTATTTGTGTTGAACTCAATGTGAATCCACGTTGAAGATAATGTGACAAAATATTTTTTTTCCGATTCACGCTAAATTCAATGCTTCCAATTCTAATTTCGTTATTAGTACCTTGAGATACGTGAAATCACATTTGTGTTTGTGTCAATAACAAACTAAACGTACATTAAGTTTTCCCCGTTTGCACTACAATACATCAGGTTTTATGGTATATGCTATTCCGATCTTATTCGGTATCTATCTTATTTGTGTGTTTTAATTTGCTGGCTTTTCTCATTTGTAATTTGCTAGGTTGTGTCTCTTCTCTCTAGTAAACCTTTCCATTAGAATATGTTAGTTTGCCAAAGTGAAATTCAAGATCAACAACGACTTGGCACAAGTACGTTTGTAATTTTTAACTTATTTGTTTTGTGGATTGTAAATTGCTTATGAATTCTACATATTGTTGATTATAAACTAATTTATATTCCTAGATTGTAATCTAATTTCGCTAGATTATGAATACTAATTTTTCTGAGTTTAATTTTGTTAGGTTGTGACGAGATTATAAATTTGTATGTCTAAGTGTAACCAAAGCATTGATCTCCCAGAGAGAAATGTACTCGCACTACATGGAAAGGGTGGTTCCGCTGGACGCCACACAATATATGGCAAAGGGCGGTCTCAATGCTATGACCAGTTAGCAATGTGTTGGTCATTTATTATTTTTGACCGGTTATGTGCAAAAGTGAGAAGCACTATATAGAAATTATTGATAGCATTCTCATGTTAAGATGTATTGTATGTAAAATTGATAAGCATTATATAGCAATTCTATCATATTCTCAAGTATGTAGAAGTCAGCAGTAGTATATAAGAACTTTGCAAAAGTTGGTATTGATGTATAAGCCGTATTGTAAATATATAAATGAATTATTGTAAAAATAAATGAAATAATTGCATTATATAATGTTTTAAAATTTTATTATTTTATTAAATTTCATTAGCGTTGGCTACGACCGATGTTTACTTGTAAAAAGTAGAGTCGGCCTATACGACCAATGCTAACTTTGGCTGAGTGTGACGATCCATTCCACCACCTCTGGAACGGACCGCCCACAATTACTTCTACTTCCTTCCCTCCCAGAATGCACCATAGTTTTTTCTTTTCTTTCCTTCTTTCCTAACTACCAGGACATCATCCACCTGTCCAAAACACTTATGCATTGCATGCACACATTACTCATATTTTCTCTTCCCATAATTATCTTCTTTCACACCTAGAGTTCTCCACATGCGCACACAGGAAACGTGTCGGCGTATGATGAGCTACTATATATTACCTGTTCTCACAGAGACATACACACCAAAATATTCACATATAAACATAGAAACATACATTGGACAGGTCACTAGGCTCCTAGGCCACTTGGCACGACCTCCGATCGGTCGGGCATTGTCAAAGTATTCCAAAGGACTAATTAAAGTCTACAGTCATCTAGAAACATCAACAGTCATAATAACAAACTACAAACATCACAAGCAGGCTCAGTCAGCACCATCCACCCCATCCCCGCCACTCTATGAACTCCCAGCTCCCTCCTCAGCTGCTGCTCCACTCGGGGTCTCCCTCAGTCCTGCGGATCCAACCCTGCGAAAGAGTCTCTTATATGCTCGGGCATCCCCTCCTGTTCTCCTGGGTGGTATCACACACTTCCTCGCCTTCACATGATGACGAGGACCTGTATGAGCTGAGCATGATCTACGTCTGGAACCTCAAGGGCTGGCTCGGGTGGCAATTGTACGTCTGGGACAAAAAGCTGTCTCTCTGGTGATGGGGATGGTGGTTCATCAGCATAGTAAACATGAACAAGATAACGACGGGGCAGGTAGAATGTAAAAGATCGAGGCATCACAACAGGGTATCCAGGCCATGTCACGCCGAGCTTCCAGTACCAGAATATGAACATTCCTATGTACTGGCATAGGCCTGTGGTTGGATCCACCATTTTGGCTTTCAGTCGGGATGATGCAGTCTTTCACGGGCTTCCCACTCCACTAGCCGGAACACATGAGATCCCAAACTCAACGGCCTAGTGCTGAGTCGCTCCACTGAGTCATCCCCAGGTCACCCCATCTCGGGGATGCATTATGAAAAAACGAAAAAAAAAAATAGCAAAGATTTTAAATCAACCCAGTGCTTTCACACGTCGTTCATTCCTCCTTACTAGCTAACTTATCTAGAATGTTTTTGCCCCCTGTAAAATTAATTTTTAAATAGACGTTGTTTGTTATAAAAAATATTTTGAATTCTAGAAAAAAGAAATAAAATATTCATTTGATATTTTTTAAATGAGATGAAATCAAATGATAGAGTTGATAAAGCTTGTTGTTGTTAAAAAATTTAAAAATCTGAACTATAATTGTGAAGAAGATTTTTAAATTAACAATTCAAATTCTAAATTTTAAAATTCTCTAAAAATATTTCAATTAACAATCCAATTTTTAAATTTAAAAGAAAGAATGTAATTTTTTTTTATAAGCCGTATACATAATGAATAAAAAAAATATTTGAAAATGAAAATAAGAAAAATAATAACGCAAGACGAGCACAATCTCAGTATCAAAACGCACATTAAAAACGCAATTGCATAAAGAAGAAAGAAAAATAAACTGAGTGCCATATGCAAGGGTGAGTAATATTTAAAGGAGCCGAACGGCCACAAACATTGTTCCAAAAAAAAAGGGAAGAGAGGAACGGCGTGAAGACCGCCCTCAAATTCAAAGGTGAAGGGGAAAGAACGGTGAGAAGAACACCCTCAAATTCAAAGGTTCCAATGAGAAACACCGAAGAGTGTAAGCCGCGGTGAATCAACATTTGTGCAGGCGATTTGCGTAACCCAACATTGAGAAATCGCGAATGGGCGGGTAGGTAAATCTTTATCATAACCAAATTGAATTTAGAACCTAATTTTTCATTTACTGTGTAAAAGAAAAAAGCAGGTTAATAATGGGCGGCTCTAGAGCATAAGGGAAGCGCGTAGAGGAAATGAAGAACTCGCCCCTTGAGCGCCATGTGGACTGCCTTTGCGCATTGGTCGAGACTGCCAGTCAAAGGGTAGCTCCATGGCGATGAAGGCAAGGCGCCCTGATAACGACGAGATGTTCACAAACATAGTCTTCATACTTCCGGCATGGAGCTTCATGGATTTGTGAGTAATCTGACACTAAATGGACATTTTGGATGACAACACGGAGGCGAGACAGGCCATTGAAGACACATTTTGCACTCACGCTTCAGGCGTGGTGTCTTGTGGGCTGGGTAAGGTCGTCCAGATATAGGACTTGCTCAGGACACGATCGAGAGAGGCGTTCCCATATCACTTATGTATTAGACATTCCTTTCAGTATGTTGTATGTTTATTATGCCATGTTGGTGACTTATACGCATTATATGTTTATTACGCCATGTTGGTGGCTTATGTGTTTTATAGTCTTAGGAGACCACGCCCCTTTTTGGGAGATTGCACGTATATGTGTCTTTTAGAGAGCCAGTTACATTGTTTCTGCTGAAGAGACCGCCCTTGCACATTGGTCAAAACTGCTAGTCGAAGGGTGGACCTTGAGGTGGAACAATGAGGGCCAATTAAGACACGTTTTGCCTTCAATGCTTCATGCATAGTGTCTTGTGGGCTTGTGGACCGGGTGGGCCCACCCGCCCGGATAGACTTGCTACGGGGCCCGCCTAATATAGGGGCCCATGGGGGAGACCCCTAGGGACTCGCTCTAGAAGGGCGATCACCTCTGTAATATTACTTGGCCCAATAAGGAGCAAGGCCCAGGTGGCCTTTTAGATAGTTTTTTAGGGTTTTCTTTCCTTCCCTCTGTAAAAGGGGGAACCTTCTTTGTAATAAACAACTCATTTCACAATACACATTTTTACTAAGACATTTTCATATTCTCTCCTAGGGTTCCTAAAAATTACAATAGTTTTAGGGTGTTCTTGCTCATCAAGAACAATAAGCCAATATGACTGACTTATGAAAGAAAGCTCAAAAAAACCTATAGACATTTCATAAGCTATTTACATAATCTCTCAGAGACACTTGCATAATCATTTATATTATAAGATAAACTCAAATAAGCACTTCCAAAAAAGAGGTTAGACTTCCCGTAAAAGATCATATTGTTGTCTCGCAGCTAAGTAGGGATGAAAATAAGGGTCCATGGTCAAGTCTATAACAAGTTCATACTAGGTCAGACATTAAAACTTTTTAAAAAATTTATTTAGGAAAAAAATGCAACACTTAGGTCTTCCAAAAAGTATTGTAAGTGTAAGATGCCGACCTATTTAAATAAATGTGATTAGTATAGCTATAAATTCATTTTATTATATATTATTATTGTTTCATTAGATTTATATTTAATATCTTAAAATTATATATTTACTGCATTATTTATAGATTAGTACATATTGACTTATATAATGATTTAAGCTGCATGCATGTCTATTTATAAATAGAGTTATTATGACCTACTTAAATATATTGTTATGAAGTAAAATTTTGGGTTAAATATGTTTTTAGTCCTTGTAAAATAGAGGTGAATTGAATTTGGTCCCTCCAAACAAATTTCATAACTTTTAGTGCCCATATTAATGAAATATGTGAAATCAAGTCCTCGTTATTCATTTTGTAGCTGTTTTTGTTCATTAGTGTCAGTTTTTAACCGTCATAAAATACATTAGTAGCGGTTTAACCGTCACAAAATACAACACAATGACTAAATTCACATATTTCATTAATGTTAAGGACTACAAGCTGTGAAATTTTATCGGAGGAACTAAATCCAATTCAACTCCATTTTACACGGACTAAAAAACAAATTTAACCCTAAAATTTTAAACAATATTTTAGGTCTTAGTAAGCTCAATGCAATCATGCATATTTGCACCCCTACGTATTAACTAATAATATATCAACCCATTTTATAGATATAATTTTTAATATATTTTATCTCATTGAGTCATTAGCCTATAAGCTTGCTACTCTATTTACTGATAAGTTTGTTGGTGTACTTAAATGTGTTAGTATAGAACAAACCTTTAAATAAGCTATCAAACTAGGGCCATCTTTCAAGATGGGCATGCTAGACATGGGAAAAAAAAAGCTATAACATGTAGCAATTCATGTGTAGACCTTAAATTTTTCGTAAGTAAGTCATAATTATTTATGTAAAGTTCAATCCAACTTAATTTATTTCCACCCCTCCAACCCAACGAGGGATTCTCCTATTTGAGGGGATTTCTCTAAGATAGAAGGTTTTTTTGTTTTTCCCCCTCTTTGTATGTGGATTTCTCTAACATGCATTATTTTTCCTTGTTCTTAGTAAGAGATTATCCGGTCTCTCATAACTATCCTCCTCTGCCCACTTTTGGCCCGTCACCATAATCCTTACCACATTTTTCGATCGCAACCACCTCATGTACTTCCTCGATTGAATTTAATAACTTCATTAGCACAAGCACATGTCACAAATAATCAAATATAGGACCCTATTTGATTTTAGAACATCAATCTATATAAGAGAAAATAATGGTAATTCTAGAAATTACATTTTATAATTTCTCATCATATCTTATAACTATACAAGCTAATTAAAATAACTTTTCCAAATAATATGATTTCCGCTTTTTGAAATAAAAGATTTAAAAAAAAAGTTAAAACATTCTAATTAAATAATGTGAAATCTTTTTTAAAAACGGAAACAAACTCACTTATAAATTTTCTTTTACAACGGAGATAATCTATTTTGAGTTTTGACTTTAGAATGCTATTGACATGATGCTTTGAAAGTATAAGTCCAAAATATAACTACCAAGAAAACTATAGACATGATGTTTTGCAAGGAGAGACCAAACAAGTTTCCATCACCCAACTGGACCCAAGCTTCTACGGTCCCTACATAAATGTGGACCACTCATTCACCACAATTTGTACAACGTGCCTACGATACGGCAACGTTTCAAAGCAAGGCTAGACTAACGAGTTCCACTGTTGGCAAAGACGGAACAAATCCACAATTGTTAGGAAATTAAATAGTAACTTTAATAAAAATAAGAATATTAATACAGTTTCTTAATATATGTGCAAAACTTTAAAGTCACAATTATTAAGGAACGGGGGAAGTAATAAACATTAATGAAAGTTGTGCCACTAAATAGAACCAGCCACCTACAACTCAATGTTTGGAAGTGGTTTTAGAGCGCCACAAGATGGACTTTAAGATTTTTTCTTTAACTTACTACTCTCTCCATTCCTTTTCATAAGAGGTGAGTTAGGGGTGTTGGCCGTTCCTTTTTATAAGGATTAGAGGAAATTTTGTACCAAATTAATTAATTTTTCACCATTCTACCCCTATTCAATTCTGGATAATAATTGCATCACATTAATTATGATATTTCTTTTTTCCATTTTCCAAAGACTAGGTACATCAATTATGCTTATCAAAAAATGTGAACTATGTTTTTTCATTTATTGAGTTAATCAATTATCTAACTTATCCACTCATATTGCATCATATTAATTCTCAATGATTCCCAACTCTCTTCTTTACAATAAATGGTGTTGGTTTATTCAAAAATAAATAAATAAAAATAATTAGAAATATGGAAATACATTTACTATGTTAAAGGGAAATTTTTGAAATTCAACAACACTTTAGAACAAATTTAATGTAAAAAACTAAATAAACTAACTTTCTTAAGGGTTGTACAAAGTTAATTTATCTCTTACAAAAAGGAACGGAGGGAGTACTTTGTAATAATTTTAAACCATCACAAAAATAAATGTAAATTACCGATGAGAACTTGGTGGTTGAGCTTCCCGCCAGGCAACATCATAAACGAGACTTAAAGTAGTGTATCTAAATTTTATGGTTATAAATTAAGCGGACCTATATACACACTTGCATTTGCCAAACAGATAAAATCGTTATCTCGGTTCAGGAATAAGATGCTATCGTTAATTCTCCCTTTTCCTGTTCCCAAACAGATAAAATCGCTATCCCGGTTCAGGATTAAGACGCTAGCGGTAATGCTCCCTTTTCCTTTTCCTGTTCCAAACACTACAAACCACGCTCCCTCTTCCCATTCTCAAATACACCTGTTCCATTCTTATCCCGTAACCGTTACTAGACGCAGCAAGGTGGCGCTTCAAGGCGACGCGAACGACGGGGACTCGCCGGAGACGGAGCCGATTCCGGCGGAGCTGCGGGCGGAGCTGATGCCGAAGCACGTGGCGGTTATAATGGATGGGAACGGGAGGTGGGCGAAGAGGAGGGGGCTGCCGGCGTGGGCGGGACACGAAGCCGGCGTGCGGTCGCTGAAGAGGCTGGTGCGGCTGTGCCGGAGCTGGGGGGTGAAGGTTCTGACAGTGTTCGCGTTCTCAACTGATAATTGGATTCGCCCAAAGGTAATTGTCGAATTTCTTTTTCCTTGTGGATTGGTTTTTACTGAGATTTGATTTGTGGCGGTTGTGGCTGCAGCTGGAGGTTGATTTCTTGATGAGGCTGTTTGAAAGAACCATCAATTCTGAAATTGAAGCGCTTAAGAGGTGCAATACTAAACTCCCTCCCTTATCAACCACGTTTAGTTTACTTTATTAATTAATACTAATAATTAGTCATTAGATAATCTTAAATACGAGGACTTCTCTTAATTTATCTATAATTCATAAATTCATTAATAATGTCACGTGTTTTTTTATACATTAAACATATTGAGGTTTACTATTTCCTATGGTGAGCTCACTTAATCTCTTAACAATAAAAGCAGGAGTTCGAACATTTGTTTATGAGTATGGAGCATCTGGTTAAGAAAAAAAGAATTAGGGCCTGTTTGATTGTAGTTTTTGAAAACTGTATTTAAAAAGAGTTTTTAGAAACTGTTTTTGAAAACTGTTTTTCAAAATAAAAACAGAGAAAAAACTGTTGAATAAGACGTTTTCTAATATTTAAAAAATTGAAATTTGAAAGCTAAAAACAGAAATTGAAAACATCTTTTAGCTGTTCTGGTATTTTAGTTTTTAAAACTGAAAATAAGAACTGTTTTCAAAAACAGTTTTCAAAAACAGGTTTTGCCAAGCAGGTTTTTAAATTTTTCAGTTTTTAAAAACAGAAAACAGTTTTTAAAAACTGTAATTAAACAGGCCCTTAATTTAATTACATTTTTTTCACTAATTCCTGCATGATATGTACTTCTCGGAAGAAAAAAACGCCTTTATGTAATGTAAGAAATCTTATTTAAAGCACATGTGATTTTTTGGTTGAGGTACTTAAATTATTTAAACTTTGATAATTGATACTTCCTTTATCCGTTCCAAATTATAAGATCTTATAAAGTTATACTTGATGTTCCATAATATAAGACCTCTTCTAAATTTAAGAAAAAGAATAATAAGTTTTTCCTAATTTACCCCTTGCATTCATTATTTTTTGGTATTGGAGTGAGATATAATTAATACACCAATAAGTTTTAAATAGGGACATATATGGAAGATTAATATAAAAAAATAAAACAAATATATTAATTAGATTATTACATATTTTTTTAATAAGCGTGATTGTCTAAATAGTTTATTATAATTTGTAACAGAGAGTATTTGAGTTTACCTTTTTAGGAAATGTATGTAGTTTTTTTTTTTTTTTTCAAAACGTAGCTTCTATAATATTTTTGGTCGAAATGTAGTTTTTTATTTCAAAATACACAAATTTGTAGGTTTTTTAGCACAAACATAAATTTAAAATAAAGTAATGTTTATGTGGTCTGTTTGAAATAATGTGATGAAAATCGACGACGCTGGATAGAATTGATTTTAATATAATTAATTAGTAAAAATGAGTTGAATGTAATGTTCATCAAAACATAATGTAGGATTTTGAGCTTCATCTAATAATTAATTTAAGAGCTAGAATAGTTATGGAAGAAAACATCCAATATCCAAAAAATGAATCTTAACAGTGGAGAATCCATTTTAACACTTTGCAAACATAAAACTAAACACGCTTTTAAATTAGAATTAAAGTTTGATCCAACTTTAGGGAATTGTTTTTTGCACATTTTTTCCTTTACACATGTTAATCTCTTTTTTCTTGAAACATTCGTGATATGTAAATAGTAAAAAAAATGTTTATCAAAATTAGTAAACTCATTTATTAATGGCTTATTGTGCTTGGTCCAACACTAACTAAAGTGACCCGCATCATCGCCTCAACATTCTACAACTTGAGGAATATTCTTCACAAAAAAACTATAGAAAATGACAAAAGAAACATATTCATGTATTATAAAACTTGATGTTATTTTTCGATGAATAAAAAAAATAAAATTTGATGTTTATATTTTGAAAGTATTCCCCCAAAAAAATCTTCAAAGTAAATATTCTTGAAAAAAACTATAGAAAATGACAAAAGAAATACATTCATGTCTTAAAAAACTTGATGTTTATATTTTTGAAAGTATTTGAACAAAAAAATCTTAAAAGTAAAATAAAATTATATCTCGGGAGTGTGAGGTGCTATTTTTATTTTCTTTATAAGTAAATTTTTACATTCCAATTAATGATCTCAATTAGATATTTTTATAGGTCACTTTGTAAAATTCCCTTTTATTACAGGGATGGAATTCGAATAACTGTAATTGGAGATTCATCAAAGCTCCCCAAAACCCTGAAGAGAATGATAAATAGTGCAGAGGAGAGTACGAAGGACAATTGTAAACTCCAACTTATTGTGGCGGTTAGCTACAGTGGGAAATATGATGTTGTCCAAGCATGTAGAAGTGTGGCCAAAAAGGTGAAAGATGGTCTTGTTGATTTGGAAGACATAAACGAAAACATCATTGAACAGGAACTGGAAACAAATTGCAGTGAGTTTCCTAACCCTGATCTACTAATAAGGACTAGTGGGGAACTTAGAGTTAGCAACTTCTTGTTGTGGCAACTGGCCTACACAGAACTTTTCTTTAATGGAGAACTTTGGCCTGATTTTGGGAAAGATGAGTTTGTAGAGGCCTTGAGTTCATTTCAGCAGAGACAGAGACGTTATGGTGGACGCCATTCATAAAACAATTTGTCTTTGACAAAAAAAAAAAGAAAAAAACAATTTGTCTGCAACATGGTACCTAATATACGTTAGAATCATAAAAGAATCTAATTAGTAAATGTTTCGATTGCTGGACGATGCGTATGAAGAAACATTTCTTGGGAGAAGTCTATTCACTTCACTTGATATTTGAGTCTCGAAAGATTAGTCTTATAGTCGTCGGTTGTGAGATGCCTTGGAAAATAAAAAATAATCATAAGCTACATAAATAGTAAATCTTAGCAGCTGTCATATGTTACAGCTAGGCATATATATAAGAAATATAGGTTATCGTGTATATACTTTTTTAAAAGAAATTCGACGTCTGTATATCTATCACTAGTGAAGTTTCTTGTAAAAAGGTGTAGCTTTCATTCATGGTCAATAGAGTGTAATCTTTTATAAATGGGAAAAGATAAACCCTATAGTGGCACATTATTTTTGTTGGAGTTGATTGCAATGTAAGTTCCACATTACTAATATTGTGAAGAAAGAAAAAGGTCAAACAAAGGATCTTGAAGAAATATCACATTGCCAAGCGTGGTA
Source organism: Acmispon strigosus (assembly GCA_030819835.1). NCBI lineage: Eukaryota > Viridiplantae > Streptophyta > Magnoliopsida > Fabales > Fabaceae > Acmispon > Acmispon strigosus. Next base: position 38,383,207 of record JAUAMA010000005.1, on the reverse strand, counting down.
AAGGATGAGGGAGTTCAATGCTATATAAAGATCTCCAGTTCCTTGTTGCAAGACACCAAGTACCAACACTGAGAAACACTATAAGCTTATATTTGTGTTTTTTTTCCTTATGCTCTTATTTTTTAGTATTGTGAGATATAGTTTAAATATTTGCTTTGTGAAATGTGGGTGTATTGGGGTCATGGGGTGGTTGAGAGTGAAATCTATGTGTTATAATAATGTTCACTTAGTGTTCATTCTCTGATTGTCGGTTTTGATAACAACTGTGGTTTTTTCTCCGTTTTTGAAGTTATAGTCTTGTATTGTGAATGCGCTACTGCTTATCTTATTTCTTCAGATGTTTTATTTCCTAACAGTGGTATCATCAGAGTGTCCCGTTTGATGAGATATCACATTCTTAGTATGCTATGTGGTTGCAGTAGTGTCTGATCTTCCACATCATAAAAGAAGTGTAATATTGTGAAGGCGCTGAAGAAGTGTGATATTGCGAATGCACTGAAGAAATGTGATACTGTGAATGTGCTGTTTTGAAAGGTTCTGACTAGGAAAGATTTGGTAATTAAGTGTGTCCTTTGTGACCACCTCTCTTTCCTGGAAACTTATCCGGTACACATTTACAGTTGGTATGCAGCGATGCTATGATGGAGAAATTTGATAGAAGAGTTCATGTAGTCAAAATTACACAAGGTGGGCATGTTATTGTCAAGGTGGCACACAAGTATTGATCAATATAGATGCAAGGTGTTTCGTGAAAGAACACGGGCATTGCTTGACATGGATGCAAGGTGTGTGATGATAGCACATGAGTATTGGTTGGCGTTGATTCAAGGTGTATGGCTATGTTGATGGCTGATGAGCTTCTAGAGAAGCCAACATGGAAGTTGCACATAAATTTTAGTATGGTTTCGACATGTAGAAGAATTTCTTGGGATGGTTTAGTTCCAAGTGAAGTGAAATTCTTAGGATGATTTAGTTCCAAGCGAATGGTACTTTTATGGTGGAGTATAATAGTTTTCTTTGTCGGTGTAAGCAATGAAAATTATGATTGTCAGTTAAGACAATGAAATCTATGATTGTCAGTGTAGACGATGAAGACTGAAGACCCTTACAATCAATGTGGAGATTGTTGGGGTTGATTGGAATGTAAGTCCCACATTGCCAAGCGTGAGGAAAGGTGAGAGAGTCCAAGGCTATATACAAAGATTCCAAGTCTATTATTGCAACACACGAAGTACTAACACCGAGAAACACTAACACTATAAGCTTGTATTTGTGTTTTTTCTCTTATGCCCTTGTGTATGGGTGTTGTGAGATGTAGTTTAAATATTTGCTTTGGGGAGTGTGGGTGTAATGGGGTCATGTGGTGGTTGAGAGTGAAGTCTATGAGATGTAATAATTTTCACATAGTGTTTATTCTCTGGTTGTCAATTACAATGGTTTTTCTCTGGTTTTGGAGTTTTTCCACGTTATATTCTTGTGTTGTGATTGCGCTACTGCTTATTTTATTTTTTCAGTTGTGTTATTTCCTAACAGTTTTTTACCCTTACAAAGTGAAAAGTTTTTAAAAAAAAATTCACTATGTGGGAAGTCAAAAATCACCACAAAATTGAGTGTATGTTGTTGTTGTTATAAGGTTTAGGTCTCACTGTTGCTTATAAATGGTGGTTCATAGTTGCCCGATTATTTTTTTAGTGCAAGTCATAAATAAAGATGAATTTTTTGGGTGATTTCTATTCCATTCTATCATATTATGTTTTGTGATATTTGAGAACCACCATCAATGAATTATTTGTCTCATTTCTATTCTACTGTATCATAATATGTTTTGTGATACTTGAGAACTGCCATCAATACGCTAATGTAAGTTTTTCATATATTTTCTGTGGCTGAACGACTCATTCCTGTCCCGCATACAACTTTTATTATTAGGTCGTTCTATCGTTAAGGTTAAAGCCACTTAAAATTTTCTTTCTAATCAATAACCAAACTTTTAATCTCATGAAAAACAACAATACATTAATCATACATATGCATCATTTATGAGTCATATCTTACATCACATCATGTTTCACACTTAACACAATATGTAAACACTCCAAAAAGGTAAGAGAACAACTCAAATTCCATAAGCCTGCCACAACGAGTCGATACAAGGGTTACACCCCTTATTTATGTCACTGACTATTAGCGGTCAGATAAAAACACTATCTCTATTAGGCACACACATATATATATATACATCACATTAGATTCTCTCTTCTAGGAACTATTCAGCTTGTCAATTGTCATGCTCACAACCCTCAGTGTTCCATCTTCACGTCTTCAACGTCAGCTACTAAAAGCAGAGAAGAAAAAGAAAAAACATACAACAGAGGGGTTAGAAGCCTCCAACTCAATCCCATAAGGGAATAACTCAATATAAATGAGCTACACATAAGCAACGTATCATAATCTATTCCATCAACGAAATCATTAATAATCATGCATAGCTTGTTATGGCTTTACTCACGAAGCCAAAGCAAACCTGGTCCAGGGACCAAGGCAACTCCTCAAAACCATCCTTGCTCATGGATCCAAGGGAAAACAATGGTGCACCTCCTTGCTCACGGAGCCAAAAAAAAATAATCAATTATACATCTTCTTGCTCACGGAGCCAAGGGAAATCAATTATGCATCTTCCTTGCTCACAGAGCCAAGGGAAATCAACAAGACACATCCTTACTCATGGAGCCAGGGGAAATACACGGTATATAATCTTGCTCACGGGACTAAGACGTATCAACAAGCATGACCTTGCTCACCAAGGTGCATCCATAACATCTGAAGACAATTAGAAGTCAAAACCACGTCAAGATACATCTAATAGTGCTCATAAACCACATAATTCATCATCATCATGAGACACATACCCATTTATTCCTCATAGACCACAAATCCATCGAAACATATCAGGCATATATAAGTCAAGTCATGATTCACCACAAGACATCCAAACATACAACATGCAAAGGATCTAAGGAGAGTCCAATACTCATTTATTCTCATTATTCCCCTATTATGGTTGAAGACTCTCCCTTACCTCAAGTCCTTGCAAGTTATCATCTCTGTCAATCCTCGTAAGTTCCTCTGCATAAGTTTACAATTACATTTCATTGAGTTCATGCTCTTCATTAACTAAGAAAGACATGTCTCTCATCTAATTAACTTTCATTAATTAATTATATTCCCTTTTACCCACTTCATTAATTTAGTCCCATTTACCCATGTCCTTCACTAATCTTTAACTTGTTTCCTCCTTAACCTTCTTTAACTAATTTGGACCTAAAACACTACTTAATTATATCCTACCAAATTAACATCATTTAATTAGTGTCTCTCACTAATTATCTCTAATTAATTAGTTTAAATTAAACAATCCTCAATTAGCTAAAGTATTCACAATTAATTAATTTCTTCCAAAGTTTTCAAACTTCTTCCTTAACTAAGCTTTTCTTTCCATCACTTCTCTACTCAAACATTCTGGTTAGGAGTTCATCATCATCACCATTAACCAGACTTCACAGCCCTTGGTCATAACATCATAAAAATACCATAGTTGGAGTTTTGAAGCTTCAAAGTTCAAGCTTGTTTAGTGATAACCCACAACTTATCCTTCGCATTCCTAGTCTTGGCTAATATTGTTCCTAAAACCACATGCAGACCCTTACCAACACGTTCGGGATTAAGGAAGGGAAGTTCTACCATCATAAACATGGCTCCCATGGTGGCCGAGAAGGTGAGAACTTGTTTCTCCCTTCTCGTCTCATCCCCATTGTTCTAACACATTCTCTCATCATCCAGACATCAAACACAAATCACAGCAACACCCAGAAATAGTTAAAATAGTCCGAATAACCCTAGGTTCACTAAACTCAACATGCATGACATAAAACTTGTCTTCTTCGAAAATCCTAGATCAAGGCTTGAAACTATGTTTTTCGTGTCGAATTCCATACGAATAAGCTAGGAAATGAATTTATAAGACCGAAGAAAATAAGTTTCTGAAAATTTCTGGAAACAGGACCGCCGAAGAAGATGAAGCACGGTGGCGGCCACAACAACGCTCCTCGCTGGTGACAAATTGACAGTGGTCGGTGGTTCGCCGCTTCTCACCAGAAGCACGATGGTGGTTGAAGTGTCTTGATCAAAGGGTGGATGGAGGAGATAAACACCTTCAAAGGTCACAATTTTTTGGCCAAGTCGCTGGAAAATTCAAAGACACGGTAGCGATGATGAACATCAACCTAGAATCACCTAGTACGTGCTCATAATCTCACCAAACTCTCCAGATCGCTTATTTAGGCTACCAGAAACACAAATCAAGAGGTTTTGGAAGGATGTGATCAAGGTTTGTTGAAGAACAAGTGAGAAAATTGATGAAGAAGTTCTTGAATCTTAGAGAGAAGCTAGAACTTCTCTCTCTAGATGTTGAAGGCCAGATTGTTGGGTAGGTTTTTTGAGGGGTTCATGGTTCCTCAAGGCTGCAAAGAGGGTGGGTTTGGGAGCTTGAAGGTGGCCAAGTGTGCTTTGTGTTGTTGCCTCACCAAAGTGACAAATACACCACTTGGTCACCCACATGTAACCCCAGTTCCTTCTCTTCTTCAAATTCTAATAACATCCCTAATCAATTCAGAAATCCAATTTCTTCCCCCACAAAGATAATTGTGTATGAAACTAATTAATTTTAGTTAGGGAAATTAACAATTACACTATAGTTTTCCACATAAAACCATAACTTTTTTGTGAATATTTATACTTTAATTTTCTTAATTAAATTTTCACAATCACTAATGAAATATATTTTACATTCAAACTTTCATTTATTAAGTTATATCATTATAAACAAGATTTTATCTTCTCTCTTTTAATTTATCCATATTTTATTCAAATAATAACATACACACCAACATCAAGTAATTATAATATTTCATATAAAATAATAAACATATTTACACTACACACATCAATCACTAATGGTAATAATAGTAATAACTATAGTAGTAATAATAATAATAATTGGACCGTCGAGAATTTAGAGCAGGCTAGTCGAGTATTCACCTATTAGGCCTAAGTGCTGAGGCATGCCCAATACTGAAGCCACGTACCTGTCGGGTATGGCCCGAACATCCTCATGAGAAAACAACTAGATGACCAGATACATGCTTAGTCGCCATGACATCACGATCAGGATACTCCGAGATCTTCTCTCCACTCCGTGCAACTTAGGGAACAAGTAATTGACCAGATACAATGTAAGTAGATTTATGGTTTATAGGTTCCCAGATTATATTACGGGGGGACTTGATCATTCAATGTAGGCTCACTTTTTTACTCAGTACACTACTAAGATTTTAAGTTCTCGGTCGGCTTCACACCTGGAGTCGATTCAGGAACATTTTGGCGCCCACCGTGAAGCCTTAGTAAAATGTTTCCTAGGGCCTCAAGGATGATTATGAAGAAGCCATGGTCAGACCTCCTCCCTAACACCCATAATTGGAGGGCTGGAAATTTTTCTTGTCGATGAAGATGGCGCAAGGTCATTCGTTGTCTTCTCCAATCAGACCACGACGCGATTGTTATTGGTCAGACCTTCCTCCCTGCTGCTACGCGCCCACTTTGACCTCCATCCATGTCCGAAGAAGAAGAAAGTGTCGACCGACAAATGAAAGAGGAAGGCCATCATACTTTGGGCTATTGGAACGTTGGTTAGTGATTGCAACTGACCATTGAGGTAATTAACATTGCGGTTTGACACAAGGATCACTCACTCTCTAATCATACTTCATTGAAAAAGATAAGTTTTTCTCCACCTAGCTTGGAACAATACTTAATGCTTTGAGCAATTTATGAGATTTAAAAAGGTGACAGGAAGTCGTAATGCGGTTGAGTGAGTACTATTCAGATCTTCACCATACCAAATCTCATATCAAATCAGACAACCAGTGTTATTAATTGCTCATCAGTGCCACTTATTAGGCCGATCGACCAAATGAGAAACTTATCAAGTCAGAAGTGCTAATGAAATATTATAATGAGTCGCATTCTTTTAAGAAAAATCATTGTAAACGTAGGTCGACCTTCTTTGTAAATGCGTATCCTTTTTTGCAAATTTTGTTTCGCAGTTGAAACTACTGCATAGTCGACCAACCATACAAGACTAAGTTTCTGCCTATCCGTTCAACCATTTCCAATTATCAAAGTAGCTCACGGACGGACTAAGATTGATGAACATTTGACTTATCCGCCGACCACGATCCTTTGACGGTGTCGTGTTGGACCATATGACCTGAAGATCGAATGACCAAACATCGACCAAATTTGACTTGCCTTCCCTGCTTATCCGCTTGACCGCATTAGCTCATCGAACTGACCAAGATAGGTCATAGGTAACGCGGCTGGTCAATTTCAATGTCTCTCCAATCGGACGACAAGTCCTTGAGTAAATGAAAATCACCCAAGTGTTTAGCCAGTCTGCCGAAAAATCTCCAAATGAGGCCCATTTTGTAATTTTATTTCATATCCTCACTTTTGGTATGCCCAACGACAACAAACACATTATGTGCTAGCTTTGCCACGTGATGACAACAGACATATTCCATGTTGGCCTTACCGCATGATGAACAATGAGCGTTAGATACACATGAAGATGTGATATTGCTGTGATGATTCATAGCGTATGAAATGTGCCAAACACTATGCGCGTGAGATCGATCTAAAAGCAAAGTGGTATACTCATGTGGTCTATTGTACAATCAACGCAATTCGATGAATGAAGCATCAACTTATTCAAGACCAGATGAACATCCTCTAGAAGAAGAAGATGAAGAAGATCATTTCTCAAGCTTAAACTTTATCTTGTGAGCATGCATCTCACAAAGAAGAAGAGAAGAATCTAAGATCTAGTATTAGCGCCTCAATGTTTATCTAGATGAATATGCGATTCAGAGATCTTAGATATAAGAACATTCAATGTCTAATCAGATCTTGATTATATGTACTCCATGAAGGTTGCAATACATTGTAATCATAAGCATCATTTATTTGATTGTAACCCAAAACTTCAATCATAATATTGAGGAAGAGTCTTGGATAATAATACTTAACCACCTAAGAGGCTAGAGCAAAGAATACTTGAGGAGGAATCCTCGATAATACTTAACTGCCTGAAGAGGCTGGAGCAAAGAATACTTGGGGAGGAGTCCTTGGAAACCAAACTCAATGAGGCTGGAGAGGCTTGGGAAAGAATACGCGTTTTGCCTGAAGAGGTAGAGATAAAGAATACTTGGGGAGGACTCCCTAGCAACCAAACTCGTTAGAAGAAGTCCTGAATAATACTTGTAAAAAGAAAAGTTCTGCGAATACTCATTGATATTATTGAAGATCATGGTAGAAGACCAAAAGCTGGACGTAGCCCACTTCTAAATGATTTAGAAGTGTTTCTAAATGATTTAGAAGTGTTAGGTTGTGCACACAAACGTGAGCAATGATGGAGAGTGAACAACTAAATTCGTCACAATGAATGAAAAGATGTAGACAAATTTCCATAAAAAATGAACCCGTAAAATGTGTAAATAGTAATAGAGTGTGTACTTTTTTACTTAACGGGTGTCAATCAAAATTGTGACCGTTTGAACCTCTAGGTCGAAAGTTCAATTCTTAAGAACCACACTCCTAAGGAAACCTTTGACCTTAAACGCACACGATCAAAATTGTGAGAGCAATTTAAAAAAGAAAGAGTGCGTACTTTTTTATTTAAATGGTAATTTCGGAATTATAAAAAAATTAAAAACAAAATGGGTGTGTTACTGGCTAGTAATTTTGGGCGTGAAAAAAAGCAACCCCAAAGAACTTTACGGTCCGTTTATTTCACAATTTCGCTGCAAGGGCGCTCTCTCCCCTGCGCTTTTCCCCTTTGCTTCTCCATCCGTCGTGGCGGTTGCTGTTGCGGAGGACGTCCGCGTCGTCACCGGCCCCTCCGCTCCTTTCTCCCTCACCGGCAGCCTCTCCGAGACCGGTTTCGAAGCACACCGTCGTCTCGACGGACTCCTCCGAAGTTCGATAGCGAATCGGCCTTCTAGGTTTTGCTAATAACCTCTTTCTCCCAATTCATTTTTTTGTGTTATAGTAGCTTTTACCCTAACTATTTCCGTTTTCTCATTTGCTTGTTGCATCAGTGTGTGTTTACGAGTGTTGAGTAGAGAGAGATGAACCCATTAACACTAGTAAAGCGAATTCAGAATATCAATTCAAAGGAAGCAGCGCTCGGCATCGGTGAAGAAGCTTCGTGGCACGCCAAGTACAAAGATTCCGCTTATGTGTTCATTGGTGGCATTCCCTTTGATCTCACCGAGGGCGATCTCCTCGCTGTTTTTGCTCAGTATGTTCTCTTTTCTCTCCTGTTCAATGCATTTTTAGTTAATTTCTGTGACCGAGACGACAATTTTTGGTGAATTTTGTGAAACCCAGATATGGGGAGGTTGTTGATGTTAACCTCGTTAGGGATAAAGGTACTGGCAAATCAAAGGGTTTTGCATTCCTTGCATATGAAGATCAAAGAAGCACAAATCTTGCTGTGGGTTAGTCTCTTTTCTCTTATCTTCATTTTGCTTTCTTTTTCATCATAATTTTTTTTTTCAGACTTGATGCTGCATTGTAAAATCTAAATGGAGCATGTATTTTTTTTTTTGTCTCAGATAATCTAAATGGAGCACAGATTTTAGGTAGAATTATTAGGGTGGATCATGTTAATAAGTATAAGAAGAAGGAAGAGGAAGATGAGGAGACAGAGAGGCAGAATAGGGAGGCACGTGGTGTTTGTCGAGCTTTCCAAAGAGGTGAATGTACTCGTGGTGCTAGCTGCAAATTTTCTCATGACGAGCAAGTAAGATATGTTCTTATACTTTTGAATTTGATTTAATTTTTTTGTTTAAGTAGTTGATCTGCCTTTGCTACCATAAAAGTTCAGTATTTCAGCTAATAAACGGAGTATTTCTAATTACTTGCTACAAGCCTACAACCTTAACAACAGGTTTGTCTTAGGTTTGTTGAAGTTCATGGAATTTTAAAGGGTGTTTCTTGGTCAGACTTGTGAAGAGACTGTATTTCTCTCTGAGTTGATGTATATTCTTTTTTTCTTTCTTTTCCCTTTGTTTTTTTGGTAGCCTACGAAGGATTGATGATCCTCTCATTTGTACTCTCTAGTAGTCTCTCAATTTTTGATGAAATTTTATTTCATTTTGAGAAACTTTTATTCGTGAAGAAACTCATCTTGTTTGCTAAATCAAGTCTTTGCCTTCTCCTCTCTCGGCTTTTCCACTCTGAGTGATTGAATCTCCTAACCCCTCCAGTCACTGAATGCAGCAGCTATGGCCACCAATTAGCAACCAGTTCTTCTGCTCTAGTCAACCACTGACTTCTGCAAGCCATGACCTTTAACTACTTTTGACCTTTCTTGTTGCTTGTACTTGGTCTCTCCGCTCAATATTTCACATGTTTATGATTATGTTTTGTCTTTCAAATAGAAAACCAAATATTTGTTTCTGCTCGCTAGGCTTGCTGTCGGGTTTTATTTTTCCTGCCACCTCTGCTGATGGCGGAGCATTTTCTTTGATAAAAGAGTGATATATTATCCTTTTACGTTATGGGGGATCCCTTATCTTTCCAATTCATTGTATTTACCGTCTCTTGCTCTTACTGAATTTGTCCACACACGTGCATATTATAATTGAAATCCACAAACCAGAATTGAAAGAAAAAATGGAAAATTGAATGAACAAGAAATAATCTATTATTAGTGAATGAAATATGTTGAATAGGAGTTTCACATTCAGAAAGGATTTCTCCCTTTTCACACAAGCTATCAAAATCCAAATAAATCCTCTCTACCATCTTTCCCTGTTTATCTAAAATTTAGCTATTATAATTTGTTTGATGATTGGTATATACCTTTACTGATAACTTCATTCATAGTTTAATCAAATTGTATGCTGCTTTTTGGGTTAGTTCAACTTGTTTTCTATACGCTTCACTTAGTTCAATTATGCTTTATGTAATGCGGATAAGATATTGTACTGTAGCCTTATTCTATGATGGTCATTAATGAAATAAAGAAAGCATTACCAGTAACGTGTGGTGTAATTGTAAACATTTGTTGAAGAATGATTTAAATTTGAATCTCTGTTCCAGCCCACACAGTCTCCATATGAGGAGTTGAAATATGAATTTTTATTCTATATCCCAAATATTGTGCATTTCGAAATATAATAATAAAACTATTTTCGACCTTAGCAGAATTGGCACAATAATGGCATATGATTTACACATTCCTGAACATGTTATAAAATTAAGCTGCATTGCACTGTCGATAGACATGCCTTGTAAGTTCTTTCTTGAAATCTGCATTTTTTTCATCACCTTAATTCCTTGGTGCTTCTTTATCTTCCAAGTTATCCTCTGTTCTGTATAGTTTCTCTCACTTTTGTTTTACATTTAGATTTAGTTTAATTTCTGAGTTTGTTCATGCCATAAAAGTGCTGATATTCAGAATAAAACCTTGGCTTAAGATGCAATGATTTATCCAGCTACCATGTTGTATGCTTAAATGCTTTCAGTTCTTGACTGCCTTTCTTGTCTTTTTCTAGAGAGCTGCAAACACTGGTTGGGGTCGTGAAGAGGACAATCCAAAATGGGGTCATGACAAATTTGGTGGCCCTAAAAAAGAAAGATCAGGCAACAACCAATCAAATCGTATTGGAGAAACTATAGACAGAGATTCACGCTCCAGAGCACATGAGAGTGAGATGGGATTAGACTACCAACCCAAGAAAAGTGATAGAAGAGATGAGAAAATGTTGCGGAGGCATGATGGTGATGATAAATTTGAGGGAAGAGAAAATAACAATAGAAGAGAAGAAAAGAGATCAAGAAGGCATGAAGATGATGAAGTCAAACACATACCAAGAGAAGATCGATATAGGAGAGACGACAAAAGAGCAAAAAGGAATGGTTATGATGGTATGGAACCTGAGTCAAGAGATCTTCATAGAAGGGAAGCCAAGAAGTCAATTAATCCAGATGATGCTGAGTTTGAGCCCCAGTCTAGAGATTCTGATATAAGGGAAGATAAAAGATCCAGGAGGCATGGTGATGATGATTTTGGAAGTAAGTCACGAGAAACTGATAGTAATAGGGAAGATAGGAGATCTAGAAAGCACACTGAAGATGAATCTGCAGCAAGGTCAAGAGAAGATTATGATAGGAAACGAGATAACAGATCATATAGAGATGACACTGATCGATCAGAATCAAAAGCAAGATATGGCTATGACGGGAGAGAAGAGAAGAGGTCGAGAAGGTAAGGTCTGGGTATGTGCGTCTCCTTCCTCTGTCATGGAGAGAAATGAGTATTGGAGTAAGTTGAACATCATTTGATAACCTGAAATGTGACTCTTTGCTTGTAATATTTCCATGGTCATTTTGTTTGTTGTATGACCTACATTGTTGTGAAAACAGGAACAATTTTCCTTTTGGAATGGTGAGTTTGATACATCTTTTGTTTGGCTTGATGTTCTCCAGTTATCAATGCTAATGCCAGTGAACCATGCATTCAATAATCTCTATATGATCTTCTTTCAGTTTTTCTACAGGCTAACAAGGAGCAAAATCTCTTGCATGTCGGCTCCGAATGTTAACGGTTATAGTCTAGAAGATCCAAAACTTTATGTATGATTGTGGATTTTTTCTTCTTCTTTTGATTTCTTCATTTTATTTATAGTTGTAGAATTGGAGCTGAGTTTACTGACGAAAATAAATATGCGAAACATTAATCAAATACCTTTTAAAACGTTTTGGGAACTGGCTGAACATAAATTAAGGTATGATATTGAGTTCATTGGCATTCTTTTCTTTACTTGAGTTTGGTTGGGAGATTGTTTAGGAGCAAAAATCAACATGGCTCGCAAAATATATACATAATTAGCTTTAAGCACATAAAAAAGGCTCACTAATAGGGAAAAAGATAAACATATATGCAATGTAGGGTTTTACTTTGGAACCTTTATTATAAAGAGCTTTACTTTCAACGTAACAGGTTCTTGAGGTTATATTATTGTTATACAGAATAATCTTCCTCAGTCACGATTTCTGCATTTATTGAGGTAATCCGTTTTGTTTCCTAAGTCCAGATGTCAATTCTCTGTCATGAAAATAAACAGGAGAAAGCAAAACAGAAAGAAAATCCACTGTTGCTTAAGCGATTTTTTCATACATACACTGCAACTATTTTAAATTTTCAGTTTAGATTCACTCAACATTTTACAAAAGAACGATGAATAAAGATTTATAAATATATAAACTATAGACACTCACAAATACTTTATTTTTCTCTCTATCTCTCACTTCTTATCACATCAAATTACATATCACATTTATTACTTTTCTCTCCTATCTTCCTTTCTCTCTTTAAGTGTTTATCACTAATGGTAGTTTATGAACCATAACTTCTAGAATGATAGCCCCTTTCAGGAAATTGAAATTATTGCTTATGCTATATTTAGGGACGTGACATGACATCTTTATTCATTAATTCTAAGTGGCAACTCCATCTATGAAGCAAAACATTAGTTGCTGCTCATGATATCATCAATAAGTTTCCTTACAGATTTGCAAGAAGACCCACCGCTATGGACAGATTTCCTTGCCTTCTCTTTCATCTCTTGCACCTTCTTGTGCACCATGTTATCTTTATCCATTAAGTGTTTCAGCCCTTTCTCTATCTCCTCTGCCATTACAAGAGCACTACCCCATCTGTAGTTCAGTCTGAGCTCCACTGCTAATCCCCATTCTCTCACCATCCTGAAAGCATTGAGCTGTTGTTCTGCATAGATAGGCCATGTCAATGTTGGCACCCCAAACCACAAGCTTTCCAAGATGGAATTCCAACCACAATGAGACACAAACCCACCAATGGCTTTGTGGGCCAGAACCTCCACCTGGGGTCCCCATCCACATATCATTCCCCTTCCTTCCTGTTCCATCCATTCTAAGAACCCTTCTGGTAAAGTTCTATCTGCATTGTCTGTGGTTGGTGGAGAGCGTAAAGCCCACAAGAACCTAATCCCACTCCGTTGAAGTCCCAGTGCTATTTCTCTGGTTTGAGATGGACCAAAGCCTCCCATGCTCCCAAAACAGAGAAAAACAACAGAGGAAGGTGGCTGCTCATCTAGCCATTTGAAGATACGGTCATGCTGGGCTTGGTCTAAATTTGGATTTGGATGACCTTTAAGGTCAATCACAGGACCAATAGCATAGATTGGAGGAGTATGCTCATCAGATAATGCATCAATAACATCCTGCTCCAACTCTGAAAAAGTATTAACAATAATCCCTTTGGTTTCTCTGAACCTCTCAGCAAGCTTGTAATAGGCAACATACCCACCATCTTTGCTAAAACAAGCATCAGGTAAAACACTTGGAGGAACTAGATTGGAGAAACCCGGAATCAACAACTCAGGATCAGAATCATTGAACACATCCTCTATTTGACGTTTCAGATGGGATAGCATGAGAGCCAAAAATCCTACATTTGATGGCATAAACAAATAAGAAGGGATACCCAGTTCATTTCCCACATCAATCATGGGAACACAGAAGAAATCTAGGACCAACCCCACCACTGGGTTTGGACCAGCGCTAGGATAAGATGATAAAATGTTTTGCACAGTTGCTTTCACATGGGGTATGAGGCTCTCCATGAAGGTCAAGATGTAGTACTCAGGAGATTTCAGAAACTCCAGTGAAGGCGGTTCAACTTCAGGGAGATCAATGAGTTGGATCTGTGGTTGTGAAGCCAAAACTGTTTTGATGTATGAGTCTGAAGGAATGTGAGGGAACTTGATGCAGAGAACTGTGATGGAAAGATGGTTATCACGGTTGATTAGGAGCTGTGCAAGTTCCAGGGCTGAGTTCAAGTGACCAAGCCCCGGTGCGGGAATGAAGATAAGCTCTGCTTTCTTTTTCATCTCACTCACAGTCACAGCCATTTTCTTTGTTCTTCTTGTGTGGTGGGAATGGTAGAGGAGCGCAGTGTTTTATGACGTGCACATTCAAAGTTGGTCAAATGAGTTGGATCATATGATCTAATTTTTTTTGTCTTGACCAAGGTATCTCACCGCCGTGAGACTAATCCTTCGCCCCACGGTCAGCGCACGAAGCGGTAGGGGGCTGACCAATGAGTTTTTTTCCATTCACAAGAGTTGGGATTCGAACTCCCAACCACCCGTTTTATGACCCATTTTATGGTAAAGATATGATAAAAAGATTGGATAATGACCGGATAGGACTAAAGTATGCTTTTGATGAGAGTCTATTTTATTTAAAATTATTAAATATGTAACTAATGAGTTTTTAACTTAGTAGAAGTATGCGACCAACAATAAAAATTAATAAAAAATTTAAAAAAATATTAAAAGATATTATTCTTTCAAAATTAATTTATATTTAAATTATTAGTTATAATTATATAAGTAGAGAAAACATTTTATATAATATCATATGATAATAGAAATTTAGTCTATATTTACTATTAAAAAATTAATATTTATATGCGAGTGACCTATTTTATTGGTAGTGAAGGATTATTTTATGTATTTTTATTATAATATAAATAATAAAAAATAATGTTAACTAAGTAGTAGCAAATGATAATGAAAATATTATTATTTTATATTAGTGAATCCAATATTTTCATTATCTGTAAATCAGTTTATTTTTTAATCGAATTTATAAGTAATTAAATAATTTTTAGTTACCAATAACAACTAGTATTTGATAAATAATAAAATTAATATATTATTAAAATCTAAAAAGTTATATTTATTAATTAATATTATTATAAAATATATAAAATATAAATATTGAAATTAATTTTGACTTATCGTAATAAACAAACAGAAAACTGATATGCTGTCTTTTCAGGATAATTTCTATCTCAGCTCCCGTATAACTTTTATACATGATGAACATGATAGAATAAGGAATAAGATAGTACTATTATATCTTGCTGGCGTAAAAAACAATATATTACATTAGAATATAATTACTGCTATCCTATCCCGCCTGTTTATTATCTGCAACAAATGAGCCCTAAATAGTACCTCTAGATCTAGATATACCTTTTGCATTAATAAAGTAGTGTGCTAGTTTAAGTCAATGATTGACAGCTGGAACAGGTTCTGGCATGTTTCTTAAATTAATTAGTTATTAGCAGATAGGGTATTTTTAAAGTGTTAAACTTGCAATGTTATTCATGAGGTACAATCGGAAACTTCTACGATGAGGGCACCCACCCACAACTGTTGGTTAGAATAGCATTATATCCAACTGTTTTTTTTTTTCAACTATCCAGCTGTTCACACGTAAAATTATTGAATCCTTGTAGTGGTTCAAAGTTGTTCCGGCAGGAATTTTCAGACATATATGTTGAGTTTGACTCCATCTTCTTCGTCGTCTATCTCTCGTTCACATTGCCCTTTTTGATAGTGGCCACGCACACTGGGCGGCTACCTTCAAGTAGGGATGGAAGTAGGTTAGACCGCCGACAGGGGCTTATGGTTTAGCCTACATTAGGCCTAGGCTAGGTCAGACCAAATTACTAAATAAATAAGACCAAAGTTTTTTTAAAAGTTTATTTAGTTAAAAATGTCAGGTTTAGGCCACTCACAAAGCCTTGTAAGCCTAACAGGCCGCTCTATTTACATAAATATTAATTTATTTTATTATTTTTATTATTTTAAATTTTTATTATAATATCTTTTTTGAAATCTTTATTATAATATCTTAAAATTATATAGTTGTTGAATTATTTATATGATTTAATATATTAGAGTATATAATGATTTAACCATATAAACTTCTTTAGAAAATGACTAATACCTAAATAGTTTGAATTGGTCCATCTAATCATATTATTGTATTTTAGCTCATTAGTCTATAAGTTTGTTGACATGTTTACAATTAAATTTTTCGGTCTACTTGAATGTAAAACAATAAAATAGACTTTTAAATAAGTTATCAAGTCAGGCCAGACTTTTAAACAGACCAGGCTTAGGCCTAAAAAAAAAGCCTATGACAAGCAACATGCCAGGCTCAGACCTTGCATTTCAATAAGCAGGCTAGGCCTATTTAAGCAAAACCTAGCCTATTTCCACCCCTACTTGCAAGTCACTCTCATGCTCAAGTCAACATGCCTAAATGTGAAATAAGAATTATGGTCAGAAAGATAGTGTGTACTTTCGAGGTGCGTAATTAACCCTATTTATAGATGGTGAGGACCATATTGTTATAATTGCTACCCGATATTAGAGATAATATGGAAGTAATTCGTTTAATATCTGAGGTAAATCCCTAAAGGCATTAGATACATTAAGAGATTATATTATGCATATATGTTGGCTTTGAATGTATGATGAATTTCTCTTGTTGGGCTTGGTAATATTATTCCTTAACAATTGGCTCTAGTCCGAGTATCTAAGGCATGAAGATGTTTGGAATGTCAAGCTTTGAGATAGTTTCTCTGGTTCGCGGTAGCAAAAATGGCTTGGCCTTCCTGATAGTGATAAAACACACAAGAAATGGGGGGTTTGAATTGTGTGTGTGGTTTTTAATCTTCTTTTCAGTTATAAACACCTCAGTGAGTTCTTATGGCAATAAGAGTGTGTGCAGCGGAATTTAGTTTAAACTAAAAAGTAAAGCACGCACAATAGTTATCTTGGTTCACCCCCATAACCGACAGGGCTACATTCAGTCATTGGTTTCACCAAGATTTTCACTATTTGATCAAGATAGTACAAGTATTCTGCAGGACTTCTCCTATGATTCGAAGGACTTCTCCTTGCAAGTATTATACAGGACTTCTCCGAGTATTAGAAGGACTTCTCCTTATAAGTATTATACATGACTTCTCCTAACTAGTATTCTGCAGGACTACTCCTGATTCCTTTTCAAGGTTGCTTTGATGATCTACAATATTCTCTTCAGCAAGAGTTAGGTAGAAAAGATGAAGAACATTTTACAGAGAGGATATAGATTTAGGTTCTCTGTTTAGGTTGGCATGTGGGTAGAATGAAAGTAACACTCTATGAGCTCTTCACACTGCCAGGCAACTTAACTCAATTTAGGATGGCTTTAAACTTGTGAGTTATGACTTGGTTCTATGGGCAACTTGGTGAGAATAAGTGATAATTTTAGTATTCAAGTTGCCAAGTTGATCCGAAAGCAAACTCCTCTATTTATATCTTCAGTAGGGTGTTTCCAGTAAGCTTGACGAAGATTTGAAAAATAGTTCCGTTGGAGGTTCTG
Source organism: Acmispon strigosus (assembly GCA_030819835.1). NCBI lineage: Eukaryota > Viridiplantae > Streptophyta > Magnoliopsida > Fabales > Fabaceae > Acmispon > Acmispon strigosus. The sequence goes on along the minus strand of JAUAMA010000005.1, from coordinate 38,365,813 downwards.
CTTAACGTATACTTCTGCAATTCTAAAACAGCATTAAATGCATTATGTGATGCATTTATTGCAGCATTAATGGCGAAGGTTGACGTCGTCTGGTCTTTCAATGCTTTCAGCCTTGAGCTTTAACTTCGACATTAAATGCTCGTGCAATCCAGCTAAGAGAGCAATTAATGTTCTGAACAGAAGATTTGAATTTGATCGTTGAGGAGATACTATGTTCAGAAAATCCGCTGTTGACTCTGTGAAAGTTGCTTGATTTAAGGAACAACAGAGAGGCTTGCATAAACGAAGAATAAAGTATTAATTATGTCCCTTTCTTCATTCTGCGATCAATAATGCTTCATTTAATGTGCTGACGAGGTAGATAACCTTTAATGCTTGAAGCAGTTATGACAAACGAATTCTTCAGAGTCTTTGTCGAACGATCTCTTCAATGCTTCTGCCAAACGAACACTTCAGAATGTCTAGGCAAACAAACTCTTCACCAGAGTCGCCAAACGTTCTCTTCAATAATGTTGCCAAACGAACTCTTCAGATATTTGCCAAACGTTCTTCTAAACTTGACTTGGCACACGAACTCTTTAACATGAGTTCCCAGACGTACTCCTTAGGTGGACGTACTCTTTACTGTGAGAGTACACAGCAGACTGACTTCTTGATGAGTAGCCAAACGTACTCCTCTGGATGAGTTGTCACACAAACACTTTGTTGAAAAGCCGGGAGTGCTCCTAAGCTGGATATGCTCCTTCAGGTTTGTGACTAGACTTACTCAACTTTGCCAAGTGTACTTCAATTTGTCAAGGCACGTTCAAACACCGGACGGTCTCAACTTGTCAAATGTATTTTAGTGTTGATTGAACACAGCTACCCAAGTGCTTTTAAGTGTATGACTGTCACCGTAGATGAATTGATTCTTTGGTGAGTTGTCGAACGATCTCCATTTATATGCTTTCTTTTGAGCTGTCGGAGGATCTCCATTTATTTGCTTTTCTTCGAACTTCTCCATTTTGATAATGCCTTGTAGGAATGTATGCGGTTATTCTTCATTTAGACAGATTTTCCTGTATGTGAGAATATTCAAGAAGTTAGGAATTTTATCTCTAACACTATTAAGCCTTGAGAGAAATTGTTATTTATCAAAACATAATGATTCATTAAATTATTTGAATCTAACACTTCCTTCTGTGGTATACCTATGATCTGGGGTGAAAGTGGGAGCTCTTGAGGCAAGTGTACGCGGGTAGTTGTTGCTTGTCCAAATTGTGTATGAGCATATGTTTTTGAATGAGCTCATTGTATGGGGGTCCTTTGAGCGAGAAGAGTAGTGTCTCATCACAGTGTGATTGTTGGGCGTGCTGCTTGTCACATGTGTCCTTTCAAGGTCATCTTCTCTTCCCGAGTTTGGTGAGTTCTCAAATGCTTCTCTTGTCCTTTTTTCATTTGAATGACATATGTGCATGTTGGAACAGTGAGTAAAGATGAGAACTTTGAGACAAGATGTGCTTTTACTTCCGCCTTTTTGGTCATTTCCCAAGCGATAACATGAGGAAGCGCGCGAAATAGGGATGGGACCTTGGAAATAATAAGAGGAAGAATGCGACCGAGGGTCAGGATCTCGGAAGGGTACTGTGTAACAAGAGGCGCGACCAAGGGACGGGACCTTAAAAGGGTTCCATATAATATGAGGAATCGCTCAACCGAGAGATGCGATCTCGAAAGGGTTCCATGCAATAAGGGGAAGCACACGACCAAGGGAAGAGACCTCATAAGAGTTCCATATAATAAGAGGAAGCACATGACCGAGGGATAGTACCTCGGAGCGTTTCATGTAATGAGAGGAAGCACGTGACTTAGGGAAGAAGACCTCATAAGGGTTCCATATAATATGAGGAAATGCTCGGCTGAGGGACAAGACCTCAGAAGGTTTTTATGTAATAAGAGGAAGCACGCGACCTAGGAATGAGACCTCGGAAAGGTTCCATGTGATAAGAGGAAGCATGTGACAGAGGGATGAGATCTCAGAAGAGTTCCATGTAATAAGAGGAAGTACACGACCGAGGGATGAGACCTTGGAAGGATTTGATGTAATAAGAGGAAGCACACACATGAGGGATGATACTTAAAATGGTTCCATGTAATAAGTTAAAGCATGCGACCGAGGGACGAGACCTCTAAGAGGTTCCATGTAATATGTTCTCAAAAGTGGTACTTTCGGTTTCGGCACGAGCATTCGATACCCGATAGGATTCTATTCTTAGGATTTATTGGACTAGGAGCACTGCGCTTATTGAAGGTTGGGTCTCGAATCGGGACATTGTTGGAGGTACTAAATGTTGTGAAACATAATCCTTCATGAAATAGTAATTTCGCCCCCGGGCTGAGTAGGCGTAACGGTTCAGGATTTGAAAGTTGAACCGGAGGATCGTACATATCAGAGGAAAGACCTCGGATCAAGATCTCCTTCGAGGTGCTAAGTGTTATAACTTAGTCCTTTGTTAAGAAGGTACTCTCGCATCCGGGATGAGAAGATGTAACCCTATGAGAGTCCAAAGTTGAACAGGAGGATCGCGTATATAAAAGGCTGAGCCTCAAATAAGGATCTCGTTCGAGGTACTAAGTGTTAGATCCTGAAAATTCTCGAGTTGTCTTTTGATGATAAAAAACTATAAAACATAAGTTTTTGTTTTATAAGCTACTTTGAAAGTTATGTAGGTTTATCTTCTAAGTGGAAACAAATTTTGATATCAAGATTCATATGTTGGTGGTGAGGATCTTCCATAAGATCACAAGAGTGGGTAGGCAAAACCATTGATCAGCTAGCATAAGGAGGCCCTACTCTCCAGTTCCATGCCTCATGTAAAGAGTGGGTAGGCGAAGCAGCAAGGATCCACTAGACAAAACCTCCCCTTCCTCCTCAACAGATGGTCTCATTGTACATGATAGGGGTAGGAGCGCATCATGATGTTTGCTCAATTCAACATATTGTTGGGTTTTGTGACTTAGACATCATCCTAGACAACCGAGTACCAAAGTGCACTACTAGGTACCCCTATGACCTTTATTGATCGAGCATTCTAGACCACACTTACTGTTAGGTTTAAACGAGTTAGATCGTTTATCATTTTTTGAATGATAACAATTTTATTTCCTAAATTCCATTTATTATTATTTTCAGGAAATATCCCTATCATCTAGACGAAAGAAAAAGTATCGTTTGCTCACATTGTCAAATATTTAGAAGAGCATCGTTCAAAGAAGAAACATAGTTCAATGAAGAACTATCGTCTAAAGAACAAAGAAGGATGTATCGTCTGAGAGCAAGAATGAGAAGCACCGTCTGAAGACATAGAGAGCCTATCGTCAGAAGTACAAGACATGAAAAGCATCGTCTGATGGAATGGAAAGCATCGTCTGACGAAATGAACAGCATCATCTGATCAATCAAGAGAAGCATCGTCCAGAGAAGAAGCTCTATTGTCTGCTGCTTAGTCATCGTCTGATGGGAAACATCGTTCAACAAAGATGAGCAGCATCGTCTAACCAAGTGAGACAATATCGCTTGATGTAATGAGACAGTATCATCCAAACCAGTGAGACAATATCGTCCAAACCAGTGAGACAGTATCGTCCAACCCAGTGAGACAACATTGTCCAAGGCCACACTGTCTACAGCTGTCAAGCACTACTGAGGGGAAGAGCTCGAATCACGTGACAGGTCAGAATATCAACGACTCTAATTTCTCTCTCTGCAACAATATTAAACGCTCTGTTCTCGAGACACGAAAATGTCAGAATGCATTAAATAAAAAGCAGAATTCATTTAATGCAAAGCTCTTTAACAACTATCATTTCCCAGTCTGAAACGAGGAAGAACAAGAAAAAGGACGAAAACAAACACTTTTCAATCTCTGCTACAAGCTACCTATTGCTCAGAACAGCTATGCCAAGCTTTCAACGGTCAAGAAGAGATCCATTGAAGCCTGAAGGAAGAAGAAGAAATCACGTGCTACAGGATTTTGAAGAGAAGATCAAAGGCTCACATTCAACATCTTCAGCAACGACTATTTCAACTGAAGATATACATAAGAAGGCTTAAAGACCGAAGAACTTGGTGACTTGGTAACCAACAACAAAATTCAAATTCAAGCTCTCAATCTTTTTGAAGTCGTCTAAGCTGTGAAACCACACTCGAACTTAAGTGTCAAACCTTCACCAAGTGTAGTTGTCCAAAGTGTGAAAATTCCCAAGAGTCAAATCTCTTTATCTCTTCACACCCAAACAAAGAACATATTTTTCAATCATCTCTATTTCACCTAAACTCAAGTATATACCTCAAGAGTCATATCCTCTACCAACAATACTTAGAGTTATTTGTGCTTAAACTTTCTACCTCCCTCTTTCTGAAGAGACTTTGTAGAAGTGTAAATTCTTGTAAAAGAATTAGGAGAAGTCCTGTATAATACTTGGTAAAAGTCCTGTCGAATACTTGGGAGAAGTCCTGTCGAATTATGGGAGAAGTCCTGTTGAATACTTGGGAGAAGTCCTATTTAATACTCATACTATTCTGGGTTGAATAGTGGAAAATCTTAGTGAAGCCAAGGACTGGACGTAGCCCCACCGATTAGGGGTGAACCAGGATAAATATCTTGTGTGTTGTTTATTTATTGCCTGTATCATTTACTGATTGTATCGTTTACTGCATGCATCGTCCAACCGCTTAATTCTTGCATTGTCCAACATTTTCTACTTGTATCGTTTACACCTTCACAACAAGCATCGTCCACTCAAGCACAAGTTTAACTTATGATGTATTAAACTGTTTTATCCTATCGTCCACATATGTGTGCTTAGTTTATAGCTTTATCGTTTAAACTCTATTGAATCATTTTCCGCTGCCATCGTTTACGAAAAGCTTTTAGGAAACTAATAATTGTTTTTGAAAGTCAAGTTTTACACGCACACAATTCAACCCCCCTTCTTGTGTCATTCCTTTATTTATCACTTACATGTGACATTGACTATGATCATTTGAAGTCGAAGGCCAGTAGGATCATAGATCATATTATCAAGAATCTCCACTTGTGGATCACAGGATCCACCCATGCACAGTGGCAGAGCAACGACCCAATCACACATCGTGCCATATTTACTTTATGGTGCATGTATTCTGGCATCCGGTGCAATGCTGGTGTGATGTTCCTCCAGACCTATAGGAATTTTGGAAAGAGGTTTTCTAGGAATAAATCTTGCCATATTGTTGTGGGCTCCTTCATCACAAGGCTGGCCATGAACTACAAGTATCACCCTACATCAGACATAAATCATATAACCATGGAGTCTCTAGGCCCGACCACCCTGATCAACATTAGGGTCCTCCGTTGTGATACTTGGGGGAACTTGATGTCAAATACTATTGAGGAGGAGGCTAAGCAAGAGAAACAGGGCCAGGGCCCCAGCTCAGCCCCACAGACAGGAGCATCCAGACCACCATCCAAAGGCGGAGGACCCGCCAAACTTGCAGCATGCTAAGAAAGTCAAGGAGGAGGCTGGTTCATATCATTCCCAGCCGGCTCGCTATGCTTCAGTAGTTTCCCAATTGAATATTTTAGAGTTTAGTGTCTACGAGCGCTTTGAAGCAATGATGACCTTTATGTAGGCACAGTCCGACTGGACTACAACCATGCTAGATTCTCAGGCCTAACAGTCTACTTCTGTGTTGGCCATACTTCAGCAGTTGTAGGCACAGTTTGGTCGGACACCACTACTACCTCCTATTGAGTGAAGTTTTTATTTTATTTTTCGATTTTTTTGTAATTTGTGCATTGGGGACTACACCCTACGCTATGTGGGGGAGGGAGTATCATGTGTATAATCATTTTGTATCTTTATAACTTAAGCATATTTATTATATCTATAATTGTTTAACTATCATTTATGATATTATGGACCTCATTAATTGATTGTCACGGCTTTGAGTCTGAGCTCTAAAAAATGTTAAAAAATGAATAATTTTTTTCTTTATGAACACACATTTAGTTCTTAAATGTCTCTCTCTTTAAGAGTTAAGGACCATTTGGAAGAATTTTTGGGGACTCTTAACCTCTAGTTATAGCCACATATATGTGAGGATTTGAGCCACTTTGGGTTACACTTGAATTCCTTGATTTTTATGTTGAGTAATTGTATCTACCATGCCTGTGTATTATAGAACATGTTTTGACATGCATATAATTGAATGAATTCAACATATTGTGAAAATGAGTGAGATAAGTCGGATTTTATTTCAGGCCTGCAAATTTAGTGCTGCTATTATCCTTAGCAGCTCATTTGAGCTTAAAATTTAAAATTTTCTTGGTCTGCTTTCGTGTTTTATGAGAGACTTTCTGTCAAGTGATCCATAATAATTAAGCATAGGTCAAGTTGAAAAGGTTAATAAAAGGTATCTCTCTCTAATTGTGTGTAATGTATTTGCTATATGAGGTATTCGCTTGCTTGCTCGACAAAACCTAAGACCTGACCACCTCATACTCCTTATCAAGACTAGATAACCAACTCAATGCTATCAGCTTCTTTTGTTGGTCTATCATGTCCTCTTTTGTCTTGCAAGTCAGAATAGAAGTTATCTTCTCAGTATATTTCTTGAATTCTTAGAAATAAGCCATCAACTTACGCTTATCTTAGAGTTGTCTTCAGCCATAACTCAGAGAGTAATCATAAAAAAAAAAATAAACAAGACTCAATAACAACTCCAACGAATGATATGAAAGCTGGTTAGAATAAAGACGCACTTTCCCATCTTTAGAGCACTGCCGAAGCACACCGTCTCACCTCGAAACGTCACCAAATCATGACCGACGGCTGCGAAAACCATAAGGCTTTTCTCAGAAAGCAAATACTCCCTGCTCTGTCCCTGAAATGATCATTATCTGGCTCTAAAACAGCACTGTCGCGATTGCTCACATAAACCGCGATTTCAGCATTTAGCCGATTTCTTCAGGATCCGATCGTCAAATTTAATTTCTACCTACCAAAAACCTTGGCCAAACCTTTTTGAAGTGGCTAAGAGGCAAAAAAATTCATTTTTTTTTTACAGAGAGATGGCAGAGACGACTGACCTAGGCAGGTTGAGAACTTAGGCTCTTGATACCACGTAGAAAGAAAAAAAGACTAAGAGAGAGAGAGGGAGGAGAAAGAGAGAAAGAGATATTGTCACGGGATACTTTGCTAGGTATAGCCTCCCTCATACATATAATATTAGGTTAAGAGTAGTACAATGTGTAGTATAAAGTACGAACTTAAAGCACATATGAGTCTGGCTCATAGAATTTATGTTTAACCCCAACTCTTAACATAATCTTTATTACTAATAATCAGGCGCCTAAAGGGCTGATGGTCCCAAGAATTTTTACAGTTTCAATGATTTTTCTTTGCTCGTCGCAATCTTTTCGGCCGCCCCTTCTTCTTCTTTGATAAAAACAAGTGCCTCAATTTTCCTCCATTGATTTGGAAGAGTTTTGATCAAATATTGTTGAAAGTACGAATCTTAACTCGTTTGCAAAGGCCAACATGTGGAAGGATTTTGCTTTGCCACATGTACCGATGCCATGTTAAATCTCGTTAGAAACCCTTGCAATGATTATTTAGGGTATTGTCTCATGTTGAATAGGCTAGCTGATGTGATTCTCTTTCTCTTCTATGTGGAAAAAATTATCCAAAAATTTGCTAGAGAAATCCCCAAAGATGGTTATCGCAAGTTGAAAAACTAGATCATGTATGATTTTGACGTCCACTAGGAGGAATTTACACTTTAGAGAATTATTTGTGCCATTGATCAACATTTTTTATTTTTAAGTGCCGCTAGGTATTCTTTCATCATTATTCTGTCCATGGTCTACATTCATGGTTGTCGTGTGCTCTTGGTTGTGGTGGATGAGAATGTTTTATCAAACCCCCACGGTGGATGCAACATGTTTTCTCCAAAATTCTAAAGACCAAACCCAAATTTCTGAGTCCTAGAGACTTCAGAAATCAGAAGTATTATCATAGTCAATATTCCCTTTTATTTTCTTAATCTCCTTTTATGCTTTTCCTTCATCCTTTTGTTTTCCATCATTAATCAATTTGTTTGTTTTATTACATAGTTTTATGGTGTTGTTAAAGGTGTTATTACACACTATTGGTTGCAAATTAATTGATTGTTACGTTTTCCTCTTCATGTGATTTTTTTATAGATTTTTTATGTAAATTTTCTCTCATATTTTGTCATGTTAAAAATTTGTCTATCATTTTTCTTATGAATATTAAAAGGGTTTCTCCTATACATATTTAATAAATATATATGAAGAAAGAGACGAACACAAAATATTAACATTAGGAAATATAATAGAAATTTCAAATAAGTTGGTCCTAATCCATCGTATTATCTTATGGTCGAGATGAAGACTTTTATTAGGCTGGCATGTACAAAATTAGTTTTACAAAAGTTTCAAATCATGACAATGTTAGATACATTTTCATATATAATAAATATTCATCTACATCCTTTGAGTGTATACCATTAGATAAATAATAAATGAAATAAAAAAAAGTAATATATGTGATTTGTGATGTTGATGTGACATGTGACAGATATAAGAGAAAAAAATATATCCCAAAATGTAAGTATTGTAAAGTAAATTTTTTGAAACGTTATTGTAAAGTAATACATTATCATTGTTGTTTTACTTTACATACATGAGCCACATCAGAATTCACGAGTAATGTACATCAAGTATCTTATAAAACTAAGCATACTACTTCAATAATGCAATAAGTTATATATATATATATATATATATATATATATATATATATATCTAAGAGACGTATTACTTAATTGCTAGCCCTGCCAAATTATGATTGTCAAGTGTTGAATATTTCTCACAAAATTTCTTCATTCCAAAATTATATTTCTATAACTTTCATAATGAATCATGAATGTTTTTAAATTGATGCATGCTTTTTTTACTTCCCATGATTTCTTCATTCCAAATGTTTAATATTTGTCATATGTCTACGGATCATTTTTGAGTATTATATGTTCTCTTCTCTCCATGCCACACTCATCCTGGAAGTGTCAATTAAGTTAACAGGGAAAATTGCTTCGACTGTGAGTGAGATGAAAAAGAAAGCAGAGCTTATCTTCATTCCTTTACCAGCGAGTGGCCATTTGGCCTCAGCGCAGGAACTTGCACAGCTCCTAATCAACCTTCATAATCATCTTTCTGTCACAATTCTCTGCAGTAAGTTCCCTAACGTTCCTGCTTACCCCAGATCAGTTTTGGCTTCACATCCTCAGATCAAACTAATTGATCTCCCTGAAGTAGAACCACCTTCACAAGAGTTTGTGAAATCTGTTGAGCACTACATCTTGACCTTCATGGAGAGCCTGTTACCCCATGTGAAAGCCACTATAAGAAACATTTTATCATCTTATCCTGACCCTGATCAGAACCCAATTGTGGGGTTGGTACTAGATTTCTTCTCTGTTCCCATGATTGATGTGGGAAATGAACTGGGTATCCCTTCTTATTTGTATATGACATCAAATATTGGACTTTTGGGTCTCATGCTATCCCTTCAGAAACGTCGAATTGAGGATGTGTTCAATGAATCTGATCCTGAGTTATTGATTCAGGGTTTTCCCAATCCATTTCCTCCAAGTGTTTTACCTAATGGTTTTTTAAACCAGGATGGTGGATATGTTGCTTATTACAAGCTCGCTGAGAGGTTCAGAGAAACCAAAGGGATTATTGTCAATACTTTTTCTGAGTTGGAGCAGGATGCTATTGATGCATTATCTGATGATCATACTCCTCCAATCTATGCTATTGGTCCTTTGATTAATCTCAAAGGTCACCCAAACCCAAATTTAGACCAAGCCAAGCATGATCACATCTTGAAGTGGCTAGATGAGCAGCCACCTTCCTCTGTTGTGTTTCTCTGTTTTGGGAGTTGGGGAAGCTTTGGTGCATCACAAACAAGAGAATAGCAATAGGACTTCAACGTAGCGGGGTTCGGTTCTTGTGGGCTTTGCGTTCTCCACCAACCACAGACAATGAAGAGAAAACTTTACCAGAAGGGTTCTTAGAATGGATTGAAGGTAGAGGGATGTTGTGTGAATGGGCACCCCAGGTGGAGGTTCTGGCTCACAAAGCCATTGGCGGGTTTGTATCTCATTGTGGTTGGAATTCAATCTTGGAAAGCTTGTGGTTTGGGGTGCCAATATTGACATGGCCTATCTATGCAGAACAACAGCTTAATGCTTTTAGGATGGTAAGGGAATGGGGATTAGCAGTGGAGCTGAGAGTGGACTATAGAGGGGGTAGTACTCTTGTAATGGCCGATGAGATAGAGAAAGGGCTGAGACACTTGATGGATAAAGATAACATGGTCATGGTTCACAAGAAGGTGCAAGAGGTGAAAGACAAGGCCAATAAAGCTGTCCTTAGTGGTGGGTCTTGTTTCATAAATGTTAGGAAACTTATTGATGATATGATGATGAGCAGCAACTGATATTTTGCTTCATAGATGGAATAAAGATGTTTGAATAGTTGCGGTTTGTGTAACTATAGCATGTGCAACCAATGATTTCCAAAAGCATGGTTATCGTTCTAGTGAAGCAGGAAGTTGAAATTGTTGGAGGTTGTGTATGTAAAAATTACTTTAGCAATTCTGGAAATTCTCTGTTATGGTTCTCCCTGTATTTTCATGAATTTTTGGGATTCCATTTGAAATGGTTTTGATTCATTCACATCACAACTCATTTTCTTTTTCATCCAATTTTTCACTAACTTTCTCTTTCCATCTCTTATTATTTTCCTATCAAGTCACTCATCATCAAAGAGTTATGATTTAGGGAATTAGATTTGCCACCCCAGGCAATGAATTTTGAACCTCAGCTAACTGTAGTAATTGTCCTTAATACCCCTGTCTCGACTTACCTTCCGGGTTTTAAAACCCCGGAATGAATTTTGATAAACTTCCGTGTTTTACAATCCCGGCGTGTAATCTCTTTGTTGTATCCCGGTTTCTACATCCCGGTATGCAACAAAACATTTTGTCTCGGAATATAAACCCCGGAATGATTTTTAATCTCCGTAACCGCATTCCGGGATATCTAATCCTGGTACATATGTTCATGCATTCCGGTTTTGAACATCCCGGAAGGCCCATTATAATGTCTTCCGGGAATTATAATACCGGAATGATAACCTTCCGGGATATATATCCCAGTATATAGCAAGGAAAAATAAAAACACTTAAGTGTTTACCCAGTCTATGTGTACCGGTTTCTGAAATCCCATGATGCATGTTCAAATATATTCCGGTTTTATAATTCTCGGAATTCAATTTCATTGTTTTCCGAGATCAATATCCCGGAATTTAACTGTGATGGAAATGTATATTCCGGGATATAAATCCCGGAATGATGACTGAAAGTAATACTCGTAAGTTTATATACCAGGATATATATCCCAGAATGATGATGTTACATTCACATTCCGGATTTTAGTTCTCGGAATGAAATGATTACAATTTGTACTACCGGATTATATATCTCCGGAAGCACACTCATACCATCTACATTCCGGTTTTTAAAAACCGGAAAATGAGACCTAATAGGTAGGATGTTGGGATATTTACAAATAGCAGTATTATTGGTATTACGAAAAAATGGCCTGGGGTTTAGAATTGGTTGCTGGGGGTGCCAATTCTAACTCCTTATAATTTATTCATAGTTCACTATCTCTTTCATGATATTTTCATTCACTTTCTCTTCCTATCTCTATTTTCATTGGGTTTTGATTTATTTACTCTTCAGTTTCTCTTCTAGCTCATTTTTACACACTTTCTATTGTTATTTCTCTCTGACTTTCCTATCAAATTATATATCATAGCCCCTTCTCTTCCTATATCTTATTAGGTGTGAGTGTGATTGGATTGTCAAAGCATCTTTATCTATCTTCATCTCCATTGAATAAAGAGTGGTGTACACACAAAGACAGTAGACCACTAGAGAGATAGGAAGAGATGAGAGATAAGTGATAAGTATGATAAATGATGTGATGTGTTTGGAAGAAAGAGATAGAGATAAAAAAGGGCGTCCTGAGGTGTCTGTACTGTTTAGTGATTTGTGAATTATTGTTGTCTCCATTAACATCACTCACCATATATTTCATTTCTCTCTCTTCTGTTTCTACATCTGGGTGTGAGCTAAAAGAAGAGTGAATATAATATTTTTCCTCATCAAATATTTCATTTCTCTCTTTTAGCTTACAATCACTCTTTAGGTGTTGGTAAATTTTGGGTACGAATGAAATTCTATTGCATTTGAAAACTGGATTACCTCAATCAATGCAAATTTTTTAGAAGGCGGAACTTCAACAAGTGTAAAATACAATCATTCCTCAAGATTCGGTAAAATGACATTTTACTCTATTCTTATCCAAAATATACACTATACCTCATTTTAGAGACACAGTTTAGGAACTGAAAAACAATTGCCGATAATAGTTAGTTATAATTTCAACTATTGATCAATAATTTGGAAAAGATCATATTAAATATAAACTCATTTACATTATATATTACTAATGTTAGTATGTTACCACTACAAGAAATCACGGTGTCGATAACATGTTTTCTAATAAAAAAATGTTACTGATGGTTAAGATTGTCTGTATTGTAGCAGCAAGTAATTTTTTTTTTTTGCAGGATTGGTTATCGCCAACTTACCGATAGTCAAGGCTGTCTTTATTCAGAAATGACCACGCAATTACTGGTGGCCTAAGATATGGGTAATTTGGCTGACTTAAAAATAGTTTAGCCATCATTTGTCGACGTCAAAGCCGTTGGTAATTTCAAAAAATTTAAAATTACACACAACTGATAACTTGGCGGGAATTTGAAAATTTTATCGTGGGTACTTATTGACTCATTCAAAACTTTGTTAGTAATCTAGAAGAATCTTGTAAAACCATTGGTAACTAATCGACGGTGTAAACTTACGATAACCTATAAATAGACATTCGTGGAACTCATTACGCAAGCTTCCTTCTTCTTCTCACGTTCGTATAAATTATGAATAATGATAGCTTTAATAGCCGTAAAATGTTCATTTTCATGCACACGAGAATGTGACTTTTAAGAATTTTTCATCAAGCTGACATATCTATTCGTAGCAAAATGAACTTTTTTGTTTCGAAAATAGCTTTGTGTGAGTTATCGTCAATAAAAATTATTCAGAAGTTACTTACGGCCTAGGCCAAGACCCTTGGTAATTAGCGACAGTTTCTGAATAGCCGATAAAAAAATTATCGACGAGGCCAATACCTACAACTTTTTGACCGTTGATATTTTTGAATCTTCAACGGTTTTTTAGTGATTAGGTTGTCGATAATCAACATTTTTATTGTAGTGTACTTATTGACTCATTCAAAACTTTAAAAGCTATTAATGGTTTAAATGCCGATAAAAATATCAAGTAAATTAATTTTTAAATTAAATAAAATTAAAGATAATTAAAAAAAAATACTAAAACTTATAAAAAGTAAGTTATTAAAATTAGAGATAAATGGATATGCAATGTAAGTGTAAAGAAGTTTTACACTAATATTTAATTACATTGTGCCACAAAGGATCAACCAGTTACATTTATTTTAGATTTTAATTAAAATAAACATAAATGTCTGACGTGGCGGAAACCAATTGAATGCATGTGTAAAAAAAGTTTACACCGACAATGCATCAAACAATTTCTCTTAAATAATAGTTTTATAAAATTAGAACTATTAAAACTTATAGTTAATAGAACTGTATATTATTAAAAAGTAGTTATAAAATATATAAAAAAAAATTAATTCTATTAAAAAATTTAAAATATTTATAACTTCAAATGTTAATCGATGGTTTTGATAAATTATATTAATTATTAAATAAAATATAAGATACCTACACCTAATATTTTACGAGTTTTTCATTCTTGTATAAGCTTCTATGGTTGACTTGCAAGAGTAAACAATCTGTCCAAGAAATGTCAAAAAAGACAAAAGTCACTTTTCAAACTGAGACATGTATCACATCCGCTAAAGTAAGTACAAGGTCTGGTACTGGGCCTGGTAGACGATGTCAGATGGTAGACGATGTCTTGCCTGAGTATATAATGTCTTCACTTGGTGAGAGACGATGTCTTTGATATGCACAGACAATGTTAGCTTGATGGTGGATGATGTTCTCAGGTCTTTGTGGATGATGTTCAAACATTAAGTCTTTGTTTTCAAATTTAAAAGATTAAGTTTTACTCCATGTTCATCCAAACCCTTATAACTTTATTCTTATTATCATCAAAACATACGAAGGGTTTTTAACCTGTCATTGAGACTTAATAAAATGTCCCTAGAACATTCCATGTCGCCCATGCATTGTTCCAAGTTACGATGGAATTGGTTGGAGGTCTGGACATGATTAGGAGCTTCTTCCACCACATGTTGTTGTACTAAAAGAGTTGGATGGGTGGTCCTCAATTGTATTTGATTCTCTAAGAAAGGTTGATGGCACTCAGCTCTCTGGTGAGTGACGACCACCATGATAAGATGGGAATAAATTCATTGGCTCTCATATACGACTCCAATGGATCGAACAAAGTCCAATCAATCACTCAAGTCGAGTGTAAACTTCTTTAGTAGGAGGACAGTTAAAGTGAAGCGACAATGGTAACTGTGTTTTGCTTTTATTTGCGGTGGCTCCTATATTGTAATGTGGATTCCCACTGTCAGTACCTGTAAGGACATTTTGGTGCCCAAGTCACTAAGTGTACGGTCCTAATAATCTCTCAGAACTGACAACGAGGGGGTACCTGTAGAAGACACTTTGACGCTCAAGTCAGTACAAGTGTTGGAAGTGAATCCTCAAGTCTTAGTAGAAATCAAGTCTCAATGCTAGAAATGAATAACATGTTATATAAATGAATGATAACACCTGTATTTATAGGCTCAAAGCTCATGGCGATTCTCTCTGCATGTGTGAGGAGGATCCTTTAAGTGGGATCTCCGAACGCGCGGTCAGCCTGTGGCTATTACACTTTAGTTCGTTGTGCCTTAGCTTCCTTATGGTCGCTCAGATACTAGCTGGACAAGAGTTTTTTTTCAAGTCATTCAGTCAGCCTTATGGCAAGTGCTTTAGTGCACTCCTTTTGATTGGCTGAAATGCTTCCTAACAACTTTGTAGCTGGCCGAAACTATAAGAGTAGTAAATGAGTGAAGAGATAAGTGAGATGAGAACATGCCTGGTAGTTTTCTCTTATCTCCTTGAAATAGGAAAATGTCGATGAATCTAAGGTTATGTCAACGTCAATGGATGCCCTACGAGCAACGTGCTTCATGATTGTCCCTCATATTGTCTTGGTGAAAGGTCATTGAGCAACAGAGATTGACCCTGCCTAAATGTGACAGTTGAAGATACTAAGGATACAACAACATTAATTCTCTGCCTCAAGGATGCTAAGGATATGTCAATGTTGCTCTTTATCCTATGTGAAGCCCGCTTCACGGTTGATTCATTGATTCTCGTACTTGTCCTAGTGTCACGGGGACAGATGATGGGGGATCAGCTTGATTTTCTACCAAACCATCCTCGAGCATGGGAAGCGGTCTCGAGTTGTGTGTCTTTGACTCACCTTGAGCCGAAAAGATGCTTTTTGGGGTTGCCTTTCGGTTTTCTCTACTTGCTAACCGTGAGGCCTGGTTTAGAAGGCCAACCTATGTTTCAAACTTCTAAGGTTTGCTATATGGTGATACAGTGTTTAGCTTGTGCCACTAAGATGGTTTGCATTGTGTAACTCATGATTCAAAGATAGATTGCAATGGGTTGAATAATTAGGAAAGTTGATGACCCGGGATTTAAGGCTATTTTTCTTAGTTATTTTTGCTATTAATTTAATGAGTTAATTAGAATATTTTGGTTATTTTAGGACACTTTAGGCTTATTGCATGCATTTTGGTGCTTTTAGTTGAGTTTTGGATGTTTATGCATTTATTAGATATATGGGTTTTTCCTTGAGTTTTGTTTTATAGGTTTTATTTCAATAATTCGTCTGCAACTTGCGTGGGCCTTTTCTCCTAGCGTAGATGTTTTCTTGAAAATCCAACTGGTCAAATTGAATATCAATGAGTCAAGAACAGCATATCAAAATTTCAGCTCGATCTGACGGTAGACGAGTCTATACATGCCATTTTAAGAAAAGAGGTTGGAGTTGTTAGATGGCCAGCGTATATGCTGTAAAATGGGTCACCGCATATGCTGTAACACCCTGTTTACCGCATATACGGTAGGGACGCAGGAGCAGGGAAATTAGACCTTTAAAACATGTTTTTTAATCCTAAAACCTATCTTTTGCTCGAGGAAATATTATGAGACATTGGGAGAAGCCGTTTTAAGACCGTGAGGCGCCGATTCTTAATTGTTTCCATTTCGGTTATATACTTCCTCTCTTGTTTGGCTATGTTTTCTATGATCATGTGTAACTAAACCTCTCTTTAGCACTTGAGGCGCCAAGCCTCTAGGATCTTATGCTTTGAATTTTCTATGATTGTATAACTTTAATTTTGCAATCTATGAATTTCGTTTCAGTTAATTTTGTGTTTGATTGCAAGCAAATGTTAAACTAGTCTCTATGAGAACGAGAGTTGATTGGGAATTAGGGATTCAAGTAAACATAATTAATTAGGCCTTACCTACTGCTTAGGAATATGAGTAGAACCTAATTGTGGTGGCTAGTAATTAGGATTTAACCTTCGATTCGACATGCTAGGTGCTCGTGAAACAGACCTAGTCTTAGGGTTGAAAGTCTTACTTAGCTCGTGAAACAGTAAGTTAAGAACTTAGGCTAGATCACTGTAGATAGTAATTTTAAGTCATACAAGCGTGTTTAGTTAAATGCATGAGTGATAATTGGTGAAGCTAAACCTAGGTGCTATTTATTTTAATTGATTTCTCAACATTCTGTTTGTGCTTCTCTTTAATGCAACAACAACCAATCCAATTCCCCCCCCCCCCCCAAAACCTTTTTATTTTCCTTTTTGTTTACTGAATCATTGAATTAGAGCAAATTAATAATATTACGCAATCCTCGTCGTACGATAATCTTTTATATTATTTCGAGCAACTATGTACACTTGCAGAGGGGCTATCAAAAGTCAGCTTAAGCTAATGACTCGGAGGGTACTCGGATGCGTCAACTTGTTGTTAACATCTCCGATGATGCTGGTTATGTCAGCTTGATGTTAACAACTCAGAAGACCATGGAGTAAGTAGGCCTGATACTAATAACTCAGTGTGTGTGGAGAATTCTGATTGATCATAGTGGTCGAGACTCGAGATACTTTTAGCATGCCGAGCAAGAGGGGCGTCAAAGAACCAGAACATGTTCCATTTTGTTTGAACATGATTAATGGACGCTACCATAAATGCAACATAACCAGATATCTTTGCTAAAAAGAGAAAACAGATATGTGTGCATATAGGATCTTACTTTGGAATAAAAGGCTTCCTGAGTTCAGTTCAGGAATAAAAAAATTACATTGAGTGGGGTAATCCGTTTCGTTTCCTATGTTCAAATGGGAATCCAGAATGTCATGAAAATACATGGGAGAATCACAACTCAAAGAATATCCAAAGTTACTTCAGTAAATAGCCTTGCTACTTCAATTTTCATCTTCACTAGAACGATAGCCTTGCTTCTGGAAATAGCTGCTTTGCATATGCTATAGTTACTGACATGATATGGCATCTTTATTCATTGATTCTAAGATAGTGGCAACTCCTAATATCAGTTGCTGCTCATGATATCATATCATCAATAAGTTTCCTAACAGATATGAAAGAAGACCCATCGCTAATGACAGCTTTCCTGGCCTTCTCTTTCAACTCTTGCACCTTCTTGTGAACCATGTTATCTTTATCCATCAAATGTTTCAGCCCTCTCTCTATCTCCTCTGCCATAACAAGAGCACTACCTTTTCTGTAGTCTACTCTCAGCTCCACAGATAGTCCCCATTCCTTCACCATCATAAAAGCATTCAGCTGTTGTTCTGCATAGATAGGCCATGTCAATATTGGCACCCCAAACCACAAGCTTTCCAAGATGGAATTCCAACCACAATGAGACACAAACCCGCCAATGGCTTTGTGAGCCAGAACCTCCACCTGAGGTGCCCATTCACACAACATCCCTCTACCTTCAATCCATTCTAAGAACCCTTCTGGTAAAGTTTTCTCTTCATTGTCTGTGGTTGGTGGAGAACGCAAAGCCCACAAGAACCGAACCCCGCTACGTTGAAGTCCTAGTGCTATTTCTCTTGTTTGAGATGGATCAAAGCTTCCCCTACTCCCAAAACAAAGAAAAACAACAGAGGAAGGTGGCTGCTCATCAAGCCATTTCAAGACAAGGTCATGATGGGCTTGGTCTAAATTTGGGTTTGGATGACCTTTGAGATTAATCAAAGGACCAAGAGCATAGATTGGAGGAGTATGGTCATCAGATAATGCATCAATAGCATCTTGCTCCAACTCAGAAAAAGTATTAACAATAATCCCTTTGGTGTCTTTGAACCTCTGAGCAAGCTTGTGATAAGCAACATATCCACCATCTTGGTTAAAACAAGCATCTGGTAGAACACCTGGTGGAACTAGATTGGAGAAACCCGGAATCAACAACTCAGGATCAGAATCATTGAACACATCCTCAATTTGACGTTTCTGAATGGAAAACATGAGACCCAAAAACCCAACATTTGATGTTAAAAACAAATAAGAAGGGATACCCAGTTCATTTCCCACATCAATCATGGGAACACAGAAGAAATCTAGGACCAACCCCACAATTGGGTTTGGATAAGATGATACAATGTTTTGTAAAGTGTCTTTCACATGGGGTACGAGGCTCTCCATGTAGGTCAAGATGTAGTGTTCTGGTGATTTCCATAGCTTCTGTGAAGGTGGTTCTGCTTCAGGGATATCAATGAGTTGGATCTGAGGCTGTGAAGCCAAAAGTGTTGTGGTGTATGAGTCTGAAGGAGTGTTAGGGAACTTGATGCTGAGGACTTTGATAGAAAGATGGTTGTCATGGTTGATTAGAAGCTTTGCGAATTCGAGGGTTGAGGCCAAGTGGCCTATTGCCGGTGAGGGAATGAAGATCAACTCTGTTTTCTTTTTCATCTCACTCACTGCCCCAGCCATTATTTTCTTCGTTCTCTTTTTGTGGTGGGAGAGGAGTGTGGAGTAAATTGGAAAAAAAACATCAATAAAAAGAGGTGCGTGGAGAAAGCAAATATGAACTTTTGCATTGCATTATTGTGATCTTTTTGGCAGGGTCTACAGCCATTGATAATTCATCTTCTAGATAAAACTTGTGCATTATCAGGGTGGCGGCTTTAAGGTGGACATATGTTTAAGTTGTTCATTGGTGACCCATTCAATTAACAAAATGATCTGGGCGAAAATAAAGAGTTATCATTCATAATAGACATACATTTTCTAAGTGCAGTGAATGTGATATATGATTGATGTGATAAGAAGAGAGATAGAGAGAAAAATGAGGGTGTCTATGTGTCTGACTGTTTTTTTTTGTTACATAAGGAAATAATAAAGACAAAAAAACAAAGAAAGCAACTAGACTACTGCATCTCTGCACAGAAGCGGAATCACAGAGGACAGAGCCTCCTTCCAAACACGCATCGGACTCCCTGAATGAGAAACTTGTCTCGTCAACGCATCAGCCACCGCATTTCGATCACACGAAACATAAGAAAATTGGACCTTCCAGTACCCAACCAACATAGCTCGAATAGAATCAATAGCATCTCGTTGCCAAAAGAATCGGGTATCCCTGTTTTGACTCAAAATCTCCACAATATCCTTGCAATCCATATAACGGACTATTTCCTGGAAGCCCAAGTCCCATACTAGCTTCAAACTGGATCGAAGCGCCAGAAGCTCCGCCATGAAGGCACAACCAGTCCCATAAGAACAAGCAAAGCCCGACAGCCATCGGCCGGTGGAGTCCCTCATAAGACCACCACCACCCATCTGATTTGACCCAGCAACCCGGCTTCCATCCATATGAAGGTGAATCAAATTAGTGCCCTTCACAAACATGGTTTCTCGAGGATTCGGTGTTATCTTTCTCCATATCGCAAACTCATTCGCCGTTATCAAAATCTGCCGCCAAACAACTTGAATAGGACACGGTTGAAGATCAAAGACCGCGCTATTGCGCCAACGCTAGATACACCAGAGGGTGGCAATCACGAACGCCTGATGCGGTTCCTGTAGGATAAAATTAAACCAATCTTGGAAGGAAATCATCGCAAGAAGAGTTGGCAGCAAGCTTTGAAAGTGGCTCCATGTCAATCGCGAGCCATGGCAGTCTCGCAAGAGGTGTTCAATATCCTCATCCTGCTCACCACACCGGGGACAAGTCGCGATCAAACTCAGATGGCACTGCCGCCATCTCAAGTTCGTCGGAAGGGCACCACGACCCAGTAGCCAAAGGAAAAAAAGAACCTTCTCCGGTGCCTGAGCTTTCCAAATCACCTTCCAATCGCAGGAGCTTGGTCGATCCTTACACTGATTCATGTGATATGCGGAGGCTGTCGTGTAGACTTCTGAACTAGTTTCTGCCCACGAAATCTTGTCCTCCTCATTGGAACACAGCGGTATCCTGACTCGAACAATTTCATTGACTAACTTAAGAGGAAGAGGTGTGTGCACAGCTGTAAAATTCCACGCACCTTGAATCCAAAGGTCAGAGACCTTAAGCTCCGTATCTGAGATATGAACATAGGGAACACGATGACACAAACTCCCAATTCCCAGCCATTTAGAATACCAAAGCGATGATTGTCCATCTCCCAGACACGACTGAAACCCTTGCTTGACTGCATATCTCTATTTCAGGGTGATATTCTGCCGCCAACACCGAATTAGCTCCCACATATCTCTATTTCAACACTCGAACCCACAGCATGTCAGTATCATACACGAGGTTGTTAACCAACTTCCCCAAGAGAGCAATATTATTCTCCCGTGCACTGTGAATGCCAAGCCCTTATCCTTAGGTAAGGTCACATCATGCCAAGGCACTAAGTTCCAACTTCGACTCGGCCCTCCTTTGGACCAAATACAATTATGAACTTGCTTATCAATATGATCACAAACTCCCTCAGGGAGCCACAAAGCTTGCATAGTATATACAGGAAAATAGGACATGACAGACTTAGCCAAGCACAATCGCCCCGCCTTATTCAGAAGCTTATGTTTCCAGGACGCCAGTCGTGTGTTCATCTTATCAATTATAGGAGAAAAGATGTCCCTAGTAACTCTCCCCTTAAGGAGTGGTAGCCACAGATACTTACCAAGATTTGCTGCCCTACTAATCCCTGAAATATCTGATAATTCTTGTTGTGTCCTTTGGTCTAAGTTCCCTAAACAGAACATCCGGGACTTTTCTAAATTCACCTTCATTCCGGACGCTTGACAAAACACAGAGAGTGTGTCAGAAATCAAACGCATTTTCTCCTTAGACGCTTAGCAAAAGAGAAGAACATCATCGACGAAGAATAGGTGTGAGATACCAATACCTTCCTTTGTAATTCTAATGGGTTGCCATACACCCTCTTGGACGAGCCGCTAAATATGAATAGCAAGCCTTTCCATACAAAGCACAAACAAGTATGGAGACAGAGGGTCCGCTTTCTTGTGTTCAAGACCCCTTGGCAGTCATGTGAAATCTCTATAGTGTATTTGCCTACGCACGATTTTGTAGTCCGCAATGAACTGAATATTCCGCTCTGAATTGTTCGTAGTTCGAGGACGATGTGTATAATGTGTATTTCTGGCCGTTAATAACTCGTGCAACTAAACTGCTGCTCCGCTTCCGCGTGGCCATGCCTGTTTACTGAACCATTTTCCAATCTAACGGTCCTTGAGCCTTGCATCCTGTCTTTTTCCTGGATGTGGTGAATGGTCTCTCTTGCAATGGTTCTCTTCATCATTACTCGTGTGCAACTTACTTTGCGGAAGCAAGGGTTCTAATTCAACATGTCTCCAAAAATTACAATAGACCAGCAGATGCGTTAGAAAGAATGGGGCTTAGAGAGAAGGAATAGTTAAAAACTCAGAGTTCTCCTCCACGGAAGTTCTTCCTTTGGTTGAGCGTGACTAGTTTTATTTTTGGTGTTATGTTTTTTCTTTGTTGTTTTTTTAGCTTTCCAATCTAAAAAACACTTTAAAAAGTAGTGACTCTATTAAATTTATGAATCCTATATTGATGCTAAAAATAATTTTTCATTGTATTTGATATATATTATATATTTTCAAAAAAATTATACTAAAATCTCAAAGGTAAACAAGTTAACGCACCAATTCAAAAATAAATAAAAAACTAAAACTGAAAAACTCAATCCCATCCAAACAGCTACAAATTGGATTGGATATGATTTAAACATAGAGACATATCCATTAAATAATAAAATAACAAAATTGATGGGGTTTGATCAAATGGTTTTTCCTTTCGAAATTGTTTCAATCAAATTTGTGAACGCTTCTAAAGATTAGGACCCTTCTTAGTTCTTATAGGCTAAGTAGCTTTTTCATCTACTGCTAGTGACGATAGTGTAAGGAGTAATGATTCATTCGCATAAACTTTATCTTTCATTTCATTTTCACTCACCTTTTCTTCCGATTTTTCTCTGCATTTTATATCACATCATATATCATATCACTCATTTCTCTCTCTTATTTTCATATGTCACTCTTAGTGTAAATGATATTAAAGTGTAAGTAACATATTATTCATAGAGTAAGTGATGATTTGTTGCTAAAATTTCCTAATATATTCTAGACAATGACTTCTAGAAAACATAATGCAAGAAAAATAAATGTACATACAACAGTAAAGCAAGAATTGTCTCTTCAACCAAATACTAGTTGTTTTGTCAAAGATTTTTTGATTAAACACGTAAAGGATTGTCCAACAACAATTACATAATGTGAGAGTAAAATATCAAAAAGCAATTCAGATAGATAAGAAAATTAAGAATAAGTATGCCCACTCAAGCCAATACATCCCGGTGATACATGAAACAAAAACCCTAAAAGTCATACATAGCAGAGGGTTATTTTCTTTCTTTTGAAACAACGCTTAACAACTCATCCGACTCTACCGAAGCTATAATCTATGCAGCCACCATGGAAGCCAATATCACTGCTTCAACAGCATCGACATGAGTCAAATCGACAACACTGAGAACATGAAAAGGAGGAAACGACTTCTATACAACCCAAACAAACAACAATAACAAAATAAAGGTGATGAGGTAAATGGATACGACAAAGGCAGATATAATGACAGATATGAACGAGGATCCACCTTTAGGACAACTTTCCCAGCCATCTCTTTAACCTTTTCTATAAGGGGAAATTTGATTTTGTTTTTTTTAGAATAACTTGCAGATAGTTAACATTTTAGCTAATGAAATCTTAGTGGATGAATGTTTATAATAATTTAATCAAATCAATTTGTGAAAGTTTCACTGAGAAATTGAGAATGTTAAGTAGAGTAAAAGTGATATGAGAATTTAATCATACTAATTTTAAAAATTGATAGACTAAATTTGTTATAACAATTATACGGGGACAAAAATTAGATATCAACTATAGTAGAGAATAAAAGTGCAATAAAGACAGAGATTTTTAAAGAGGCTTATAGCGACAAAAGTAGTGCCAGGAGAGATATCTTTACCATAAGGCCTAAGACAAGAAGGGGAGATGGAAAAAGGAAATTGATTTTCGAACACACAAGTCTGGCATTCAATTGATATATGGGATTCTGACTATAAAAAACCGTAAATAATTTTTTTTTGGTTATAAGAGAAGAAAGAAAAACAAACTAGCTACTCAACGCGTCAAGGTACATAGACGCATAGATAAACGACGAAGGCTGTTTCCAGACCCGCTGAGGAGTTCGATCACGCGCTGCTTGCCTCGCAAAACAATCCGCAGTGTTGTTTTCCTCCCTTGCGACCTTGATAACGGTTACATTCCAATCTCAGCTAAGCATATCCCTCACTTTTGCGATCCCCTCCCTATCCCAGAAGGTGCTAATATCATTACGAATCTGTAATAGCCTCACCACATCCTCGCAGTCACACGCACAGATGACATCGCGAACACCCAACTCCTATGCATGGACCAAACCCAACTCAACTGCCCAAACCTCTGCGAGGAATGCGTTCCCACGGGGAGAACTCGCCGACACTGCGGAGCGCCGACCGCGAGCAGAATCAATTAACACAGCAGCCCCACCCATAGTTGCACATCCTGGAATCCAACTCCCATCAACCAGCAGCTGAAAATGTGCCATACGAACAACTGTCCCCAAAGGAGAAAGATGCTTTGAACCGAGATGTGTCCGCCAAGCAGTGACATCCGATAGAACCCGCTGCAGCACATGGTTCAACCCCCACTTGTTCTCCCCCAAACATTGTTCATTCCTCCATCTCCATCCCCACCATAATACAGCCACCCCCAAAAGACATTGTTGCTGCCTAAGTAAACTCACAAGCCAAGACGAGAACGGGACATTGGAATCAAGAGGTGATAAAATTGAGTCAAACTGACGCCAGAGCAAACAAGAACGGGGACCTTCGCGAAAGAGATGCGGCAAACTCTCAACATCTGCACCACAACGCGAGCAAGAAGCTGACCCGCTGAGATGATTCTGGTGCCTCTTCTCATTAGTGGGAAGCCCTTCCTTCATAAGAAGCCATAGAAAAAATCAAATTTTCTCAGGAACCTTACATCGCCAAACACGCTTCCAGGGCCCCGCAAGTGCACGATTGATTATCGAAGTAATATAAAAGATATCGAACCTAAGGGATAGGTGTCCAATTATTAATTTATTTAGAACTTTGTGCTGAAATTTAAATATTGATTTTGGTTTTGGTTTGTTGTTAGAACAAAGACTAGAAATAACATAAATAAATAGAGACAAAAGATGATGATGAGATTTAAGTACTTGGGTTGAATTATATAGCTTATAAAATATGCTAGTAAACTCCTACTTAATTTCTGAATTTTAGAACCAAGTTCATGATGCTATAGCCTATGGTTTCTACAAATTAATTCCTTACAAATGTAGAACTTTCTTCCTAATTACTAAATTCAATTCCTTGCAATTTAGAAAAAACCAAAAAGAAGATGAAGAAAGAATTCAGGCCAACATAAAGCTAACTCTATCCTAATTCCTTAGTAATATATCATATAGCTTTTTTAAGTCCTATTTCCCTTACTACTTACCGATTTCCATTGTTATAAGCAATAAGCAAGAACTCTTGTGCGCATCAAGATGAAATAAAGAACAAGGAAATAAAATATGAACTTATAGCAATATTATTCAGAAATAAGAAGAAGAAAACTAAGACATAAAATATAAACTAAAACAACCCAAGTAACTTAAAGAAATTAGCCAAGCATGGCTAATAGAGGCATCGAATTACCTTGGACTAGGAGCTCAAGAATGGCTTCCCACAATTCCTAGGAACAATGCTCTTAAGAGAGAAAGAAGAATACTTGTTGTATTCTGAAAAGGTGTGTTTTACAAGTGAAGCAAAGGTCCCTATTTATAGTAAAATTCTGTCCTTCAGCGCTTGGGCGTTGGGATCCCAACGCTTGGGCGTTGGGTGCAATTAAATTCCCACGTTCAGACAGAGGCCCAGCGCTTGAGCGCTGGGTGCACTTTCCTACTCAGATCCTAGTCAGAGTCACAACGCTTGGGCGTTGGACTTCCAACGCTTGAGCGTTGGGTCATCTGCTGGTTCATCTTCAAGCTTTGCTCTCCTTCATGGTAGTAGTGGGTTTTCAATGTCTTCAATGGCCTCCAATCAGCCCCTCTTTACTTTTGAAACCTCTTTCCCACTACCATCAATCCTTCAAGCCTTATTTTCCATGTGCTTAATTTAGAGAGTGTTGGTTCATATTCTTCTTTTTCACTTTTGGTCCTCTCTTTGCTAGCATTTTAATTCTGGCCCTTTAACTTGCTGAAACTTCACTTTTCATCCTCCACTCTTGAACTTTGCACTTTTAGTCCTTCTTTTCCTGAAACTTACAAATCGGTCCCTTGACAAAAATGATAATTATACCAGCTTTCCTAAAAATAACTCTAAAAATTCCTAAAAATATAAAATAAAGTTTTAAAAACCAAATAAAAGCTAATCTATATGCAAAATGCAAAATAAATATAAAATCTACATAAAAAGAATAAAAATCCTATATGAGACTAAAAAATAACAAAATAAAAAGACTAAAAAGACCCTAAAAATATCATATAAAATCCAGTCATCAGCATTCCTTTATGAAAGTATGAATTATTACAATGCAAGTAACCAAGAACCTGACCAATGAAAAAACAAAATGGTAATTATAGTCCAACAAACAAGTTAGCAACTTCATTTGCATTTCTATATGAAAGTATGGATTATTACGATGCAAGTAATCCAGCACTTAACCAATGAACTATTACAAAGTATAGATTTTTTTACCTTGAAGGACAGATATTTGCATTCCTTTATGAAAGTATGAATTACTGGAATGAAAGTCATGAAGCACAGACCAGGAAAAAAATCTTAACTATACTCCAGCATACAAACTAACCAGCAATATAATCTAAACGTATTCACAACTCCAACTATATAAACTAACCACTTCAAAAAAAACTAAACCAAAACTCCTCTCCCTGTAACTTCTTTGCTATAAATTTTCATATAGGATATACACCCACCCTTGCAGATTAGCATGCTTGAAATTCTAGTGTTTGGAACTCTTGCAGCACCCTTTATATAATAGTAAATAATGCTTCTTACTTTAGTTATCAGAGGATCCTTAAAGTCAGCAATTACTAAAGATTCATGTGCTCTGTAGTATGAATGCATTGATTTAATAATAACTATTAGGGATACAGGAAAAACTAAAAAGAAAACATCTCAACGTTATGTTGGTTACATACATAATTTTTTTCAATCAACAGCAAGTTACTTTGAGTAATCAGACAGACTCTGATCTACCTTATCACACTGAATCCTTAAATCACGTGAATTTTTTATGAATATCTTCATTGTGAATAACGGATCTCTTCATTCAATGCACTTGACCATTGAAGGCATAGAATGGATGTTCCGATGGAGTAGATAGCTTACAGCAGTCTGAAACTCGGAATATCTCCTCTTTGGTTCAACTTGATGTAGACATGTTGAGATATCTGAATCCTTTAACATGTCCGAAAGAACATTACATTTAATGTTGTTGCTTGTGTGAACGAGCAAGCATTTAATGCTGAGAATGACTGAGCGCATGGGCTTTTAATGCTTCGGTAAAGAGTGAATAAATTCCTTTTGTTTATTCACAAACGTTGTACCTTGCCTTGAGAGAGTAGCCGTTGACAATCTGACACTTCACCATGCGATTTCAGAGATGTTCCTCAGGGACTGGTCTTCCCAACTTTAGACAGCTCATAAATAAATTTCGTTAAATATTTAATGTCTTATACATAATCTCTTAAATATTTAGACAATAATATCTTAAATATTTAGACAGCTCATATTTTTTCCAAATAAAAAGTTATAGAAAAAAATACATACAATATGAAAAGCAAAAGAGAATAGAGAGAACAGTCTTATACATAATGTCTTAAATATTTAGACAATAATGTCTTAAACAGCTCATATTTTTTCCAAATAAAAAGTTATAGAAAAAAATACATACAATATGAAAAGCAAAAGAGAATAGAGAGAACAGTCACAGTTGCATAAGTACATTTTGTGATCTGCATCAACAAAAGCTGACCTATTAGAATCACAATCTTGCTTGCCTAATAATGGGTTGCATCAGGCCATAGTTTCTGAAATAATTTGACACCTTAATTCATAGAATCTTAAAAAGGAGCAATTCCATCTAGGAAACACAACAACAGCTATCAGTTGCTACCTATCATATCATCAATAAGTTTCCTAACAGATATGAATGAAGATCCTCCACTAAGGACAGCTTTCCTGGCCACCTCCTTCATCTCTTGCACCTTCTTGTGCACCATACTATCTCTTTCCATCAAGTGTTTCAACCCTTTCTCTATCTCCTTTGCCATTACAAGAGGACTACCCCTTCTATAATCCACTGTCAGCTCCACTGCTAATCCCCATTCTCTCACCATCCTGAAAGCATTGAGCTGTTGTTCTGCATAGATAGGCCATGTCAATGTTGGCACCCCAAACCACAAGCTTTCCAAGATGGAATTCCAACCACAATGAGACACAAACCCACCAATGGCTTTGTGGGCCAGAACCTCCACCTGGGGTGCCCATCCACATATCATCCCCCTTCCTTCCTGTTCCATCCATTCTAAGAACCCTTCTGGTAAAGTTCTATCTGCATTGTCTGTGGTTGGTGGAGAACGCAAAGCCCACAAGAACCTAACCCCACTCCGTTGAAGTCCCAGTGCTATTTCTCTGGTTTGAGATGGACCAAAGCTTCCCATGCTCCCAAAACAGAGAAAAACAACAGAGGAAGGTGGCTGCTCATCTAGCCATTTGAAGATACGGTCATGCTGGGCTTGGTCTAAACTTGGATTTGGATGACCTTTAAGGTCAATCACAGGACCAATAGCATAGATTGGAGGAGTATGCTCATCAGATAATGCATCAATAGCATACTGCTCCAACTCTGAAAGAGTGTTGATGATAATTCCTTTGGTTTCTGTGAACTTCTTAGCAAAATTGCAGCAGGCAACAACTCCTTCTTCATCTCTCCTATAAAAATGATCAGGCATAACACTTGAAGGAACTGGACTGGGAAAACCTGGAACCAACACCTCAGGATCAGAACCATTCAGAAAATCCTCAATTTGACATTTCTGAAAGTGTAGATAGAAGCTCAAAAATCCTGCATTTGATGGGATGAATAAATAAGAAGGGATACCCAGGTCCTTTCCCGCATCAATCATGGGAACACAGAGGAAATCTAGGACCAGCCCAACAACTGTGTTTGAATCAGAGTTAGTATAAGATGATAAAATGTTTTGCATAGTGGACTTTACATGGGGTTTGATCCCCTCCATGAAGCTCCAGAGGAAGGATGCTGTGGGTTGAGGTACAAGTGTGTGATCCTGTGGTGGTGGTTCTACATCAATGATTTTGATTTGAGGTTGTGAGGCTAAAACTGTTCTGATGTAGGATTCTGAAGAGGGAGTTGCTAGGTTCTTGATGTTGAGGATTGTGATAGAAAGATGGTTATCACTGTTGATAAGGAGTTGTGCAAGTTCCAAGGTTGAGCTTAAATGGCCAATCAATGGTGAAGGAATAAAGATCAGCTCTGCTTTCTTCTTCTTCATGTCAACCATTCTTCCCAATGGTTTTTTCTTAATGTGGTAGAGACTGAAAACTGGGGGTTGGTGACTTTTGGTGTACTGCTTCACTACTAGAGCCTCTTAGTAGGTAAGGCACTTTGTAAGTGAGTTTGCCTCTAATCTTCAACTTCAATTCATCTTTTATAACACAAGTCAACAGAAATGGCAATGAAATGGGCACTAGTTTACTAGTTCAAAGGATCTAATTCAATGAATACTCTAAGCATATAAGACAATTCAGCTAAGTACAATAAAGTAAAAACAAAAAAATAAGTGTGTAAAAAGAATAAGTATACTATTAAGTGTATGTTTGAATTTTCATTTAGTCTAAGATCAACCCATGTTGAATTTGATTTAAAATCTCATTTCCTTCGATTCACCTTAAACTTAACATGTTGATTTTTTTTTCCCATTTATACCTTAAGATAATATAATCATATATGTGCCTACATCAACGCAAAAATAAACAAACACTAAACATAAAAGTTGCTTTGAATATGAATATATTGTCATATATACTACAACTGGAGGGCACGCCAACAGGTGATGTAATTGCACCATTTGCTGCAATTAAATACTCTGAATAATATGGGTTTTTTTTTAATATTGAAAATAATTTAGTGAAATATGTTAAAAAAATTTAGTGAAGTATGGTTGTTTTTTACATGCTAGAGGTGACATGACGAAAAGACAAGAGTCGCAAGATTTTTCATGACTTGGGTAGGGAGTCACACGGATTTTTACGACTTGCAACTTCGTACGGCAAGGGTTTCAAAACTGTCGCCTAAAGATGGTAAGCTGCCAAAAAATAGTGACAGTTTTTTACGCCACGCTTTTAAAACCGTGGCAATTTACCATCTTTAAGTAACGGTTTTGAAACCGTTGCCTACGAAGTTGCAAGTCGCAAAAATCCATGTGACTCCCTGCATAAGTCGTTAAAAATCTTACGACTCCTATCTTTTCGCCATGTCAGCTCCAACATGTAAAAACTATCATATTTCACTAATTTTTTTTTAACATTCTGAGGTTTTTTTTTTACAATATTAAAAAAAAACCCGAATAATATGTCATTCTTAAAATAATAATGGAATAAGTTTTTTAACCTCTCTGCTATGTCATCTTCGGGGTACAATTTTTTTTTATATTTCCACACAGGTATTATATATTTCTTCTTTCCATGTTACATCATTTTTTTTTTTGTCAACTGTTTTCTTGTGTCATTGAAGTTTTTTTTTTTTTTTTTTAATACTTGTGTCATTGAAGTTAACAGGGAAAATTTTAAGAAATAACAATAAATAACCGCAATCAAAATACAAAAAAATTAAGTTGAAAAACGAGAACAAACTAGACCCGTCGTCCCAATCTCACCCCAATACCTAGTACCTTACACTCCCATAAAATAAATATTAAACTAAATCAAATATATATAAGCTTCAACCTTGAAGTGCTATTGATTTACATTTAAAAATAAAGAATTTAGGTAGTGTTTGGCCTAATTTTTTTTTACTTTTAAGTTAAGTTGGGCCAAACACAATTTTGTATAAAAAAAATAAGTTATTTTTTTTTACATAGAAAATGTTGAAAAGTAACTTTTAAATAAAAAGTTAATTGAGGGAACTTTTTTCTAATAGGTTACATTTTTCACTCCCCACCGCCCCGGCCACAACCGCCTTCGGCCACCACCACCGTGTTCAGCCACCACCACCGCCTCCGGCCACCACCGCCACCTCCGACCACCGCTGTCGCCTCCGACTACCACCACCGCCTCCGACCACCACCGCCCCCGGCCACCACCACCACCACCACCGCCTCCGACCACCACCACCGCCTCTGGCCAACACCACCGCCTCTGACCACCACCGCCCTCGACCACCACCACCTCCGACCACCACCACCACCGCCGCTTCAGTCGTCTTCTCCGGCAGCACCCTCGCCAGAAAAAAACTTTATAAATATTTTACCAAACAACTTTTAAGTTAAAAAAACAAAAACTGGCAAACAGCTTTTGCCTTTTTTTTTTAGATCTTATTGTGAGTTTTAATTTAAAAGTAACTTTTAAGTTAAAAAAAAGCTGGTCAAACGCTATCATCTTTAACATATAGTTTTAGTCTCCCTCTTGGTTCACCACCACAGTAAACAATTTGGGACTTCTCCAACGGCCTATTTTTAACCTCCATCATTACTTTACATACCACAAGGCTGATGTGATACTTGTTCCACCACTACGTTCCGCCATTACAACCAACCCCAACACAAAACTGTATTCCTCTGTTGTTTTTCTATGTTTTGGGAGCTGGGGAAGCTTTGGTCCATCTCAAACAAGAGAAATAGCACTAGGACTTCAACGTAGTGGAGTCAGGTTCTTGTGGGCTTTGCGTTCTCCAATAACCGCAGACAATGAAGAGAACATTTTACCAGAAGGGTTCTTAGAATGGATGGAAATGGAAGGTAGGGGAATGCTATATGGATCATGGGCACCCCAGGTGGAGATTCTGGCTCACAAAGCCATTGGTGGGTTTGTGTCTCATTGTGGGTGGAATTCCATCTTGGAAAGCTTGTGGTTTGGGGTGCCAATATTGACATGGCCTATGTATGCAGAACAACAGCATAATGCTTTTATGATGGTGAAGGAATGGGAATTGGCAGTGGAGCTGAGATTGAACTATAGAAGGACTAGTGCTCTTGTAATGGCAGAGGAGATAGAGAAAGGGCTGAGACACTTGATGGATAAAGATAGCATGGTTTACAAGAATGTGCAAGAGGTGAAAGAGAAGGCCAATAAAGCTGTCCTTAGTGGCGGATCTTCATTCATATATGTTAGGCAACTTATTGATGACATGATTAGCAGCTAGCAAATGATGTTTTGCTTCATAGATGGAGTTGCCACTTTCTTAGCATATGTAAGCAATTATTTCCAGAAGCGCTTCATTATTCTAGTGAAGCTCAAAATTGAAAAAGTTGTGTGTTTGTGTATGTAAAATTTACTGTGGATATTCTCTCTGTTCAGCTTCTCCCATGTATCTTCATGACACTCTGTATTCCCAATTTTTTTTTTGTGACAAACTCTTTATTCCCATTTGAACTCCGTTCCAACCTTGAGGACAAAGCTGATTTTTGGAGGGGAGTATTCTTAGGGTTCTAAATATTAGGGGTTTAGGTTTATATTAATTCTATCTTTTAATTTAAGAGTCTAACTTTTATTTTAGGAGTCTATCTTTTATTTAAGGAGTTTGTCTTTAACTTTTGTAGTCTATATATTATTCTTAAGGTTAAAGTCTATCTTTACTATGATTAGTTTATTATAAATAAAAGCTCTCTTATTAAGTTAGGGGTAGCATTTTGATTATTGCTTTAGTGAAAGGTTTACCTTTGGAAAGGGGTTCTCTTGTAAAAGAAGGATTTCCTTCCTTTTTGTCTTCCTTTTGTCCAAGTGTTCTACCCAATTTTATTTTTCTCGATTTTCGTCCACGAACAATGGACTCAACAATATATCCTTGTAAAAGAGACTTTAATAATTCAAGCAGCTACTTCATTAAACATTAAACAGGAAGACATGCTTTGGATATAAAAGTAACCCATGATGAAACTCAATTCTGAAAAAATCTTTCCAAATTATGTTTTTAAGCCTTTTTCTTCCAAATTTGAAAATAATGAATCACGTCTATCATATTCATTGCTTTGGAATAATTTGAAGTTTCAGTATAAAGCAAAAGGATAACATTTAGAAGCCCCTCTGAGTCTATCAGTAAAAGTAATCCTTGAGCCAGTACAATCAAGTTCTTAACAATGTAGCATTTCATAGAATCTTGTAAGGTATTTGTCATGAAGCAGAATGGTTAGTTTTTCAACTTTCTTGCTATTTCAGCAATGTATTTACCCTGGTAAAAGGCCTGCTGCAGTTCTAGCTCTGTAGGTTGGCGAGATCCATCTCCTGCAAAAGTTCCGGCGCCATATGGGGATCCTCCTTTCACCTCATCCACCTCAAACATGCCACTTCCAAATGTATATCCAAGGGGAACAAAAAGCATACCATGATGAGCTAATTGAGTTATAGCAGTCAATCTGCAGACAAGACATAGAGTATGTTCCGTTATGCATTCTCTAGCCACGTCTACAGAAAAAAGTGGCGAGTAAAAAGCTAATGAGAGTAGATTGTGTGAGAGAATCAATTCTAGATGTTGCAAAAGCGGATCCAAACTTGCACATAAGGAGGAAACTGAACTAAAATTAAGCAGTCATAGGCTCATAGCAGTAAACCAACAGATAAGAGTTATTGATTGTAATATTTCATACCGGTTATGCAAGCAAATATCATGCATAAGCTTTCCTAAGAAAAATTTGTTCGAAAATGTGTGATGAACAGTTAACTCCGTCTATGCTTGCATAGTCGGTCTTAAGCCCGAGTAAAGGAGGAAGGTTGTGTTGAGCTTTCCGGCAGCCGGAAGCCAATGTAAAACTGACCAGTATCTTCAATAAGAATCAGTGATCCATATAGCAAACTTCACTTAGTGGGATAAGTCATTTTGTTGTTGTTGTTGTTGTTGTTGTTGTTGTTGTTGTTGTTGTTGTTGTTTATGTGTGATGAACAATTGCATGGAGGATGGGTCCAATTTGTATATTGTGATTATTATTACAGAAAAGAGGTTTGTTTCCTTTGATGTTAAATTGAGATGAATCAAATAAAACATTATGCGAGTAAAATCAAGAGGGATACTCACGCTGATAGTTCCTGGCCTCCCCCATAAAAACCAGTACTCCAGAAGACTCCGGCAGGTTTACCTGCGAGTGCTTGGGATGCCCATAACCCACCAGTGGCATCAAAGAAGGCCTTGAGCTGGCTTGGCATCATGCCGAAACGAGAAGGAAAACCAAATATAACACCATCAGCCTCCGGAAGCTGTTCTGGCCTGATATCTGGTACATCATCTGGTCTAGAAGGGGCCTTCATCTTTTCCAAAATTCTATCCGAAAGCGTCTCAGGTACCTGTTATCAGCAAAGAAACTCCAATGTTTGAAGTTACCCTAATTGATAAGGGACCCAAATATTTGCTAGACACTAGCACATTCTAACTGAATTGAAAAATTACCCGCCAGAGTGTTGCTTCAACACCTTCAACTGCAGCAGCCCCTCTGTGCACTTCTCTAGCCATAGTGTCCACATGTCCATACAAGGAGTAATAACTGCAAACATTGATGTGGTACAAAAGGTTCATAATACCATAAAGAGAAATGCTATATAGTCCGAATAACTCCTAGCACATTTGCACAAAAAAAAGGATATAGGTTCCTGGTAGTCAGCGAAATCCCGCATTCACGCAATCAAGCATTTTCACTCGGAATGTGAGTCAGGCTAAAAATGATTGAATGCGTGTGGGATTCCGCTGACGGCAAGAAATCCAAGTTCGAAAAAAAAAACCTTCCACCAAATTGGTAGTTTATGAAAAAACATAAAATAGATACAAACTATGTTCAGCCATATGTCTGCTTGCAGTTTCATCTTTACGATTTCTGTAAAGTTCAGCCTTTTTGAACCCTAAAATGCAAATTTCTTAGTTCATATCTTAATTTGACTAATATTTGGGTTGGAGTATCTTTACCTTTCAGGAAAAGGAGCAGTTGAAAATATACTTACACAATGTAGACCTTGGTGGTAGCCATCTTTGAGGTGTTGGCTCAA
The DNA here is from genome assembly GCA_030819835.1 of Acmispon strigosus. Lineage (NCBI taxonomy): Eukaryota > Viridiplantae > Streptophyta > Magnoliopsida > Fabales > Fabaceae > Acmispon > Acmispon strigosus. The sequence goes on along the minus strand of JAUAMA010000005.1, from coordinate 38,330,648 downwards.
CTTGAAACGCAAATCACAATTACCTCTGTACTTGTAAATTACAGTACTATCCCCTGGAAGACAAAAATATAAAGCAATTAGGATGGGAAGAGGAACAGGGAAATTGGAAAGTTTTGAGATCACAACCTATAAAGTGATATGGATGAACTTGGCTGATGAAAACTGATCAATGAATTTTTTAAATTAAATCAAAACTTATGTAATAATGAACTAATTCAGAAAATACCAGGGCATGTCCCCTATGAAAATCCCAACAAATTAAAGACTGCTCTTGCATCAGAGACTACCCCAGGAAAATATTATCAAGCTACCTCCATAAAAGATGAATGAAAGAATGAGATAAACAGGCAAGAAACTATAGTAGTGAGTTCCAGAGTGATGATTTTGAGAAGAAAAAATACACAAACCCATACAAGCGAATTCATCCTAGAAAGAAGTTACGCAAATTCCATCGTACGGATATAAAAGGGGCAATATTTGAGGGATTATTATAAGCCTAAAGATAAAGATGAGAATCAAAACCTACGGAATTTGATTGATGAGACTATAACCCAGTTAGCTGAGGATAAATCGCAGAAAACGATGGCATATGTTTAATTATTTTACTCCCTCTGTCCCTACTTAACTTTAAGTCCTCATTTAAAAGTTTATCAATTTAATTAATTTTTTTTTATATTAACATTTATCTATTTCAATAAAGGTAAATATGAAAAAATTATAATTAATATTTTATAGATACGGTAAAGTAATTTATATTTTGGGAAAAAAAATTCAAAAACAAAACAATAGGTTAGGGACAGAGGGAGTAGGGGTTAAGAACAAAACATGCTTACATATTGGTTGGTAGGGGTGTACAGGACCCGGTCATGTCTCTTGATTCGTCCCGGTCCGTGTCCCTTAAACTCGCATCTCTTTGGGTTTCTTCGGGTTTAGGACGGGTTTGAGTTTAAAAATTGAACCCGGTCAATATTTAGGGCCGGGTGAAAGTCAAGTTCAACCCGTCCCACAAACACCATTTACACACTAACTTCAAAACATAGTTTTGAATATCTTCATTTATAGTCTGGTTTCAAGTGTATATAATTTGTATTCTTTTATCTAATTAAGGCCCTGTTTGGAAAAGCTTATTTGAGCTTATATTATAGCATAAGCAATTACGCAAGCGTTTGAGAGAGTTTATATAAATAGCTTATGACCTACTTATAAGCTGTTTTGAGCTTATTTTCATAAGCTATTCAGAGTAGCTTATGAAAAAGAGCTTATGCTTATATATAGCTTATTTTCAATTCATTATAATAAATTTCTTATAAGATCTTATTAATAAGCGCTTATGGTCATAAGCGCTTAATTAAGCTGTTTTCCCAAACAGGGCCTAAGTATATTGTTATGAAAAACTCCGGTTTGTCTTTTTACATAATGATATGTATTTATAATTCTTTGGTGAAATTTGAAATTGATATTTAATTTGTCATTCGGGCCAACCCGGACCCGTCGTTTTGCAGTCGGTCTGTGTTAAACCCACACCTTATCGGGCTTCTCCGGATCTAGTGGCAGGTTTAGGTTTAGAAACTGACCCTATCGGTATTTAGGTTCGGGTAAAAGTCAAGACAAACATTTCCCAACCCGTCCCATGAACACCCCTATTGGTTGGTGTTGAATCGGATAAAGTACTAAAATTTACGTGGCACTGGTGTTGATTTGCCGTGTCGCAAACTACTAGGTACTTCCGTGTGGATTTTTGTTGTTAGAGTGAACTGTGGATAGAATAGATTTTTGAAAATGAATTGAAGTGAAAATGATTTAATTGGCAATGACCCCGTTTAAATAGAGGTTTATTGAAAATTTGGAACTCATTGGAGCTTATCTATTAAAAAAAGCATTATACAAACTCTGATAAGTGATTTTAAGTTTGCATTCAAACGGGTTCAATATCTAATATACATATGATAGAAAACCATGCACCAAAACATGTGAAGTAATAACCATTACTTTAATATTAAAATATTGAACGATTGAGACTAAATCAATAAAATGATTGAAATGTCCTTGGTAATCCAACTCTCTTTCTCTGGAGCACCACCCTCTCTCCTTCCACTATTTGAAGCCCCCAAAACCACCACTTAAGAACACGAAGGGTGGGGCTTAGAGCAGTGCCTTCGGACACCGAGGACATTGTGGGAGCACTGAGAATTGAGCAGAAATGGTGGGATGACCTAGAAGAAGGGAGCAGTGGTCCCTTGTTCGCTCAACGGAGTGGGGGTTTTTACGATGGTCAAAACAAAAAAGTGTGTCGGAGCTCCGATCTAAATAGAACGGCACGACAACTTCTATGGTCTTGTGTGGCGTTGGGGTTTCACCGTCGATAGTGGTTGCAAGTAGGGGTGAAAATAGGTCAAACAGTCTATCAGGGGCCTTAGGCTTGACTCGCCAAAGGCATCGCCTGACCCATTCATTAAAAATGTCAAGCTTAGGTTGTTAAAAAGCCTTAACTACAAAAGGTTGGGTACATGCTACCAGCAAAGCCTGTTTGGCCTGATAGGTTAGCATGTTTACATAATATTATTTTTATTAATATTAAATATACTATTTTAATATTTTTTAAAAACTTATAATATAATTATGATTTTTTTTGTAAAAAATGCAATGATATGTAGAAAGGCCTATTAGCCCACGAGCCTATTAGTCTGCTGGCCCACTGGCCTTTTTAAGAGGGTATTTAATGTTAAATAAGCTTGTAAAAAGACTTGGTAGACCATGTTGTCCAAAAGGCTAAGCCTTAAATTTTGGCCTTGAGTGGCCACAAGCTCGACTTCAACAAGTGTGGAATGAAGAAGAGGTTTCTTAAGAAGTTCCAGTCCCTTTCATGTTATGGTACAAGGCATTCAAATATGGGTAAGGCGCAATTCTGATTTTAATCCACTATCCCAAACAAAGAAAGAACAAGGAGACCATCTTGAACAAGAATTCTTTAGTCGCTAAAAGCTAATTGATCTATTATCCACTTGTCAATGTAATCGTAAAAGACTCTATCTTAAAAGATGTCTTTATTTTTATCAGTTATTAGATAATTCCGCCTAGATAAAAGAAAGAAAAAAGTAATTAAGGGGGCATTTTATCACAAACAGAAGAAAGATCTCAGACACGCAAGCTACAAGTGTTGCGTGTGTGGTTGTTTGGGTTGGTATGTGGTTCAGTTTTAATTCAAATAGGGTTGAAGTAAGTGGAGCATTGTGGTGGTTGTGGGCGTTTGCACGGAGGTTGCTGGTTCACACAGTGGGTAAGACAAAACGGAGCAGAGAAATTGTCACGACTCATAATCCTACATCGTAACTGACTAACTGGCGCTCAGACTACCACCATAGTATGACAAGCCTCTTTCTCACAAAGTTATTTCCAAACACTTTTCTGAAATAACATAATCTGTCAAATAGAATTCTCCATAACTAGAATTTGAAGAAAAATATGAAATTCATATCCAGCACTCAAGTGCAAACTCTTAAAATAAAATAATAAATCAAAATCAAAATGAATCCACCTAAGACTCCGTATAACTACATAATAACCATAGTCCAACAAGAAGGCACAAATATGGCAACCAACCAAATGAGGCATAGCAACAAAATAAGTCGAATGATCTAACTCTAGAAACACCCTTCTACTTAGTTGCTTAAGAATCTATAGATGAAAAATAATAAAAGGGGTAAGTCACATAGACCTAGCAAGTAATTAACAAACACCATAAACTAGAAAGGGAAACACATCTAACACAAGTTTTTCACTCTCTAAGTCTTAACTCAATGTAAATAATTTATACTATCACTAAAATCAACTCAAATAATTCCAATGATGAGTTTGCCAAACTTGTAAAATTTACAAATAGTCACTTTAAAGGAATTCGATAAAATCATGTCAAACGATGAAAACATTAAAATCTGAAATTTAAGATAATAAGGTCACGCATGCAGAACCATGAGGTGGCTCCATCTCACTAATAGTCTTCTCCTCCTAAGAGATGGCATCGGCAATAGGGGCGACTCTATCTAACGATATCCCTCTCCTCTTTCATATCATATGTCGTATTGGTCATCAGGGGCAGCTACATCTCGTTGATAGCTTTCTCCGTGCACTGGAGGCTCCATCTAACGGATAGCCCTCTCCTCCTCAATCAAAATAATTAGGTGCACCTAGGTCATTACCCCCGCTAACAGCTATAAGGTTCTAACACGAATTCCTATAAAACAGTTTCTCAAACCAGCTCACATCTCGTCAACGGTCACAAAATTAGTTTTCCAATACTCATCATAGCTTTTCAAAATAACATTCTTAATATCACATAATTTTAATTTTCAGCATTATAAGTTCCTTGCCCATATCAAATCATAAACATACTCAAAATCAAGTAAATAATTTACAACTTCGAAGAAATTCAAGAATGAATAAAATAAATAGTGATCCAATGTATAAAAGCATGTTTCTCCAAATTTTAAAATAAATAGTCAAGTTTTAAATTTATTAAAGTAATTAAAATAACAATTATATAATAATTAAAATAAGTCATAGTGATTGAAAATCACTCACAACTACGAGAAATCAACTGGATTGCTCTAAAAAAACTCCACGATACACGAACGAACTAGTAGCCACCAAATTTGAGCATTAACAATTTATTCCAATTATTTAGCAATTATTGTGTCAAGTTCTACTAGCTATGAACAACTATGAAATTCTTAAATATGTGCTCGAAGCCCTAAAAAGTAATTCTACTCCATATGCTATAATATTATTCTTCAAATTTATAGGACATGGGTATACCTCAATAAAATCAAATGAGCAACCTTGAAGTCAAATATTACCCACACTAAATATTTGACTTTATTTTTCTCTTACACCAAGGTCATGGAGATGGTTGAGAGAAAAACTTATGTGTTGTGAAAAATTTCACACAGTGTTATCCTTTTGTCGTGGAAACCGTGATTTTTCTCCGATGTTGAAGTTTTCCACGTTAAATTTTTGTGTTGTTATTCACTACAAGGAAAACGGGTATTAGTGACAACCAAAAGCTCACGCTAATGAAGAAAAGACCGACGCAAATGCAATGTCAATGTCGGATTAGCATCGGCCATAAGGAAGGTGCTAAAGTGGTTGAAGCAAAAATATTAGTGTGGCCAACATGGGTTGACACAACTGGTTATAGGTTCTGGGTTTAACTCTCACCTCCCCATAGGTCAAGAGTGAGCCTCTGCTGACCTCCCAAGCATGCCAATGACATCTTGCCCGATAGTATGGAGGTGTGTTCTCTTCGTTTTATCGTTTTTTTGACAAAAAAAAAAACGAGATTAGTGCAGGCTTTTAAAGGCCGACGCTAAATAGCGTCGGCAAAATCGATGCAAAATTAGCCTTGACTATCATTTCATCCACATAGACCTCCTTGATCCACCTTATCCGCATCATGAATAGTTTAGCAATTAGCCTTTGGTAAGTTTCCCCGACATTTTTTAGATCAAATGACATCACTCGATAATAGTAGATACTTCAATCAGTCATAGAGATTGTTTCTCCTCATCCAAATGGTGCATGAGAATATGGTTAAAACCAAATTTACATCCTTAAAACTTAAAATTTTATAGCTAGCTCCATGCATCTACCAGCAGGTTAATGCTGGGAAAAGCACTTAGTTCTTTGGGCAGACCTTTTTCCAGTCGATAAAGTTAGTGCACATCCTCTACTTTCCACTTGAGATTTTAACCATATCCACATATACTAGCTAACCTTCTCTTGGATCCAGCTCCATGGAAAATATTCGATGTCCCTCCTTTGCCCCCCTTGGATAATGCTTATTATATATCTTCAAACTACATTTGAAGCATTTTTCATGCGTTTCTTGGTTAGCGTTAAATATCTTCAAATCGATGTATCCTAAACCAAGAATTGACAAGATTTTTCCTCATTATTTCCCCTCAACGAAGAATATCTTCAAATCGATTTATCCTCTCTTGAACTTCCTCTCTAGAAAAGAAGACCAACGAACCCCTAAATATTTTCAAGTCATCCTCCTTAAGCTCAAGCCTTTCGAAGGAATCCTCATAAAGAACGTAGGTTGAATTTCCTCTGTCAAACAATACTTATTCACGTGTAAAAGAACTTTACCTAAACGACTAATAATAATTTAGACTTTTGCCACATCAAATAATTAATTGATTAATTTCAAAACTTGTTCAATTTATTACGAAATTAGATTATGATGTAGTAAATTTAGGAATTATAATTAATTATCTGTGTAAAGTTCTATTACACTGCATGAATATTAAGCCCTAAAAATATTTATGATTATTTTATATGAGTAATTGTTGGATATTATGGTATTTTTAGTCCATGTCATCTTATTTATCTTTGGATATTATGGTTGATTTACTATCAAAATAAATATAAATTGACTATGTTAAATTATGCCCAAATAATTGTTAGAGTAATTGGCTCTGCTCAATGCTTGATTTGTCTATTTATTAATTTCATCAAATTATGTCTATCATATTAAAAAGTAATTGAATTGTGGCATGTGAGTGGACTCATAATTAAAACTTTTTTTATTATGTTATTTGAAATATTATTTAACACTATTATAACTTTATAATAACTTTAAATTTATTTAGGATTAAGTTTTGGATTATGCACTTCTAGCTTAATATTATTTGTATTTAATTATTACAACCAAAATGTGTAAGAGATATATATAGGGTCGCACATATATAATATCTTATTAGACCAGGTTTATTAGATAAACACTTATTGGACCAGATTCATTAGATGAGCCCAATAGAAATTAATGAAAATTAGGTTTAACCACCTTTCGAGTTCTTCTCTTGAGTGCTTATGAATATATCATGAGTTACTCAAAAATCTTGTTAGGCAATTTGCTCAGATTCTATTCTTCACTAGCACATCGAGCCGCAAGAATTTCTAGTGGGAGATTTCACATTGACTTATGTAAAGACGAAGTAGCGAGTTTCTAGTGGGAGCATACGCGTTGACTTCTCCAGAGATGAAACTGCTACTACTTCGTGTACTCATTTCATCAAAAGGTAACCCTTAATTCCTCTTGTTTGTTTTAAACTTCGAAATATGAAAACACAAGTTCTTCTATTTGGGAATCACTATTCCACTGTGGTAACTTTCTCCCAGCACACAAATCCTTAATTTTTGCTATCGTTTATTTAGAATGTCAGTCTCAATTACCAAGAAAAACGAGTATTAAAAAAATAATATATATTTCTAGTATATTTATTAAATATTTTGACAGAATCCGTGAAATTATATACATAATTTGACAGATTGAAAATTTATGGGAATTTATTTGGATTTTAAAATAGAAAATATTGTCTTTCCAATTTATGTCTTCCTTTATTTTCTCTATCAATTACTACAATTATTTGTTGGTACATATCGGAAAACAATCAATAACTACAATTTGGAATGGATATACTTAACATCCGTATATATATTGTAATAATTCTAAATATATTTAGGATTAAGATTTTTTTAAGGGATATTTAGGATTAAGTTGAAACTGCACAAATCCTTAATTTTTGCTGTCATTTATTTAGGATATCAATTATCATGTAAAAGTAGTATTGTTTTGTTTTTTTTTTTTTGAAGGAAGTATTGTTTTGTTATATCAAGTAAAAGGAATATTGTTTTTTTTTTTTTTACACGAGGAAAAGAAAAACAACCTAGCTACTTAACGCGTCAAGATACAACGACGCATAGACGAAGGACGGAGGCTGTTTCCATATCCGCCTAGGAGTTCCATCACGTGCCGCTTGTCTCGCAAGACAATCCGCAGTGTTGTTTTCCTCTCGTGCGACATGGACAACAGTTACAATCCAATCCGAACTAAGCATATCCCTTACCTTGGCGATCTTCTCCCTCTCCCAGATTTGGTACAAAGTAAAAGGAGTATTAAAATGATTAAAATACGTGTATATTACAATAATTCTAATTTTAATTTTTTATTCGAAAATAAATTGAATAACATTAAAATAATATGTAGTGTGATTTTTTAAGAGGAGTATATTTGGATTGTTTGAGGTACCGTTTTGTCCGGCTTTTTTTCTTGGCTTCTCTTCTCTTTAAAAGAAGTTGGGCAAAAAACAATTTATAAGAAACTCTTTAACAAAATAACTTATTTTTATTGGAAAAAACTAATAAGAAGCTTTTTAGAAAAATGTAATTGGAGAAGCTTTTTGGCTAAATAGCACTTTTGGTCCCTCATCTTTCACGATTTTGAACTTCTAGTCCCTCTTAGAATTTATTAGCAAAAAACGTCCCTCACTTAAACAAATGACAGCAGCTTTAGTCCCTCGTCACTATTCCGTTAAAAAACTAACGTTTTTTGGATTTTCCATCCAATATTTAACGGATTTTAAAAAAAATTAATATAAAATAAAATAACAAAAACATAATCCCTCCGATTCTTGATCTTCTTCCTCTTCCTCTTCCTCTTCATCTTCATCATCTTCAAAACTAAACCCAGAAAAATTCAAAAAATTTATCAACCGAAGACACTGCCACCTCCTCCTTCCCCCCAAATCATCACTTTCCTTCTCCCTTCAAACCTAATCAGCCAACCTAGAAACAGAGCAGCCACAGAACAGAGGAATAAACAGCATCTGCCATCATCATCTTATTTCTCCATCAAGCTAGGATTCGTAGCCCACAAACACATACTTAGAAGTTTGAAGAGAAACATGTTTGTAGGGAATTACTACTAGACCTCGTTCCCTTAGCTGTCTTTCCTTCCATAATCCATAGTTTCCCCTAATAACTAATTTTTTCATTTTTTTCTGGACACAATTAAGAACTATCCATCCAAACAAGTGATAATGAAAAACAAAATATACAAAGCAGATGAAGAGATGAAAAGTAGGTTTTATTGGTAGCGGAAGACGGTTCAACAGAGGAGGCATGACACGAGATTTTGAGGGGAAAAGTCGAAGTGGAAACGCGAGGGAAAGTAGCACATTGACGGAAAAAGTTGGAGGAGGAGAAGAAGAAGGAGGAGGAGGAGGAGGAAGTAGAGAGAGACAACCACTGAAACGCAAGGTTTGGAGAGAGACAAACTACAATTGACATGCAAAGGATAAATGCTCCTCCTTTCATCGATTTGATCTCGGATTTGAAGAGAGGAAGTGGAGATCTTCAAGAAAAGACCAACCTTTTTTAGATCAGAGGTCGTCGGAGTTGTCGCTAGTAATCGCCCCCGACGGCGGAGCACGGCGGCAGAAGCGGCGGAGAGGCAACGGAACATAGGGTTTTGTTGCAGACATGATGGGGATCACTACGGTGGTGGTGGTTTCTCCATAGGGTTCGTGGTTTCAGCGGAAAACAAGAGAAAAGGCTGTGGCTGAGGCCTCAGTTGGTGGTGGTGTTTCAGAAAAGAAGAATTTGAAACTAAAGAAGAAAAAGGATGAAAGAAGAAATGAAGTTGAAAAAAAATGGGATTAAAACTGGTATGTTTTAATTTTTTTTATTAACTTTTTTTTTCAAAAAAAAAAATGTTAAATATTGGACGGAATAGTGATGAGGGACTAAAATTGCTGTCGTTTGTTTAAGTGGGGGATTTTTTTGCTAATAAATTCCAAGAGGTGCAAAATCGTGAAAGGTGAGGGATCAAAAGTGCTATTAAGCCAAGCTTTTTTTTTTTTTTAAAAAAAAGTAGATATTTTCTTCTGGAGACAATTTTGTCGTGTTCTTTTTTTATGTTGTCTCTCTACCATTACCTCCACTACCTTCATCATTGTCTCCGCCACCCACCACCATTATCATCGTCTCCACCACACCTCCATCGCCGCCTCTACCCACCCTCCACCCCTAGCACCACCGCACTATCGCTACAATTTCCACGACCACCGTCATCACCAGGTAACACCCTACTCCTCCACCACCACCACCACCACCATCAATTCCACTGTCATTGTCACCCTCCACCACTCTTCACCGTCGCCACCACAATCCACCATCACCACCACCACCGCCTCCACTACCGCCTCCATCCTCCACCACCACCTCCACCCGTGTCATCGTCGCCACCACCGCCTCCAATGCCACCGCTATCGCCACCACTGCCTCCACTATCGCCACCACTGCCTCCACAACCACCTATACTATCACCATTACCACTATTGCCGCCACCACCACGCCCACATCCCCAAACTTGGTAATATCCACCTCCACCAGCTCCATCATCACCACCACCATCACATGCGCTCCCGCCTACACCCCTACCACCGCCACCACCACCATTGCTGCCACAATCTCCACCATTGTTGCCACCAAGTAACAACCACTTCCACCGCTGCCTCAACCGCCGCTATTAGCTATGTAACACCGACCTCCATGACCACTATTAATAGACCCCTCCACCCGCAACCACTAACTGTCCTGATTTACAAACCGTCAAATAGTTTTTAAACTAAAAGTACTTTTTAAGCTATTAAAAATGACAAAGATTTTTTTTCTTCTTCTTAAAACTCTTACTTTAAGCTTTAATTTAAAAGTCTTACTTTAAGCTTTAATTTAAAAGTAGTTTTTAAGATAAAAAAAGTTAGGTCAAAACAAAAAGAGTATATCTTTATTGCATTTTAATTATTTAGAAATCTAATATTTCTTTAATTATACGGTTCCTTCAAAAATTATTCTAGAAAATAACTGAAATTATCTACAAATTTAAAAAATCATTAATTACTTTACAAAATATCATAATAAAAAATAACACGATATATTAATATCATGACACACTTTGCTATTTTATTGTCATAAAGAAAACGTCGCAGTGAGTTGTATCTTTTTTATAGAATGGCCCTTCAGTTATCTTCTTTCACTAGGAGATAGTGTGGTTCATTATTCTTCCAAGATGGTTTTTTATTTATCTAAATTTGTATTCTCATTTAACAACTATATACATACTTATATTAACATATTGTTCTTGCACGCGTATCAGAATCATGGAGAAGTGCCATTGTTTTGAGTATCATAGTAATATTTTTCATGTATTAAGTGGTTACAGTTATGAATACATTGTTACAATTAGTCATTAATTCTTAATTCATATTTAATTTTTTAAAATTTCAGAAAAAACTCTTCGGCATTGCACGGGCCGGGTCAGTCATACTCATAGTAGTTAAATTCTAGTTTTAACTCTTAAACTTTTACAAATTTATAAGGGAATTGGATTTGAGGCCACCCCAATTGGACCCCAAGCCACCCCCTTATTTCCTAAATTTCAGTTATACCCTTTTTTTTTAAAAAAAACCTAGCACAACTAACCCACCCCACTCATTACCCACACCACCCCCAAAATTAACCCACTTCCCTTTCCCTTCCCTTACCATCCGTCCTGCTCTGCGTTCTTCAAACCCTCCGTCCTGCTCCCATTCCCCTTCGTCTGCGGCCTTCGTTCGCGGTGGCAGTTCGTCGCCGGCGGTCTCCATCGTTCCCGGTGGTGTGAGCATAAAGACCTCCGGTCGCACCTATAAGTGAGAACACTGAAACTATGTTCTCACCTATAAGTGCGAACATAATAACCCAGATAGGACCTCCGGTCGCACTTCAATGTGCGACTAGTATATCTGTGGTCGCACTTACAGGTGCGATTTTTTTGCAGACGACGTTCAAAAAACGAATCGAAGAAGAAAGGCCACGTACCTGTCAATTACAGCGACAAATGGCTTCAATACACCTCCTACAGTGATGGATGCAACACCGATGGAATTGGGTATGATTGAGATTGTTGTTGTGGTGAGAGAGATGATGAATATTAAGGTTTTGGAGGAAGGGGATGGTGGTGATAACAGTACAACGTGGGGTGGGGTGAAATTGGTAACAAAGTGATGGGTATGGTGTAAGGTTGAATGGAAGAATGAAGGTGATGGGTATGGTGTAAGGTTGAATGGAAGAATGAAGGTGATAGGGTGGTGTACGTGAGAATTGGGGAATAAGGGTGATGGGGATATAGATGGAAGGAATTTGTTTTTTAAAGGTGTACATGTAATTTTCCTGGTAAAGGGGGTGGTTTGGGGTCCAATGGGGTGGTCCCAAACCCAATTCCCAATTTATAATCCTGGATAAGAAAAATTAGTTACATCACATATAAACTCTTTTGTTTATAAATTCGGGCTAAGTTCTCAGTAAATTTAGGTAAATTCGTGAGTTTACTGTCAAGTTCACGAGTATAGAAAATTAAAAATGGAGAATTATCATTTATTTACTAAAATGATGACAATTCATGTTAGTCTATGAAATACTATTTTTATTCTTCGCAAATTCCTCTCGTTTTATGTCCATTTTCCTATTTTCTCTAATATTTCTTTGTATTCCGCAAAAAAGTGAGCTATGCGCGATTGTCTACGAATCTTGATTTTGAATTTTTATGTTATATAAATTCTTTTGAGTTTCAAATTATGAATTGGTAAACAGATATTGAGAAGGTTATAAAATAGTTAAATTTTTACTCTTGTTTGAAGATCATGACTTATTTGCTCATATTCAAAGTTTTCGGTCCTTTACCTCATGAAATATGTTAATTTTTTCCTATGAACTTATATTTTGTCATTTTATGTATGATTTCAACTTGTTCTCAATGTATGATTGAACTATTTAAGTATATTTTTAATTTGGTTGATGTTTGCATCATTGTTGTGAATTTTTAAATGTTATTTTTGCAAAAAAAAAAAATTCTTACAAGTTTACAAAATGAGTTTACAAACACTCCACAGTTTACATAAACTCTCGAGTTAGACAACCTTAACTAATGATCATACTAGTAACATCATATATACTATCTAAATGTGTCTTATCATCTTGTATGTCAATATGTATTTTTCTAAAATATAACAAAAACCAGCTAAGAAATTTAAAAATTTATAATGCATTTAATATATAATAACTATATAACGACTCATAACTAAAAATTAACTCAAATTTACTCCAATGTAATTAAGTAGCCCATTAAGATAGCATTAAGTAATAATTCAATATCAATTATATCTAATATAAATAAAAAATAAAAAATACATTCACAAAATAAATAAGACCCCCTAATCCCTCTCCCGCTGCCTAATTTTGTCTAAAATGAATTTCAGGAGTTACACAAAATTCTTGATTCTGAACCCTTGGATACGGTACATGATCAAAGGCTACCATTCCATATGTGGCTTATTAATTAAAAGGCTAGGAATAAGCCTCATTGTTTTCTTTTTCTTTGGTCAACATGGTCAACCATTTTTTCACCTATTAAACAACCACAAACAAGTACTTTATTCCTCCCTGCAAATTAGTTTTTTCACTAATTTGGATTCACTCTCGATCCTTTCATGGAAGTCATGGCAAGAGGAGGTAGTCATGGTGTTAAACATGAAAATATGAAGGTGTGTGACTTTTCCATGGATCAATCAGCCATAGATAGGTTCTTATGGGGCCAATATGGTCACCATTTCTCTCATCACCAGCCACTAGTAGAGAACAACATTGCAAGGAACAACAATGTTGCGAGTGTTTTTGGTGAGGAGTTCTCCAATTTACCTTGCTCTGGTGGTGGTTCAGCCCATGGGCTTTTCTGGCCCAACACTCAAGAATCATGCTTTGTTGATGGGCTCTTGGCAAAGGAAGAGGCTTTGAAGTGGGAAAGCATCAACCAAAACCCCATGTTGTTCATGAAAGACATGCATGTTGCTGGCAAGATTGGGAAAGGTGTGGGAAGAAAGAGAACTAAGAAAGAGTCTTGTGTGCCTTTGATCAAAGGACAATGGACCAATGAAGAAGACAGGTTGAATAAAGAGAAAAACCCATTTTCTTCTTACATGCATTATTTGTTTGATCATTCTTTTGTGTGTGTAGGGTTTTAAATCTCGGCTGCATTAGGGAATTGCTAACAAATAATGCTAAACTTGCGATCCTAATATCGATATGAATAGTTCAAAACTTTTTACATTACGTTTGAAATTGTGGTAGCATATCGTAATTTAAACCGTGCACATGATGTTTTGTTTTCACTAAACTTTTAAGATGATTTTTTTATATTTTATTTTGGGTATGATTAAAGGAAATTGATAAGTTTGGTGAAGCAATATGGAGAAACAAAATGGGCTAAAATAGCTGAGAAGTTAGAAGGAAGGGCTGGGAAGCAGTGTCGTGAGAGATGGCACAATCATTTGCGTCCTGATATTAAGGTTTGTTAATATTTTCACTCACTTCAATTGAATCATGTTCTAATGCCTCATCATCTTCTTTGGATGTTTGATAACATTTCCTTTTCAATTTTATGAGATGAGATGTACATTTTTGTAAATTAAAGGTTATGTGCTTCGCATGCAAACATCCCTAGGATTACTTGCATGATGATCGATTTTAATTTGAGTTTCTCTCACAAAGTTGCATATAATTTTTTAGTAACTAGAATTTAACTAAGATTTTCATAGACTCACCACCTCTAATTAATACCTATGACATTTTCTTGAGGATTATATATTTTTTCTTTTCTTTTTTCTGTTGAAAATCAAGTATCAATCTTTGGTAAACCTCTGATATTCACCTAGAGATATTTCCTTTAATTTCTTCTTAATTGCTTGCTGATGACAAGTAAATATTCGTAAGTGAAGATTAATTTTGGGTGACTTTGACCAATTTCGTCATGATTCAATCTTAGTTTCCTATTTCTCATTTTCATCTCAAATCTCATGGATCTATTTTAAGATTATATACTTGGAATGAAAGAGAAAATCACACCACCTACTATCAATATGTGCACTACATTCTTGCATGAAAATTACTTACCATATATATGTATATATTTTTAGTATAATATTATATATGAATCATCTTTGGCATTTCTTAATTATTCTATTCTTTTCATGTATTTTCAGAACTTCTCACTGAATCGCGACAAATTTGTTGCACCATTTTTTGTTTGTTCGGTATTTTTCATATAATTTACAGATAATTCCATTCATTGCCTTTAATTAGTTTTATAAATTTCAGTTACAATGTAACGCTTAAACTTTTCACTTTCCTTTATCGCGAAGATATAACTGGAGCGATTTTTTCAAAATAATACAATTTGATTTTTTTTTTCATAAAATTTAAAAGAAGCTCTAAAAAAGTTTAATTGCTATTTTTATGAAAAAAAAAAAAAAACACACAAATGTATGCCTATTACTTACTATTATATGGAATTTCTGAAGGCAAAGTTCTCCCGTATTCTTCTAAAAATGGAGAAATTTCATACATTTTTGCCTTAATTGGCTATATTATATTCCAAAAAAATATTTATAATTTACAATTTAATTTTTATAGAGTTAATAGTCAAATTAGTCCCTGATTTTATAAGTAAGTTTGGTTTTTAGTCTTGACGGAAAAATAACGTTTAATAGCGGTCATTTTTATAATTATTGACTGTTTTTAATTGTCACTAAACGTCATTTTTCCGTGTCAAGGGACTAAAATCAAATTCTGTTACAGAATCAGGATGATCATTAACCTTTTTTATATTATAAATAATAGACTAAATAATTCCGAACTCTCTCATTTTAAAGGGTACTAGATCAATGCTAATTTCTTATATATAAGCCCATGACAAACTATAGTTCTTATCCCATACATACTCTCAGAACTTTTCAAATAAGCTAGATCACATGTCAAAAGTTACTTAGCTTTATAAATTTGAGTTGTAACATTAACCATGTTAGAAATTAACTTTGATCAGAAGGATAGTTGGAGTGAAGAAGAAGAGAAGGTCCTAGTAGCTACCCATGCCAAGCTTGGAAACCGTTGGGCTGAGATTGCAAAGCTGATTCCAGGAAGAACAGAGAATGCTGTAAAGAACCACTGGAATGCAACCAAGAGGAGACAATATTCAAAGAGAAAGAACAAGAAAGCTGCAGATCAGAGCTCTAATGGAGGAAAACCACACTCCTCCATACTAGAAGACTACATCAGAAGCAAGACTCTCACTTGCACCACCAACCCCACACCAACAACAACTTCGATGTCCTCTGTCTCCAACAACAGAACAACACCATTCTCTCAGCTGGACCTTTCAGCAAACAGTTACAATGCAAATTTTGTGTTCCCAGACCCTTCTGATTCTTTTGCCACTGAGGTACTCTTCATGCAACAGATGTTCAAGGAGAATCAGAATCAGCAATCACTTGTCAATGTTGAAGCTTCTAAGTACCCCAAGATGGCTTCAACCTCCAACTTGGGCTTTTGCCAAGCAAATGATTTTGATGATGGGTTTGTGTACTCTAACATGCACTTGGATGATAATAAGCTTCTTCATAGAGAGACTGTTACCCCCACAAACTACCTTCCTTCAGATCTTTATGTCTCTCACTTGTTGAATCTATAGCAGCCTGGGGATCACTTTCATCTAGTAGTGTTTTAAATTGTTGTCCACAACTGCAATTGCGACCGACCGTCCGTTTTGGACATTAGGACAGCAACTGCAGTTTAAAACTATGTTCGTCATTTTCCACGTGATTATGAGAATCAAAACCTTTTGGTTTTCTGATCAAGGTTATTGCTTTTGATGTGATTCTTCTAATTTGGATGTTAAGTAGGTATTGTGTTAGTTCTGTTTTGGGTTAATATTTGAGTGGTGGTGTAAGCGTTTCTGATTTCTAAGTGTCATTGCTGTTTTGCTTGGACTTGTTTCTATATTTTATGTGTTGACAACTTTTTGTGTTTGTGTCGTTTTGAGTTGGTCAATTATTTTCTTATAAACTTCGAGTTGGTCAAAGCTAGCAAACAACATTTCATTAGGTCAACTCATAATCGTGATTCATAAAGGGGGAAAAAAACGATTTGATCATCAGCAAGAAGATGTCAACCAGGAATAGTTTTTATAAGTTAGAACACATTCAAGTTAAGGAAAAAGACGTTAGAATCAAGGAAGATTCAATGAGAACACATAGAGACACTCTTTATCAAAGGCTTTTATTATTGAAGTGTAAAATGAATCTCCTAACATACATGTTAGGAAAAATTGGGAGCTTCTCATGAAACCATGTTACTACTGAAAACTTTTGAAGAAAATAAATTTGAAACCTGAGTTATGTGTGAACACAAAAACAAAATTTTGAGTTTAAAGTGCACGTGCTAGTTGACTTTTTTTTGAGTACCCATTAAACTTCACACATTCTCAATCACTCACATGACTTTTTTAATGCAGCCAACAACCTTTTAATGCTTCCAAAATTTAATTTTTTTTGAATTGTTCTTATAAAGCTATTGTATATACACACGCGCTTTCTCCACTCCAAATCTACAGACTAAACAATTCATATTTTCCATTTTTCTGATTTGTTCTCAATTTTTTTGAATTGTTTCTTCTCCTTTTTGCAGGCCCTTCTTCTCATTTTTTATTCTTATCATTAATAACATAAAATGGTATTTTATTTGGTTTTCCCCCCCAAATTTGCATTATTTTAAGTCTGTGTGTTTTTTAGGATGGATTCTGGATGCTATGATGGAATGGGGATAGTGAAAGAATTGGAACTTTGAGGGAGAATAGGAAGGTCAAGATGGATATCATAAGCATCAAGAAGGAGAGAAAATACTTAATTAAGATGATCACCCGAGCTCAATTTCAAGATAGAGATATTTCTCTAAACACAAATATTTTTACAATATTTTCATGAGAGACGAAAATCAACTAAGGTCATTTTACAAGAAAAAAAACATATATAATCCAAATTTAAACAATAACTTCATTCCCTATATATTTTTATTTGACTATTTCTTGGATAATTAAAAAAAGACATACATTTAAAAACAGTTTATGCTTTCATTTTCCAGAAGACACATTTAGAAATATTGAAACGCAAAAATAACAACACCCAAATTTGAACCATAAAATAGACAGGCATGCATATACAACCAACTGCAACCTTCTGAAATGACGAAAACATCCTCAGACTATGCTGCGGTGGCAACCCCTGGTCCCTCTTCAACCTCACGTGGATGCAAAAACACCCTGAGCCCATTCTTCATGAACAGCGTGAGTGACATCTTCTGCTCCACCCGGTGACCGGGAACCGCCGACAGCCGGTACCGTAGCAGCACCGCCGCCGCCACAGACTTCATCTGCAAGTAAGCCAAGTCCTTCCCCAAACAAATCCTCGGTCCTGCATTAAACGCCACAAACTTGAACCCATCCTTCGGCGGTTCGAACCGGTCACCCCGAACTGAAAGCCACCTCTCCGGTTTAAACTCCACGCTGTCCTCACCCCACACGCTCTCCACCCTCCCCGCCGAGTATATCGAATACGTCACCGTCGACCCCGCCGGAACCACCGTACCGTCTGGCAACACGTCGTCGGCGACGGCCTGCTTGAAATCCTGCGGCACGGATGGGTACAAACGGAGCGTTTCGGCCAGCGCGGCTTTTAAGTACACCAACTTATCTGCTTCTTCGAAGTCGAGGGGGTCCTCCGTCCATCTCCGCCGTTCTCCGCCGCGGGTTTCTCTTAGAACTGCGGTGATCTCGTTCACGATCTTGTCCTCGACACGGGGGTGGGTCATGACGAGATAGAAGAACCAGCTGAGGGCAACGGAGGAGGTGTCCCTTCCGGCGAGGACGAAGTTCAGAATGATGCGCTGGAGCACGGCGGCGGAGAAGGGCTTTCCGGCGGCGTCGCGTTTCTTCATGAAGCGCGATAGGAGGTCGTCGGAGGGGGTTTTGTTACGGTCGAAGATGGCGTCGTTCATGTAGGTTTCGACGATTTGGAGACTCTGTTTCAACCTCTTCTCTGGTCCGATGCAAAGAAGCTTCTGGAATCTCCATACTAGTCCCGGGTACAGGAATCTGTGTAAGTAGAACAACTTTGTTGTAAGCAGAGGATCTTAATCCACACATCTTACTTGAATTAAATAATAGAGAGAGAAAGGGAAGAAGAGAAAAATGAAAGGGCAATGCTTCATATACACCTAAATAATATAGACACTTCTGTACATTCTTCTTTTTTCTCTATTTTTTTCTTTTAATTATATTATATCATATATTACACTTATTCCTTATTTCTCTTCTCTTCCTATCTCTCTAGTGGTCTACATCTATTAATTTTTATTCAAAATGAAATGAGTGACACAACAGATTTAGAAGAAAAAAATAAATTTGGAAGGAAGATAAATTACTACCCTAGTGTGGGAATATTTATTAGAAATTGAGACTTCTAACTCAATAATTAAAATTAGTTTGAGAATTGAAAGTTGTTATATGCTTATAAATATTATGTATGATATATCGCTAATAATATAAGTACTGTTAAATTCTGAGTGATGTTATATGGAAGACACTTTTTGTTTTATCACACGCGATTTTTTAACAGTTTTTAGCTGTCACAAATATTAGTTACAATTAAGGGGTCGGTTAAATGACCCTGTGATTAATTGGGGTCATTCAACCCCATGCTCATATGGACCAATAATATTGCGTTATTTATTTTATTTATTTTTATATTATTTTTTAATTTTAATTATGAGACAATCTTATTGGTCCACGTGAGCATGGGGTTAAACGACCTCAATTAAGCATGGGGTCATTTAGCCAACCCCTACAATTAAAAATCGCAACTAAGTTTTATGTGGAAAGACTATTGGCTAAAAGTAAATGTCAAAAGCATAATTTCATTTAAATTGTAGTACACAACTTTTCACTCTAAGTAACGTATTATTAAGAGTATGTGAAATTTTTTTACACGGTTAACAAATTAAATTTTAAAAACTTATTACATCAATGTTACTCTGGTACTTATTTAAAATTTGAGGAACATTTAGTTAGTTTTTAGAACAGAAATAACTAGAATATAAATTATAAAACAATATTACGGAAAAATATCACAAATTAAGACAAGAGGTATGAAATCTCATCAGATTGGTAAGAATTTGTTTTAAATAAAAAATTGTTTTTCATATCTTCGAAATTTGAGTGGTTGAGAATTTAATAAAATTATCGCCGTCGTTGTACTTTTTTCTCTATTATAAATAGGACATAATTAAAAGCAAAATTAATGTGACATTATTTAAGCATTTGATTAACTATACTTGTGTAAGAGTTATTCACCTGTGCATGGTAGCTTCAGTGGCAGTGTCAAAAGCAACAGCAAATGGGTTTTCTGGCAGCTCTGGGGAGAGAGTTTCCGGGTCCTTACCAAACGTGAGCCCACAAATGTTATCAAACGTCAAGCGTAGGAGAAGGTCTTGCAAGTCCACCGAGACATTATCTTTAACCGCTTTGTCCAAAATGCACCACAACCGGTTCTTGATGGCACGGTTCACCCAGCGAGCCATGGCTAGCCTCAGGGTCCGCGTCGTGAACTCGAGTGCAGCGGTCTTCCGCTGCATGAGCCACGTTTCCCCGTCGCTGTTGAAGATGCCCTGACCCAAGAGATCGTGGAACGAGGTCTGCCACTTGGGCCCCTTCGGGTAGTTGTCGAACCGGGTTTTGAGGATGTGCTCGAGGTTCTTCGGGTGGCACGTGACCGTGTAGAACCCTTGCTTGCGGGCCAAGAAAGGGAAGGGGATGATGGAGGTCTGGTAGGTAGCTGAATCGCCGACAGCGCGGAGGTTGTCGGCGATCCAATCGTGGACCCGGCCCCGGTTCTTGATCAGGGCCGGGAGGCTGCCCACGAAGGGCCATGGTTTTGGACCGTTTAGGGTTCGGGCGAGGAGGTAGAACCAGAGGAAGTAGGAGGATAGAAGAGCTGTTAGGCTTAGGAGGAGAGGGAGGCTTTCCATTTGCATTATTGTGTGATGATATTAGGCCACGTTAATGAAATTATGAACTATAATGGGCTTATATATATACTCATGGGAATGACATTATAAGAAGGTTTAGGAGGAAGTTGTTGGGAAATTTTGGCACATAATAAAATGAATATGAGAGAATATTTCATTGCGTGCCCTTAAGCGGTAGATTGTTGTTTTCGCATCTAATTTGTTTTCTTAAGATGGCGAACTTGCTTGAAAATGTATACAATGAAACAACGATCCAGGACAATTAATTCTAGACAATAAGTCAATGGCAGCAACAATAAGTAAACACTATTAGGTATGAAAAAAGCTGAATGGTAATGGTAAGAGAGAAAATTAAGTCACTACTGAAAAATAGTTAACCGGGTTTATCTATGCAAACTAATTATATATATAAAAGGAAAATGGTACATGCTTAGTTTTCTTTATTTGAGTTTTGTGTATGGAAAAAAATATTATAGAAAGAGTTAATCGAATAAGAAAGTGGATTTTTAGGGCTTAAACATGATTGTATCACATGAATAATTTTCATCTTAGATTAAAAAAAGTTTATTTAAAAGAAAAATGGTACGCTCATATTATTTTTTTGGTATAAGAAAATTAAACACAAAGAACTTACTACTAAGAGTTAAAACAATCGAATAATCCGGAAAAAAAATCAGCGCAATACCTATTGAAGCCTCTTGAAAATTCAGAGCTCCGCCTCAGAAGTGGAGTCAAGCTTAGCTAGAAAATCTTCTGCAAAATTCTCTTCACTTAGAGTTTGCTAAAGAATCGCATTCCATGGTAGCTGAAGCAAACCAAGAATAACACTAATGATGCTCGCATACACATGAAAAGATTCACAATTATGATGAATGAGGGAAAGAGCTAAAGTTTGTTAACCTTTAATTCAGAAGTTAGTGGGTTTGACTTAGTCAAACTTAGTAGATTTGTGTTTTGTGTATAAATAGAATTGTACGTGTATACACGTGATGTTGATTATACAGTAAATAGAAATTCAGTTTCTCAATCTCTCTCGTTTTGTCGTCTTTCTCTGTTAGTATCGTTTACTATCGTCTACACTACCATTTACATTTACATTGTTCTATTGTTTATCCTCCTTACTGTCGTCTCCAACAAAGTTGAATCGGAGAGAAGCAAGATGGGATGATAAAACAAATCTCTGCACACTAATTCCAAACCACGTAAGATGGCAAACAGCTCATCAACAATGTAACAAAATCTACTTCCTATTTGAAAACAACAGTACGTGGTAAAATTAAGGACACTTCAGACTTGTGAAGCACTGTAATCTCTCACACAATGCAACAACGTCTCCTCTTGCCTGCCACACTCCCTTCACAAGACATCACTTGAATACCCCGGTGTTCCATAAGAGACAAAGTAGGCATTGCATTCATGCAATCTTGCCAAGCAAAAAACTTAAGAGTCTCAGGCAAAGCGAGACGCTAGATCCAAGCCAAATCAGTGATGGAATGGGCATGTGGGTGACTGAGGATCCATATTTCTCTTTCACTTTATAGTCCCATTATGGTTCATTCATGTGTAGATAGATATATAAGTTTTTAACATAAGTGTCGTCAACATGAGAGTAGAGAGAGTGAGAGAGAACAATGGAGAAGAGGGATGGGTGTAGGTAGGTGGACGAAGGAGGCGCAACAGTGGACATATCACATCCTTTTTCTTCACTAAGTTCCCGGATCATTTTGAAGAAAAGGATTTGTGGGAGTTATTCTAGAAGTGGGGTAAGGTGTGTGGGAAGTGTTCATACCAAAAAGAAGAGATACGGCTGGGAGGAGATTCAGTTTTGTGAGGTTCTTAGGGGTGAAGGACAGCAAACAATTCAACTAGAGAGGAAACTAGACCAGATTGTTATTGGGGATCTAAAGCTAAATGTCAACCTTCCAAAATATGTCAGGACCCGAAGTCATGAGAATAATGGGCACGAAGAAGGAGCCAATCATAAGTACAGGAGGAGAACTGGGGAGTGGGGAGCTCATAGATATAGTACTCAAACCAATAAAGATCGATAAACATATAAGTAGTATAGACACTTATAAACACCTTATTTTTCTCTCTATCTTTCACTTCTTATCACATCATATTTATTATTTCTGTCTCTTCTCTTCTTTCCTTTTGGCAGTCTATGAATCATAACTCGTACTCAAACATACGGAGTGCTCAGCTCACTCGAAGCAAAAGACATATGCTTAGGTGGTTAATCAGGGGGCAGGAAGAACATCCTAACCCGGAAGCCCACTTTAACCATGGCAGTAAGAAGTTGGGCCAATCGTATAGTGCAGGAATGAAGGGTATTAGTGAAATTGCAAAACAGAGGCATGTTAGACATAAAAAAATTAGAGCATCACTGATTTTGGATCTGACAAAGGTATTTGGTACAGTTGGCCCCGTGGGTTCAAGGCCCATTACAACATGAGATGCTATTCTGAATGTGAAAGAAACGGGGATGCTATTCTGCACCCACCAGAAGATGATCTTAGGTCCCGTTTGGAAGAGTTTATATGAGCTTAACTTATAGTATAAGAGCTTATGCAAGCGTTTGGGAGAGCTTATGTAAATAGCTTATGACCCACCTATAAGCTGTTTTGAGCTTATTTTCATAAGTTATTCAGAGTAGCTTATGAAAAAGAGCTTATGCTTATATATAGCTTATTTTCAATTCATTATAATAAATATCTTAAAAGAGCTTATTAATAAGCGCTTATGTCATAAGCGCTTATGGTCATAAGCGCTTAATTAAGCTGTTTTCCCAAACGGAGCCTTAGTCAACACGATTGTGCCACTTGAGCCACGATCATGTCTACTCGCACCACCAGAAGTAAATGTGCAAATAGATCAACATGACCGTGCCAACTGGATCACGACCGTGTTGCCGTTATTGAAAATAGCCTCGGGTAAGCCCTAATTTTTTCTATAAAAGGAAGGCAAGAATAACACACACGCACAAAGAAAGAGATATCATCTAGAGACCATATTGAAAGCAGTTAGTTAGAACATAGAGAGACATTAGTAGAGAGATAGCACGCAACATAAAAGAAGGGATCCGAAACATCGAATTGATTCTTCATTTTTGTAAGATGATCTTAGTTGTTAGGGATATTTTGATTTGTAATTTAATTGTCATGAGTAGTTAAACCCCCTCTCTCCGGGTATCAATGTATGATATGATTTGAATCGTGATTTATTACATATGTTATATTTGTTATTCAGTTTTATTACTATTTAATCGTGATTCTAATTTAAGTGCGTATTTCATATGGCGTAATTAACCACAGTATTAGTAATTAGTTGGTTCCTAATCAGAGGGGTTAATTACTGAACCATAAAAGAGAATGAACATAGGGTAATTAATAATAATTCGCTCCTAACAAAAGGCTTTATGATTAATTTTTGTATGTTTCCAACTTCCTATGTGCTTAGGTAGTGAAATATGCATAAGAAACTTCTATGTACTTCATGTCTGGTTTCGCTGATCACCATACAATGACGTTTGCTTGTAAGTTAGTGCATTTGAGGTAGGATAGTTAGCAATAACTTAGCGGTGAACTAGTTTTACAAGAAGGTATAGTTGACACAATAATTAATTAGGATTAACATATGTAATAACGGGGGATATGATCCAATATCATTGCAATTTTAAGGTTTTCTCTATCTTAATCTCTAAACTGCTACTTACGTACTTCCAACGCAAATGATTCACTTTTGAGGAGTGACAGTTTCCTAATCTTTTGAGTACGTAATCAAATACTCCAATCCTATAGAACACTTGCATTTAAAAATGTGTGTGATTTTAAAGCGACAGTGACAACGTCGAAAACCAGAGATATGATCGTGTGCCATTACTACGTATTGTGGTGCTTCCTCATATCTGGCTTCATAATGTTCAGCCTCAAAATGAAGCTCACTGAAGGTGACACGTTGATGACAACGTTTGTGGAATAGGTCTGGCTATGTTGTGCTATGTCGCGGGATTTTTGCTCATACACTTGCGGTTGGGGCTGTTCCCTTGCACCCTCTGGTGGGTGCAAGCACCATTGCTATGTTGCTCACGTCTGTATTGCTCACGTCTTTATTTTAAATGCAATTAATATGTTTTAAAGTGTGGTAATTTGTTTGAGATTTTTTATTCGACTTTATTTTTTATTCTAAACTTCATCATTTAGGCCTGTAATGAGACGTTACATGATTCAAATTAATTTCTATTTTTTCATTGACTTTGATATTTACAATGTCTTTGAAAAACTGAAATCCAATCCAATCTAAACCAATAAAAATTGGATCGGATTGGTTCGGATCTAAAAAAAGAAAAAAAATGATTGAATGATAAAGTGACAAAACCAAAGTAATTGAATTAAATGATTTTTCCCTTCAAAACCGAACCAATCCAGACCACAAACACCCCTGCTCTCAAATATATCCTTTAAATCTATTTTTATTTCTTAAATTCTTTGGACCCAAAGTAAGGTGACTTGACTTTACTAGCTAAAAGGGTATCCAACAATCCACGCACTCAAAGAAAGACTGGTATTTTGTATGCCACATGCCAAATCCACAACCTTGCCATAAATATTCCACTATGACAAAATTTGAGTGCCAAAAATAAATTCAAAACAATCAAGATAATACATTTGTGGAGAGCTCATGCTACATAATCCATATGGTTCCCTTGATGTCACCAATGCAAACCCAATCCAATGGCTCTCGTTTGCATAACAGAATCAGCCACAAGAGATATATTATCATTGGCACTTAGCCTCCACTCTCCACTCTTCAAATCCAACCAAAACGTTTCTAATCTGTGTTATGGCTTCCCTCGTCATATCATTTGCTCCAGCAACTAGCAGTGTTTTTGCAGCAACAGCTGCAAAGGGTGGTGGCAAGGAGGAGAAAGGGTTGCTGGATTGGATTCTTGGGGGTCTGCAGAAGGAAGATCAGCTGCTAGAGACTGATCCTATCCTCAAGAAAGTGGAGGGAAAGAGTGGAGGCACCACCAGTGGTGGCAGGAACTCTGTGGCTGTGCCACAAAAGAAGAAGAGTGGTGGTTTTGGAGGCTTGTTTGCCAAGAATTGAACCAATTTCCATGCAAGTGTATTCTTGTCCATTTAGCTTTTGATAAATGATAAATCTAATGACCATTATGGAGTCATAAGTTGTGTTCTGCTCTTCTGGTTCATTGAAATTTTTATTTTTATAGAACAAATTGATTCATTTTGGTTCAATTACTTGCCACTTATCAACCAGCTAAAAATGAAATCTGTTACAGTTTATTCTAAAACTAATATCAATTTTGGTGAGAAGCTTTTGTGAGTGGTATGTGAGTGTCAGAATTGATTATGAAAAGGGAGAAGCTGATCCAAATATGCTATTAAACGCTCTTGCTTTATATGCATATTTCAGCCCTGATTTTTTTATGCCTCTCATTGTAAATGAAACTTATTGAGTCAAGCAATTAGCTTTATAAGACAGTTAAAATTGTTGTTCTGAGTGGGGATGAGTATGGGCTTATGGCCTATTCTGTTTGTTGATGTTAAATTCAGACGTTAATTTACTGAACTCTTAATTTATTTATGGAAAAAGTTCCAAAAGTTGGATGGAATTAAAATCAAAATTATGATCAACTAGAGAAGATTCAATGTCTTAAAAGACAGGTCAAGTTTTAATCTGTCAGGAAATGTATCCTTGGTATTTGAAGTAAAGAACCTTCTGCTTTGAGCTTTCAGTCTAACTGTTGTCTCAGATAACCTTAGCTCTATCATCTGCTGCAAAATCGTCAAGATAGAACCATTCAGATCTGATACTTGTTAAGAACTCTCATAGGTTGCTATAGCACTCACTCTATATGCTACCTGTCATCAGTGCATATAATGTAGATACAGAGATTTTTATGGCTTTTAAATATTTGACACTCTGACGAGAGTAACTGAATGAGTAATCCAGCTATACAAATTAAATTCCAATAGATCCAATAGAAGAAAGATGTTATTGTGATAGAGTTATAGGCTAAGGATTTCATATAAAAACACATTCTTTTTAACCTTTTTGCATCATAAAATCATGTAATCATTTGTTAGTTTGAAATATGTATTGTTAAACTTTCATAAACCAACTATCCTAAAAGGTTAACTTACACACAACACAAGAGTGTGGTTCTAGGGTAGAATGTGTAAGCTCACCTACTTTATGCTCAAACTCAACTTTTCATTAAAATATTGGGGGCAAACACGATCGAACTCCAGACAACTAGATTATAGAGACTATAATATCACATCATAAACCAACTAACTTAAAAGACCTCCGGTTTTTAGTAGGAGAATCATTGTTCAAAGTATTTCTAGTGAGGAGTTTATGCACTTGGTTGAACACATGATAAGTTGGTTTTTCTGCAGGTCAATTAATCTTGACAAGAACAAAACAAAGCAAAGGCAAGACCCTGTGCCTGTTCATTGAAATTCAAACTTAATATTTTAGCTTGAAACCCATCAAGATAATATACACTCATTCTGTTTGTACAGATACATCAAACTAATAATGCTCTCTAGTATGACTTTGAAAAACAATCAGTTTATACATGAATTATTAGTTGCAAAGAAATTTTTCACTTTTCTCCTTGCAATACTAGATTGCATAACTAAACTATAAAAACAAGCACACCTTAGTAGTTCACAGTATGTGATTTTAAGTCTCTGAAGGAGCATGCACAATATCTTCAGTTGTGGGCCTTGTGGTTGAGGAATTTGATCTGGAAAACGAAGAGTGGATGAACTCAATGCAATCCTCAACAGCCGCTGTCCTATAAGAATCAGCAGAGGACCCTGCTGATTCTGATCTTTTTAAGCAAGACGCGTCTCGGTGTAAAGATCTCTTCACAGGGACCAAGCGTAGAGCATTTGTCACTCTTTCTGCAAGATCCTTCACAAGTTCAACAGGAGAGAACTCAGACTGCCATGGAATCCTGAATATGCAGCTCCTCACATGTCGATTTCGAGCCGATTTCCTACTAGAATTCTGTCTCCAGGACAAGCTATTCTTCTCATTGAAGTATCCCTTGTGACTCATTTTGTTGCTTGTTATGGTGTGTATGGTGAAAATATTAATATTGTATGCAGGATAGAGAGAAGAATGGGAAACTGCTGTTGCAAGTTAAAAGGAATTGTAGGTGAGGCTCATAACTCAAAAGGGTAACTATGTAATGAAGAGGTCTTGTGTGCTTGAGTGAGAAACAGGCATTTATAGTATTTCATCGTACCTCAAAAGCAAGTATATCAACTGACGTGTGGTTGTTCTCCCTGTCTCGCAAATGTATTGTGTAAGAATCACTGTGAACACAGTTGCATTATATACTTGGTAGGGAGAGTTTTGCCACCCATAATAGTTCTAACAGACTTGGAAAGATTGACTCAGTGAAAGATACTTGTGGTTTAAACCAAAAAATAAAATTCATTGTTTCTCACATGAGTATACGTTTACCATGAAAAAGCTGTGTAAAAGCACAAAGGAAAGTTCGAAAACAAGTATAAAGCGGCAGAAAAGTAGATTAAGGTGGAGAGGAGAGAGGCATATTTAAGAAGCTAAAGTAGCAGATGCACTTGCCCTCTTTATGACTTTCTATTTCAGCTACATTGCCACCTTGTGACTTTGCATATACTTTTATATGCTTTCCATGTATTGCAGAACAGGACAAGAGGTATCTAAGTTGAGTAAAACCAAAGATAGCAGGAATAATTTCAGTTAAAAGCAATTGTGTCATTATTCCTACCCAAATTCTCACCCATTTAAAAATGGGAAGGTGGGGACTAAGTTCTGTCACACACTCCACTCCACTAAAGAAGCTTGCAAAACCACCTCTAGGATTGCAACATTGTTATTTGTTTACTCTTTCCTCAAAGACCCAAGTGCAACAAGACACACTGCCAACTGATTTGCTGCTGAATATTTTATCCATAAAGAACAGGTCCAGTGAGAACAAGTTGACAAGATATGATGATGATTCATTTAGCAATTGAAAATGAAGTCCTATTTGTTTATCAAAATATACACGCTACCTTAACGCTTACATGTTTGGAAGTTTTCTACAAAGCAAAATCAACTATGAAGATAAATATTTGTGAGTAGCTCCCAAGTGCCAAAATTGATTCTCAGGAAAATAAATTAATCCAAACATGCTATCATTTGAGAAAGTGAAGGCATTTGTGTTTCTTTTAACTAAAAGGAAATATTAAAAAAATGTAAAGTAAAGATGATCAAAGAATTGATATTAAAGGTAAATGTGAAACTTGGAAAGTTAAAAAGACACAAGAGCATCGTAAATTTGTTGAATATGTTGTTTTAACTTTCAGTTAGAAAAATATCATCTATCTTTACTGTTTCATATACAAAGATTTGAAGAAAAAAAAATCAGGTGAAAAGATTATATTTTTATAATTAACAGTGAAAACAAAAGGCAAAAACAGAACATATTTATTTTCACCACAAAATCAGGCCCTAAAATTGTTTCCGGGATCTATTATATAAAAGAAATCAAAGGTGATTCATCTAGCTTGCTTCAAAATTTGATGCTTTAATGTCCTAATCAAATTTTTTACTCCTTGAGATGAATAGTGGTGAGTCCAGGTAAAATAACAGATATACTGGCAAAAGGTCCATGTCAATACGTCAGTGTGAAACCTACACCCCTTTGGAACTCCGTAAGAACAATATGCTGCAATTTCTTATTTCTATGCAGCAAACCATGCTTTTTGGGTTTGTTATCCTTCTATTAGAATATTATTAGCAAATATGGTCTCATGAGGACCACATACCAATAGAAATAGCCAGGATTTGATATTCTCCACTGAGATGTTGAAATGATTAAATAACTCGAGCATGAAATGGCATAGCAATAAGTTTGATAATTGGGACACTGATTTTCCTTACCTCATAGCAGCGCCAGGTGGCGGGGATGCGGTGGCGCAGGGCTAGGATTTGAGAGGGAGGCCTGGTGGAGGTGCGGGGCTGGGTGTTGGAGGAGTGGTGGCGCAAGGCTGGGCTCGAGGCTTCTCGACGGCACGAACACAAGGGCGGTGGGCGACAACAATGGGGGGCTAGGGTTTGAGAGGGAGAGTGAAAGTGAGGAGTTAGGATCAGATAGAAATTATAAGAGATGAACTTCAGAGTTGGACCGACCAGCACTAAGTTGTTGGCTGATTAGATGGGCTGAATCGATTTCACATTAGCGTTGCTCATTACCGACGCTAATTTGGCTGGTGACCTTAGCATCGGCCTAAAATTGATGCTAATAGAAGGTGATTGGATGCAAATTTGGCCGGTGAATTTACCCTCAGTCAAAATGGACGCCAATTGGCAACTAGCAGACGCTAATTAGTGTCAGTCAAGCCGACATTATCTTTAAGTGAAACACAATTAAAAATCAATGTTTAGCGTCGGCCATCTATACCGACGCTGACATGCAAACTTTAGCGTCGACGTCGGGCCCAACGCTAACTTTTGACATATATCATCCTTTGTTGTAGTGAACCCTCTAGAAATTTGACCTTTTTCATTTGCCTTTGCTCCGGTAAAAGAAGAACTGATGCATGGTAGTATGGTGAGCCAGACTACAAAAATTCTACCACTATAAGTAGTCCATAAATTAGAATTGAACAGTAGGAGACTAGGAGGCCAAGAATGGGTGAGATGTTTTCTTTGGGAGGTGGGAAAATGAAATTGTGCAGAATAGAGATATGCATAAAATATGAACATCTCTATAAATAATGAATTTTCTTTTCTCCCATCTGTCCCATGCGTAACCCAAAGGACTATTTGCTAAAGATGGCTATTGCATGTGGTATCTCGTGCCTGGTGAGATAGTGACGAGAAATAGGACAAGCTTTCATTAGGTATCAAAATCATGGGAGAATCAATACCAGAGGATATGAAATTACAAGAAGTTGTAGGCAAAAGCTGGAAACATTTGCAAATTGAAACTGTAGAGACTGAAGTTACATATGCAGCCTACTGAATAAGTGGCTATTAAACAAAGATCTTAGGACCCTCTTGTTCTATGATGTATATGCCAATACGGAAAAACAACACATTAGGTGGTCTACACAGTCTCAAAACTACAATTTCACAGAAACTCTTTAGCAGGATCTACACTCATCCATTCTAATCTCTGCAGTCTACATGACTTATAAATGAAGACATAAATAACAGAAAAAAACTAGCTTCTTACAATTTCAATGAGGAAATGATACAAAACAAAGAGATATGCACCTTTATAAAACTGTGAGTAAACATAAAGATACATCTTTCATTCAGAGAACAATATGAATCAGAGTACAATGAATGTTTACCGTTAGTGATTCAAGATAGTATGCTGATCTGCACAATAGTCTTGCAATAGCAAAATTTGCATTCACAAATCACAACAGTTAAAGAAAGAAAAACACTTAAGTCCCTCCTTGAGATTCAGAAAATCAATCAAGAAACTTGGCTGGTGAGACAAGCAATGGTTCCCCTGACAAAAACATATCTGTGCAGGCCCTAAATGATTATATACTATCACTTCTAACTCCATTCTACTGGTTCAAAGGTGCAGTACTGATCCAAGACACACAATGAAGCTTGCATTTCACAAGTACATTATACACAAGACTATTTATGATCATGAACATCCTCAAGAAGCAACAGCTTTACTGTTATGCACACAAAAAATTCACTAACAGCATCAGAGAACCAAAACCTCCCCACCATGTGAAATGCTATCAATCTTGCACTATACAAGGACATGCACAAAATTTGGCCCAGAGTTAACATTTAATGAAAACTTTAAGATTGTTTCTCATTCATGACAAGCAAAACCTCCCCACCATGTGCAATAGTAAAATCCAGGAACTCCCTTAATTTGTCTGTACCATGGAAAGGTTGAGGGGCAGAAAGGTCACTATCCAAGTTATACCAAACCCCATTAATCTTCCTCAATGTGATCCAGTGTCTACTTTTCCAAATCCCAGCAAACCTAGTCACTGGGAAATTGATCACAATCCCCATCAAAACATCTTCAGGTGCATCAACATCAATGGAGGATGCTCCGTTTCGACGATCATGCCAGATAACACTCTTTCCCTTCTCTTCCAAAGCCGCAATCAGAACATTTATATCATAGTTTCCGGTCAAGGCATTGTGATGGGCCTTGAAAAGGAAAGGTAGTGGTGACCAGGTTTCACTGTTGGAGTCACCAAGTGCAAGTCTTTCAGAAATCGCGTTCAAGCTTGCTCGAGTGAAAGCGTCCTTTTGCTGATTGAAGAGAAAAGAAACAAACCCAGAAGCAGGGAGAAACATGAATCAACCAAATTATGAAAAAAGAAACGAAATTGGGAATCAAAAGCATCGAATCTTTAGGGTTTAAGAGATGGGGTTGAAATTGAAGAATCAATTGATGATCAAAAGGGTGAGGAGAGAAGAAGAAGCACCTGAAAAAGAGAGTTGAGAGAGTGAAGGAGACAGAACTGCAGCCTTTGCCTTTCGTGATAGACATGGGAATTCCCAGTTGCCATTGAAGGTTGTTGCTTGCGTTTATTTGCAGTGCTTGTGCCAGACTTTGTTAATTTCCTCTTTTGTATCAATGTTTAGTAAAATAATTTTTAAATTTTAAAGTTAAAAATAGAGAAAAACATATTTAATATGAATTATTTTACAAAATTGATCTATTTTTTTGAAGGGAAAGACTTGAGTTCATTCAATAAAGCTGGAAAAGTTCATCTAACCAATACCTCATCCCCAAATAAAATAGATTGCCTTGACATAAAATCTGCTGCTGCATTTCCTGTTCGCTTAACATGAAGCAATCTACATGAAGCAAAGCAGGCAGATAGATCTTTGCAATCATCAATAAGCAAATGAAGATATGAAGGTGATCTATGTGATGGATTCCAAGCTTTAACTAAGGACAAACTATCACTCTTGAAAACTGTTCCTATTTTTAATTTTTAATGTCAAGAAACAAATCTATAACTCTTTATTTTCCAAGTTTTAAAATCCACTATGCAATTTTGTTCATGAGGCTTTTTTTTTCTTGTTTTAGTTTTTGGGTTTTAAGGGCCAGTCCATGCAGGGGCCATCAACCTGTCGCCCTAGTTAGGTCTGCTCTTGCTCGTGACCTATGTGGAGGTAGGATCTAGCGCCGCCGACCTGAAGCCGTACCTCGTACCTCTTTGCCTTATTTCCAGTAATCAATCCCGGTTCTTAGGATTTTATCCGCATTTTAGGTGTTGAATTTCTTCCTTGTATCACTTTTACCCAAAATCTCGATGTCTTGAAGTGCGGGGACTTCGATTCGAAAGAAGATTTAAAACCCTCACTTGTTTCTCTATTGGC
Source organism: Acmispon strigosus (assembly GCA_030819835.1). Lineage (NCBI taxonomy): Eukaryota > Viridiplantae > Streptophyta > Magnoliopsida > Fabales > Fabaceae > Acmispon > Acmispon strigosus. The sequence goes on along the minus strand of JAUAMA010000005.1, from coordinate 38,297,468 downwards.
CAGATCCATGAGTTGTCACGTCATTCCCCGCAATTCTCACCGGATTTTATGATCTACGGACAATAGACTACCCCCATAAACCATTATCACAGTTATTGCTTCTCCTAGGGTAGATTGGGTCGATGGTTGCTGAAATATGCTGTGTCAATCGCAGAGTGGTTTTAGGTCATTGTACTATTTCCGTGATCTGATTTTGGATTTTAATTTCAAACGCAAGATGTGTGTACTCAGATGCAAGTAAATGTTTATAAATACAGTCATAGTTGTGTAACACAGAAGGGGGAAGAGAGAAATTAATATAGTAAACCTTTTGACACATACCACACCTGCTTCCAACATGCTTTCTTGATTTTGATTTTGATTTTGATTTTCCATTGTTACTGTTTATTTCTTGCTTCTTCAAATGTCATTTTCACTTGTTCTTTTAGGAACTCTTAATTAGGTTCTCATCATTACGGTGCCTGAGTCCTTTCCAGTTCTACCAATTATGTGCCCGAGAGTCCTCACCATTTGGCTTTCAATGGCTAATAACTATCTCTGATGTTTCTGAAAGCTTAGATATTGGTATATCAATATTTTTTCCTTTGGTTTTCAACTTCTCCAGATAATAACAAGAAGATAAATCATATCAAAGGTTTTCAAAGTTTTTCTTAACCAGGGCCATGGAGCAGCTGTGTATATATCTCCACTTGCAGCTTTGATTGTCCATGCTTCTGAGCAGTTGAAGGATATAGGATAATGATATACAGGAGTGACATGAACATGACATGTGACTTTCCTAACAAAACTCAGCCACATAAATCAATGGTGCACCAGCTACCAGATGCACATTGCTAGGTAGCATGATGTTGTCCTTTCTTCAATTAAAAACTACAAAAAGTCGCATTCATAGAGCACCAGATTTCTTTTCTTCCTTGAAAATGTGACAAAATCCTGCTATATAAATACAAATTCATCAAAATCATTCACACCAGAATATCATGCTACCACTTACTTTAATGGAGCTCTGGAACAAGACAAAGTGATGAGATGATGATGCAGACTCAACATAATATGGTTTTAGTTCCTATCCCGCTTTTCATTTCACCCAAAAAAGGGAGGGAAATAATCTCATTCATTCTGTCTTTGCTATTATTATCCATCCAAAATTTAACTCAGTTGACTGCAAATCTGAAAGAAGTTGCCCCAACACACCAGCAATTGAATGATGGGCCTGATTTGATGGGGGAGAATTTGAAGATGGAATGCATTACTTACCATGTTACTTGCAATTTCAATAAAACATTTTGGTGGTAACAAGTAATAGAGCCCTATATAATTCACAGTTTCACACAATCATAATGTATACAACTATACATTAATTACATTTACATCATGACTGAAATAATAGTCAATATACAACAAATTAAATTACCAGCTATGTAGTTAGAGAGAGAGAGAGAGTGGTACTAATGTATGTATTTCTTCATCTTTCTTTTTCCCTGTGGCTTTGGTTGAGAGAATTGTGGAGTAAATACAAATAACAGGCTGGTTATGTGTTAAAAATGATGCCGAAATTCACCTTGCCGGAATATACAATGTTGTATGGCATGCTGTGTGAGATGTAATTTCACTGGCTTTAGCCAAATGAGTTAAAAATCGTACCTCCGCGTTCCATTTCACACTGGTAGCATAATAGGTAACTCTTAACAGTTCAGGAACCTGTCTGCAATGGAAGTAGGGTCTTTTGCTTGCCTTCTATAAAAATCGCAAGCTCTGTTGGAGCAACCACCAATCTTAACCACTTTTGTAGCTCTTCACCCTCTACTTTCTCTTTTTCTGAAGAATAAGTAGTAAAGTATTATTAGAAAACCACGGCTTAGCAAAAACAGTCAGAGTGACTCAACATCATCACTCATCAGTATCTGAAGCATACGCTAACATCATCACATGATCATCTTATTATATTGAATTATAGTAATTCATCCTGCAAATGAAATTTTGATTGGTGGCAGGAAACAGTATATTCTGTTGGTGTGAATGGGTCTCTGCGCGTAAGTAACAAAAAGAAACAATGCATGCATAATGCACCTAGAAAATTATCATCTTTTCAAACTAACAAAATGATTTCAATACGTTCCAACTAGCAAATTTTAATGTGAGTCTTCAAAGATTCTATGATCGCCACACATTTAGACTTGGTCTGTTTATAAGAACAAATTGTTTCTTGCTGAAGTAAACATAACAAATGGAAAAGGCGCCAAAAGAAATGCAATCCAAGTACATAAAATAAAAAGAAACCCCTTAACACCCTGCTACCTAAAATACAGCAAGTACCTTCCAAATGAGCCCCAAGGCCCTCCAAAACAGTAGGATTAGCTCGCACAATGGAAAGCGCTACTTCCATAGCAGACTGCAGCAATGCTCTCACCTCACTTTGAACAAGATCAACTAGGCGTCCCTGTTGGATTCACATTACTATCAGCATATAGAAAATCACAAATAGGAAGAAAAATTAAAATGAAATATCGAACCTGATCTCTTCCCCAAGGAACTGAACCCCCAGAGTCATCCATTCCACCATTAGAAAGAGTGGCAATTGACACAGGGCCTATAGTCTGATTAAGACCATATTCAGCTATAGCTTTGTACGCCATGTCAGTTGCTCGCCGTATGTCATCCAGTGCACCTGTTGACACTCGACCAGAATAAACAACTTCTTCTGCTGCACGTCCTCCAAGAAGGGTAACCAGGCGGCCACGCAACTCATCAATGAAAAGCAAGTACCTATCCTCATTTGTTGGAGGAATATAAGTAAAGCCCAAGGCCCCTCCTGACCTAGGCAATATGCTTAGTTTCTGAAAACATACACAAGATACTAAGGCACTGAAATATCAAAGAATTTCTTAATATGATTTCCAATAGATAAACTGTCAGCAGAAAACCTACAATCAGGCTGTAATTTCCAAAAAGAAATTTTTGCAACTAATAAAATGGGTGTGGATCTAATGTCATGTTTATTTATTAAGATCATGGTTGTTGAATCAAGATTCTAAGATGCATGATACAGAAAACAAGTCATAAACTGAACCATAAGCTTATATATCATATAATGAACTTAAAATAATCCAAAATCCAAGTCATAAATCAAAATTAGAAGGAAAACAATGGATGACTATGATAGGCTTAGGCCTAAACCTCCCATTACTAAGGTCTATGTGAGGCGCCAAGATAGGGATGGGGTGTGCTGAATCCCTAGCCAAACAGCACTAGGTTGTGCACTGGTAACCCAGCTAAACAGCATTAGGATTTTATATTTTTGTTAGTTTATTTTATCCAGTCAGCATTAGATTCTATATTTTATTACGTTATTTGGTTTAGTATAAATAGAGGTGGTTGTACCTCTATTAAGCAGTTTTTGGGAAAATTAGGATTTGGAGCTGGCTATTGGAGACGAGTTGTAATTCTTCTCAAGAACGACTCTTTCTAATAATATATTTTCCGTTTGTTTTCCATCTTTTCCTAAGCTGCGATTGATTGAGACTTACTTGGTAAGGCTTGCGCAACTCTCTTGTTAAAAGGAGAGGTGCGACTCTGTTGGCCAAGCTGTGCTTGTGCGGTTTTCCTTGCTGTTTGGCACCAGTTCTAACACTGGTATCAGAGCCTTCCATCACGTCTCTCAGCCGCAAACGGGCGGCGCGGGTGGTGATGCTGGCATTGCAGTGTTCGCCTGGGACTAGTCAAAGGGCTATTCACAGCCAGCCCACGTGGGCACGGGGGCTGCAGAGTGTGGTGGGATGTTAGGACCCAAGTGCAAGGAGGAGAATTTCAATCCTGGCTTAAACTCAAAAGACTTTGTCATGTGCTCTTGTCTAAACCTTCTGTATCTAGACATGCTTCCACAATCCACACCATTCCTCAGCATCAGAGTCCACACTAACCATATTATCACTCAAATGCTCATTCTTCATCACATGCTTCCCTGTCCCTGCCACATTTGGTGGCACAAATATCCACTCTTGGACCAGAAATTGTATAACTCAAGGTAGTCAATCGCGGATAGCGGCCTGTCGCGGATGACCCCAGGAATTGAAATCCCATACATGTAAAACCGCGATTTGGCCGCTATTGGCCGCGATCGCGCCCTGAATCCCGTAGCGGCAGGCCTCCGCTCCGCGACGCGACGGCGCTATAGCGCTGCTATCTCGCGCGATTGATAACTATGGTATAACCACCCACATGATTCTCTTCACCCACTTGACCCTCATTGAAATTTTGATTCATTGCCTTACTTACCCCTGCCCTTAGTTCGGATCTCTTAAATGGGTCATACAATTGGTGGCACAAAGGATTCCACTTCAGGCTCAACAGCCTCTTGTGGAGGGGCACGAGCCTCTTGTGTAGGGATGTCAAATCCATCTTAAGTTCCTTGCAACTCTCCTCCTCACTATCATCAAAATAAACACCCCTCGCACTTAATCACTATTATCTTCATGTACATACAATCACCTCTTCCTCTCTATTACCTTTGTCTCCACCATCTCTGACCTCATCATTAAAAGTCCACCTCATCCTTAAAAGTCAGTATAGGAACTTCTTCAGCACTACTATCATCATGTTCTACAAACAATTTGACTTAACTTCCACCACTCATTGCATAATTTGATGATTCAACAACATGCCTATCCACCATAACTTCGGATTAACATTGTATCCAAACACTTCCTCCCCAATCCCTAGAGCTTCAAAGTATGACCACCTATCCACATCTACTCCATACATAACATGAATTTCTCCACCTACATGCATCAGTGTTGGTCAACCAACAAATTTCCCGATGTGATGAAATTGGATTGAAAAAGTCGTGCCTACAAACAATATCGTGCAACTAAATCAAGAGACAAACAGAACCCTAAACTATTTGCAACAATAGAATCAAAATGCTTAGAACTACCTACTTGTCGTACTTCTCCCTGAACGCTCAGAGCTCAAGCACATGTCTTCCTCGATCCACCTTCGTTGCAGCAACTTGCAGTGCCCTCGACGCTTCTCCCCAATGTGGTCACAAGTCACAACAATCTCTAATGATAGAAGAATCGTTGTGGTTCACTTAATTTCAGAGGAAAGGAGGGAAAACTTGTAGTACAAATTAGGGTTCAATTTTGGTTTAAATGGGGCTCAATTAGGTTAGTTAATCTTGTAAAATTAGGGTTATTCCGACATGTAGGATGTTGTAATATCCAAGTAGGCTACATGTCCAAAAAAAAAATTACATGTAGGGCTGGTGAGTGGATAAAAAGTGGCCTAGGTCATATTTATGACATAATGAGGGACTTTTTTTGAATGAAATAAAATGAAGAGATCAAAACCAATGAAAAAATTGTGCACCAACAAAAACTTGGCCCTATTTTACAGGGACTAAACATATTTAACCATACTTTATTAATGACATGACTTCATGAGTATTGCAAATTTTGAGATAGTTTTATGAATTATGAGAATTGAGAAAGATCATGTGGCTTCATGAGAATGAGACTCAGATTTCATATAAAGAGAGTGATTAGTTTGACAAGAAACGAAAATTGGTTGAAGAGCAGCAGGACCAATAGGAGCGGCAATAGGCATACCCATAAAATGGCAATTGGCACACCACACACCCATAAAATGCTAATCTAGTAACAAAATGACGCATAACCTTTGTTTTTATGTCTTGTTTTATGTTTGCTGAATATCACGTGTAATAAATTTATGCTTACCTCTAATTCCCCACCATAAAAGAAGAAAAATAGTTAAAAAGAAAACCCACCCTAAAATAAAAGGAAAACTGAAACAAAATAATTTTGTCACTAGCCATTAAACTAAGACTATCATAATCAGAGTAGAAATCACCATATATCAAAATCACCAATTTCGTGTATAAATATAGCTTAAAATAAATAGTGTGATAATCCCACAAAAGTCAAGTAGACTTATACGTGGTACAAGAAAAATCATCTGTAATGGCAATAGAATGTTTGAATGGTCCATATAAGAGCAGCTTACCTCAACACGCGGCTGTCCAGCAATAAGACTTGCAACTGCAGTGCCTACTACAGCATGGCCAGCTTCATGTCGTGCGACAACAGCCTTCTCACTTCCTTGCAACTTGGCAGTCTTCTTTTCTATGCCCTGAAACAAGTAATTTGGTCATTTTATCCACAACTTGGTAAAGTACAGCCACATCACAGACCTAAAACTCTCAATTTAACATTTTGTTATGTGACCAAACTGCAAGTCTAAAGTGATGAGTTTGCAACCACCATTAGCGATTGTGGCTGAAATCAAATTTCTCCATTAAAATCTCACTTACAGCTATTGATCTTTCCACTGCTTGGATGAAATCAATTTTCTCTACAACAACTTTGCTCTGTCTTCCCGCCAATAAAGCAGCCTCATTTACTAGGTTTGCAAGATCCGCTCTTCAATGATGTGTAATTGTGTATTATGTGTCAGATAGAAAATACAAACTTCTCAATGTATTAAAAGGGGAAAAAGAGTATGGAGGAAATAGCACAATACCCTGTGAAACCTGTAGTCATAGAAGCTATGCTGCTAAGGTCAACATCCTTGGCTAAAGGAAGTTCTTTCCTGGAAACATGAACTTTCAGGATGGCTTCTCTTCCAATCCTATCAGGTGTTTCTACCTAAGGAGAAAAGAAAGCAATTTTGCTAAAGATATACAAAGTCAAGTATCTTGGTTTTATATCACTATAAAAACCAAAGGAGGTAGTGCGCTAAAAATAGAATCCTATTCCAGACCATAACTACTCGATCAAATCTTCCTGGTCGGCGAAGTGCAGGGTCTAAGACATCTGCTCGATTAGTTGCCCCAAGAACAATCACTGCTGAACTGCTGTCAAACCCATCCATCTCCTGCAATGTAGTTTTAACACATTAGCCTAATTGTATCATAATCCCTGACCCAACAATCACAAGAAAAATAACAACAAAGGAATACTAACAGTGAGCAACTGGTTCAAGGTTTGTTCTCTTTCATCATTGCTGACAATGCGAAATTTTCCGTCACGACTTTTAGCCACAGCATCTATCTGCAAACCAAAAGAAAGTTGAATTGGTTGAATATTAAGTAGTAAATATTAAATTAAACTTCATAAAAAAAGTAATAAATTAAATTCCTACGCAACAGAAGAATACATATCCTACCTCATCAATAAATATTATGGATGGTGCTTCCTTCTTTGCCCTTGCAAAGAGATCTCTCACACGGGAAGCACCCATACCAACATACAACTCTACAAACTCACTAGCAGAACAACTTATAAATGGAACATCAGCTTCCCCAGCTACAGCCTTTGCTAGTAAAGTCTTGCCTGTCCCCGGAAGACCTACCTATAAGATGAACGAACAGATATTTACTCCCTACATGTCAAACTAAAACAATAATAACATTGAATAAACATAACATAGGTATAAATAATCCACATTCCACATATATTAAGTACATGCTCATACATCCAGGAGAGGTGTGAGTGAAAACTGTTCAAGGATTTATTCCTAGAACCACCAGTTCAATGAAACACAATAGTGATCCAGGTTTTCGCAAGGTAATAGTTATGTAAATAAGAGAAAGCAGATTTAATATAATACGGTATAATATTTTGCCAGATTTTGACCCAAAATATTCCCAAGAGGCATTTCCCATACTTAACCCCTTCCACAAGCTAATATCGTCAATTATAAAAGGCTTTGCTAGTAGACATCATGATTTCATCCTGGGACCATGAGATCATATCAGATATCTTTGCCTATGACTCACCAAAAGAACACCTCGAGGAGGACGGGCTCCAAGTCGTATATATTTATCTGGATTTCGAAGGAATTCCTGGAAAGTAAACATCATCAAAATCAAAATTACTTCCCAATATTACCAGAAAAACTATGAAAGGAAATAGAAGGTTATTTGAAGAATTAGAAAGCCTCATATTCACGTTAAAGATTGTATGTGCTGAAAATGAGCTGAAGAGAGAGGCCAGCCTACCACAATCTCTTCTAGCTCCTCCTTAGCCTCATCAACACCAGCAACATCAGAAAAAGTGATTGTTTCACCTTTTTCAGATGATTTTGTACCAGCAGAAACTCCTGATTTGCGGTTCCTTATCTGACCAGCAGTATGCTGCCAAAGCATATGATAGCTAATAAAACATCGTTTTAAAGGAGTAGGAAACATAGTCGCATATAATGGCCTATCAATTTGAGAGAGGAAGAAATCAAACTCACCTGTGAAAAGCTTACAGGGAATCGTTGGAGAAGCAGTGCAAGCACAGCAACATAAAACAAGGCTATCTGAGAATATGTGAATGAATTCAACATGTCACATGATATAGTCTCAACCCACACAATGAAGGGAATTTATAATGAGCTGGAATGAGAAGTTCAATATCTTAAACCACTGCTACATTATAGCAAATATACACAAGCCAGATACTAGTTAAAGAGACAGTCATCGATCTAATAATAAACTACAGCATGCATATTTGAAACTGTGAAGGTTTTCATCACTGTAAGGATGATCACCTCATGAGACCTGTGTAAACATAAGCTTCTAGGATAGGCATTGAATGGCCAAATATCGGATCTAAGATAGACCCTAATATCATCTTAAAAATCGGACCAAGGCGTTAACCCAAAAGCTAGCTTATGAAATGAGGATTTCTCAAGTGTTTACAAGCTCTAGCCATATCTCTAGTCGATGTGGGATCTCAAAAACTAAGAAATGCATTTGCCACAATTTATGTTTTAATAAAGCAAACAAGAAACCAAGAGTTTACCATCATTATTATGTAACAAGTTAACAGGTCAAAAGCATATAGAGCGAGTGAAGATTACAGGAAGAGAAAATAGGATTTCAAACGGCTGGAGGGGGTGATTAACTGTTTTAAGAAATTGTCCTTCATAAATGGCAGTAAGGGTTGGTAACAATGGAGTACTACATCCAAGTTTACAATGGCCCATTCAAGAGTAGGGAAGACATAAGGATAAAGCCTCTAGGCCGGCGGCTCCTACTCCATAGCCATTGAGCAGTCACACAGTTTTAACTGATTTGAAAAAAGATTGTGACTGGAGAAAGAACCACAACTCTTATTCCTCTTTTGGGCCTCAGAAGGTTTGCTCTAAAGTAATTAATATATTGGAATCTGTACCGTGAACATAAAATCACCAGCCTCCTCCCAAGATCAACGTCCTCACAATCTTAATTAAATTTTATTCAGGTCTATGAATCACAGATACTTCAAAATTTGCAAAGTACCAGTGTTGTACGCATGTCCAACACTAATACATGCATGATACACCTAAATACTTATCCAGGGAGTATCGTCTGGTTTTTAATATTTTATAAGTTTTAAGGGAAAATACGTTTGGGATGTGACACTGGTATAGCTTACCTTGGCTTAAATATGACAAGCATTTAAAGTCCAAAACCTTGATTTTCTTTCTCAAACTAAAATGACTGTTTCAATATCTCCCAACCCTTTTTTCATCCTCTCTTACAAGCTGCTACCGCTTCGTGTGATTGGGTACCATTTGAGGGCAACGTGAACAGACTTTCATCTCAATCAATACCAAGAGTTCCATTCACTTTTTATCTCAGAAGTGATTGTCAATGTTCGTTTGCATTCGTGCCGGCTGGTATCCAAACATAGCCGGAAACACTTTCTTGCAACATGTTTGGGGAGGAAGAACATTTTCTGATATGGTATGGACAAGGGAAGTATATGAAGTTAAGCTTTTTCGTATGATCACAATTGGAAATGATCATTGTCTTGGGATCATCATCTAGTAACAAGGTTATGTATCAACAAGGATTGATCATTGTCTCTGTACAAATTTTATACGTCTATATAAAATATAATTTTTTTAACACATTCCTGTTCATGTATCTAAGTTGTATCATGAACTTTTAAGAGTTCAAAGTATCTCCGTTTATAAGCTTCCTAGGTTGAGGAATGACTTATGACTGGAGTTTCCAGCACCATAATACTACAGGTGGTCAAACATCACACAACAAAACCTTCAACAATCACACAAAATGCAACTTGCTTACCAGTGCAGAGTTGAAAAATCCACCAGAACGCTTATCCGGCGACCCAAACTCCACCTCATTCTCCAGCATCTTTTCATAAGGAGTTCTTATATCGCTAGGCCTTGTGGTAGTGTACACAATCCTCTTGGTAGGAGCAACACTCTTAACCAAAGACTCTGACTCCTGCTGCAATCTACTACTAGAAGCAACCTCACCACCACTCCCCACATCAGACTTCAGCTTGAACATGATGTGAACCTCATCAACCTCCACCTTCTGCACCTGATCACTATTGATCCTGCTCAAGAACTCGCTGTAAGGCACGCTCACAAAGGCGGTCGCCGCCCTCGGTTCGGAGCCAGGTAAGGGAATCCCGGGCCTCAGCAACCGCATGACAAAAATCACAATCCCCAATTGCAGAACCAAAACCCCAACCTCCTGAGCCTGCACTATGGGCTGCCACCTCCACTTCTCCCGCTTTGAACCCAACCACCACCACCACCCTTTCCCTTGCTTCTCCCTCCTCCGGTCCGAACCCTTCTCACCCTCACCGCTCTTCTCGCCGGAATCGCTCCCCTCGCCGCCGGTGGCAGCGTTTCCACCGCCCCTCTTCCTCCATCCATCGCCGGTGAAGACCCTCTTATTCAGCCTCAACCCTCCCCACAAATCGAAGTCCCCCCACAGGGTCCCGTGCCTCGGAGCCCTAAACGACACCGAATTGGGGACGAAACGACGCGCGTTCCGGCGGGGGAGCGTAGAGGGTCGTCGCCAGTGGTGGTGGAAATTGGATTTGGCGGTGTCGGAACTGAGGTAGATTTTGGTGTGCGTTAAGGGAGATAGATACTCCAACGACATTGGTAGAAGAAAACCAGAGAGACCCACAAGGTAAAAATCGAAACTTTGAATTTCTTCTTCGTGTTTCATGCACGAGAGTGCATATATATAGGTGAGCTTCAGAGATTATCTATCTTCTTCTGGTCTCCGATGAGCGCCAATGGGAGGAAGAGAGAGAAAGAGACAAGGAGGTTAGACATGAGATGGTAGCCGTTGGATTAAATAGAAGTCAAAGATCTCAACCGTGAGGATGGGGCTACTGATGACTGTGGTGTTTTCGTGTACAAACCAACAACACTAGTTTCCTTTACAAATCAACAACACAAGAAATGGGAAACTGGGGGCATGTTTCAAAGTGTTCTTGTTTTTTTGTTTTTCAAAATTGTTTTGTGAAATAATTTTTAAAAACTATTTCTTAATATAAAATATGATAAAAACGTGTTTGATAATATTAACTTAAAAACATTTTTAGAAATGAAAAAACATAATCGTGTTTGATAAATTTATTATAAGAGCATGCATGTTTGGGCATTACATCTAATACAAAAGTTGCCTCCATTCCAAGTTGATATAGGAAATTATGGAAACAATCAAGCAAGCTATTTAAAACCCATTCCCACTCTTTCTTTTAACAAGTGGAGTTGCACCTTCTCTTTGCATTGTTTGTGTGAACTTACCGTAAATTACGATATCTGATAGCTTTCTCCAACATCTTAGGATTTGTCAAAAACATTAATTACTGGATCTATTTCCATAGCGACGACACCGCGGAACACCCCAAAAATTTACCATTCGAGCCACCATCACTCAACAACCCCAAAATTGCAATCTCCTCCAAGGATGGCATCATCTCACACAACCCTCCAATCTCTGTGTGCATTTACCTTCAAAACCTCACCACCACCAACTCTAACAAACTTCCCATCTACGTCTATGATGGACACAAGAAAGTATCTATCAATGCATTAAGGTTAGGGTTAGAGTGGGTTAGACACAAGTTAGAGAAAACAAATAAAATTGGGACAATGCTCATTTTTCTCATGATACTCATTTGAAAAGAAATTACAATTTATAAAAGAAAATGGAATAACGACCCTATCTTAAAATAACGAAATAATAACCTAGATTTAACACGCAAGTAAAATAACAGCAGAGTTTAAATAATATAGTTTTAGAATAAAATAACAACCGTGTCTAAATTAACTCAAAATAAGTTGAAACTAGATATTTCTAATAATGACTAGATATATCATAATCTTCCATCCACTTAGGTTGTTGGACCTGACGTACCGGCCTATCAGTCTACTTTCACGACGATGGATTCTTCTTCGAATCTGCTTTCTCAAAACTTTTCCACAACCATCTCACCAAGTTGGTTCATCAAGCAAAGGTCATGGTCGTTTTTGTATAATACATGCTTGCTCCGAAGAATCCTCTCTCTACAACATACGATGATTGTCGGGCTTCTCTCAAATGGTTCGCTTCGAATTCCGTAAAAAACACAGAAACAGAGCCATGGTTGTTTGAGCACGGTGACTTCATCAAAGTTTTCGTTGGGGGTGACAGTTCAAGTGCCAACATTGTGCATAGCATCATTTCCACTCGTTTTCTTGCTGGGTTTGAGGACTTACCTGGTAAAGTTCAAGCCTTTAGTTCTATTTTGGTTCACCACTTCTTCTATGGTTTGAAGTCTATTGGGTTAGAAGTCAAAACCTGTTCAGAGTTTGGATGATAACTTTTGCAATATGGTTTGGAAGTTGGTGTACCCTTCAGCACCTAGTGGAATTGATAACCCTTTGATCAACCATTTTACTCCGGGTAGACCTGATTTGTCTAGGTTTGCGTGTTCTCAATGATTTTATGCATTGCAGGGAAAGATGGATTGAGGGATAGAGGGTTCTGTATTATGGAAACGAGTTGGGCAAACAGGCCTAAGCCCGCGGGCCAGTCCGCATGGCCCGCAATATGCGCGGACTGTAACACGGTGGTTGCTGGTTTGTTTAAAAGCGGGCCTAAACGGGCCAGCCCGCTTAGTCCGTGGGTTTAAGCGGGTTAGACCACGGTTCGGCGAGCTCATCCGCGGGCTTCTTTTAAAAAAAATCCAACCAATAAAAGGATCATGTGGTTCAGGCCCAGTAAAAAGAAAAAAAAAAACCCAAGTCCCGGTAGAAAAAAGTCCATTCGCGGGCTACTTTTTTTTTGTCACAATTAGAAAAAAAAATGTCATCTTTATGTAAAAAAAAAAAAGACCATGTGCATGATATTTATACTTTTTTATTTATTTTAAAATCTGATTTATGGCCCGTGGGCTAACCGCAGGGCGGACGCGAACCACTTTAATAGAAGTCTGTTTAATTGCGGGGTAAGCCAATGCGGGACGGGTCAGACCGCTTACCTCTTAGTCGAATGGCATTTGAGTCACACAAAGATATATGAGAGGAGTAATCTCACATCAACAGTAAGAGTCTCGTTAAAATCTATGTTATAATTCAACATAGTTACAGTTTTGCCATTATGAGAAAACTTGAAATCAACCTGTTCTCCGTTCTTTAACTATTTCCGGAACAAAAAATAAAAGTTAAGAACAAAAACAAGTTTTAACTGTTGTGATTTTTTAGTTCAAAAAACAATAAAGGAGCGAACTGTTTCCAAATCAATTATTTTAAAACATGCTAATCAAACAGATTTTTTTCTTTTAAATTTTATAAAACAAAAACCTGTTTTTGAAAACAGTATTCGAATAAGCTTTGGATTTGGCACCGTAAATACAAAATTTCGCATTTTTCTTAATGTTTTGGGATTGAAATCTTAGAAGCAATTTTTTTTTTTTGGCATTTTAAACCTCTTAAGAAAAAATGTTCCCAATTTTAAATCTCAAAATATAAAAGAAGAGGTGCGAAATCTAATCTTATACATAGAATATCAAATCCTACTCAAGTCAAGTAGGTGAGGACGACATGGGTTTCATCTATCTAATATAAACAATTAAAAAAATGTTCACCCATGATTAACGATGTTAGAATCATGGGTTAAATATATCTTTGGTCCCTGAACTATGAGCGAGATTTGGTTTTCGTCCCTCGCCGGCGTAAAGGTGGACTTTAGTCCCCAGACTATAATAAATTGTTGGTTTTAGTCCCTGCCGCCGGCGTAGTCAACGCCGGAGCTCCGTTTTGCTCGCCCTCTCCCTCGATGCTTCTTTCTTCTTCTTCCTTCAACCCAAAACATCAAAAATCTTGTTTTTTTTTTTCCAGAAAAACAAAACATCAAAAATCAAACACCAACCTCCATTAATTTTTCCAGAATCATATTGTTTCCAGAATTCTTCATCCTCCTTCAACCCAAAACAAACAAACCCAGAAATTTATCACCTTCCACACCCAACCTTCAACCATTTCATAAACAGAAACCAGAAAATAAACCCAGAAACCTCACTTTATTCAAAACTGAAAATCAAAGCATAAACTGAAATTCGAAAACAACAAAAATAGTAAGCCAGAACTCAAACTGAAATTCAAACCAACAATAACAAGAACAACAAGCTAAAACTCAGAAACAAAACTGAAATTGAAAGCAACAACAACAAGAAGAGCAAGCCAAAACTCAAACTCATTCAACCCAGAATCAGAATCGTGAAGAATTCAACCCAGATCCATCATCCCCTTCAACCCAAGCTGCAAAAACAAAAAAAGAAGAAATTGAAAGCAAGAGCAACAAGAAGAGCAAAGGACGGCGGCGGCTGACGGCGGCGAATGGCGGCGAACGGCGGCGGCGGCAAAGGACCATGGGATCCTCTTCTCCTCGTGGCGAGGATCATCTTCGTGCTACCCGTTTTCTTAGAAGCCAAAAGGATTGGCCGGAAAACAGCCATGAAGACGGCGGCGGCGGCGGTCGACGGCGACCGATCGTCAAATTTTTTTAGGGGTTTTGATGCGGACGTTTAGGGGATTCCATTGGTGGTGGTGGTTTCTCCTTTGGCCCACTGGTTCGGCCGGAAACAGAGGGAGAAGGAGACATTGACGAAGTCGCATCGGAGGAGAGACGATGGGAACGCTGGTGCCTCGTGGCCTGCTTCTGGGCTCTGACGGAGGATGAACGAAGACGGTGAAGAAGAAAGACAAAGGAAGGAGAGAAGGAAGAAGAGAGTAGCACGAAGAAGAAGGAAGAAAGAAGAAAGAAGAAAGAAGATCAGAAGAAGAAGAAGAAACATTTACGTTAGTTTTTTTTTTATTTTGTTGTTTTTTTAATTTAAATAAAAAATTAAAAGAAATTCCACATGTGTTATTAATTGACGTGGCAGTGCCACGTGAGCAAAACGGAGCTCCGGCGTTGACCACGCCGGCGGCAGGGACTAAAACCAACAATTTATTATAGTCTGGGGACTAAAGTCCACCTTTACGCCGGCGAGGGACGAAAACCAAATCTCGCTCATAGTTCAGGGACCAAAGACATATTTAACCCTAGAATCATTGATGCATTAATATTTTAAGACTAATTTTCATGTAGTAATAGTGTAAAACTTGTTTAGCCTATATTCAATCATTTCACGTCACATTAGCATAAATTGTTACATGATTTATCATATAAACTAAATATAAAAATTACTATCTAATGTGATAAACAACCATTGAATATAAATATAAAGGAGTTTTGCACGGACAATGTATATATACTAAATCCATATTTGTGACTTCAAGATGTTTAGAAGATATTCATTTTCCTTCAGACCCCTATTGTGGCTAGGGTGAACTACGCCACATACCTACTATCGGGAGAAGCTAAGCACTGGTGGCACGGTGCCAGAGTGATGATGGAGGTCGATCACCAGGCGGTTACCTAGGAGTCTTTCAAGAGAGCGTTCCTAGCTAAGTACTTTCCTAGGAGTGCCAGAGCTGCTCGGGAGAAATAGTTCACAGATCTTAAGCAAGGAAACATGTCTGTCGCTGAATTTGTTGCTAAGCTGGAGTCTCTAGCAAGGCATTTCAGATTTTTCTGAGACCAGGTCGACGAGGGGTTCATGTGCGAGAGGTTCATAGATGGGTTGAACTATGATCTTCAGCATGCTGTGCAACCACTGGGTATCGAGCACTATCAACAACTGGTGGAAAAGGCAAAAGGCATTGAGGCCGCTGATAACCGTCGGGATAAACAGCAAGGAAGTGGTGGACTAGCCAGGTCCCACCCAGGAAAGAGTGGCAAAGGCAAGGGGCCTTATCAACGCCCTCAAGACAGAGAATGCATTGACGAATCGAACCAACCTACTGGAGGGGATCGGGACATCCGGGGAAGTCAGAGGCCACTGGAAGAGGTGCTATGTTTTAGGTGTAATCAGAAGGGGCACTACGCCAACAACTGTGCTGAGAGGGCTGTGGTCTGCCGGAACTGCAACAAGCTGGGACATATCGCAAGGGATTGGCGGGCTACAAAAGCTAAAGGAGCCGTGAATACTGTGCAAGGGAAGCGTCCTGCCACCAGGGGCAGAGTTTACACCATTATTGGAGAGGAAGCTGGAGATAAGAACGACGCTACGAGGAGACAAGACGAGGGAACATTGCCTTGATTTAATTTTCTTCTTTCTTCTGGCGTTGAGTTTCGAGGACGAAACTCTTTTAAGGGGGGTGGTATTGTAAGACCCTCTATTTTTTGTATTTATATTTTGATCCATGGAGTCTGAATTATTTATTTTTGTTCCCTGAACTATTTTATAGTTCACTTTTAGTCCTTGTTAGACCCTTGTTTGAATAATATTTGGTGGTATTGTCTTTTGAGATTTGATATGAATAAAATCTTTATGGAATTGATTGATACTTGATTGAAAGAATATATTTTCTTGAATTACTACAAGTTGAGCTTTGGCTTAGTGGTTAAGACTTAAGTATTTTATTTACATGGCTAGAGTTTGAATCTTAGTGAAGGAAGTTCTACTTTTAATGCCCATTTTCGAGTAGCTTTTAATTAAGCTGAAATTTGAATTTGAATTTAAACATGTGATTAATTGAGAGTCAGTTTCTTCTTCGTGTTTGCTGCTGTGTTTTCATCTTGGGAAGGAGCAAGACCACATTCAAATCTTCTTAATTTCAGAGGTTCTTAGTTGTCTTCGGTAAGGTTTCTTCTGCAATCAAATTCTGAGTTCCTTCATGTTCGAAAACTCAATTGAAATCCTTACCGTTTCTGTTTTTGGATACCAATTCTCTTCTTCCAATTCAAGCTTGATCACGTGACTCCCTACGGAATTCTCAAGGGGCGTTACACATCGCCAATGAATATGGAACTTGAGATATTTCCATCATCTTCGCCTCCTAGCTAGTACAAATACTTGATGATGATACTTTCGATTTTATGTGAAGTAGTGTAGAATTTCGCTTACAATCTCGTGTATTGAAGTGTCGAAAGACTTTCCTCAAATAATTTCTTCTTATACTTTTTCTCGATGAATTTAGTCCAAGTCCTTTAGATTCCCTAACTAATTGAGTCTTCAACTTTTGGATTTGATCTTTGTTGGGGTCTACCACCAACATGTCATCCATACACTAATAAGAAGATGAAATCATTATTTCCAAACCTTTAGTAGTAAGTACAATGGTGTGAAATTGATTTGTTGTATCTAAGGCTAATAGTAAAGGAATCAAACCCCATTCACCTACACCTTGGATCCTACTTTAGACCGTACAAACATTTAGTTGAGTCTTAAACCAAGTTTTTTTTTTTCAAAGCCTTTTGGTTGGAGCATATGTGTTTCTTCTTCAAGCTCTCAATGAAGAAAATTATTCTTTACATCTAGCTTTTCAAGATGTAAATCGAATAAAAAACACATGGTCATAACTACTCTAGTAGTGGTAAGTATGTTAACCCTAGAAAAACGATAATTATCGGCGGCCAAGAGTTGTCGTTAATCCACTAAAAACCCTCAGTAAAATAGTTTGACCGACGGTTAAAAACACGTAGGTATTGGCTTCGTCAAAAATATTACCGACAGTTTTTGAAAAGCTTACGGTAACTTACTGAAAGCTTTCTCCTTTGCTAAGTTACCAATAGCCACATAAGTCGGTAATTTAGCGACGACCTTGCTTTATGGTTACTTTGCTTTTAACTGGGTTGTTTCATGTCTCTGTATACCCTTAGTAAATAGATGAGCTTGAAGATGTTCAAAGTCACCATATAGGGAAAGCTTTATTTCATATATCCTTTGCATTATGTTCGTATCGAAGGAACTTAGAAGAATGGAAGTTGGCAGAAAGGAATATGACTGGAAAAATGGTATCCTTTACATTATGTTCGTATCTTTGTCTTGATATGCATATATAAATAATTAATAATTAAATAAATATGTATAAAAGTTAAACAATGAGAAATTTAAGTATGTTTGATTTAAACTTAATATTATAACATTGTTGTTATTTAACATAATTTACTTATTTTAAATTTATTTCTAATTAAGTTTTTTTATTTTAGCAAATATTCACAAATATATATTTAAGAGTACCCATAAATACCCGTGGATATTCTAGAAAGAGTTAAAAATCTACTTAATAGATATAGAGCATATATGAGTCTGAAATTTTATTCATTATTCATACCCACTCATATTCGTTAACATTCTTATATCACATACCTTTCTCGGCTTTTTGGCTAAGATAGTATCTACAATCCATTAAAAAAAAACATTATTATATCACATTTAGTTTTTTGGCTAAGTCTAGCGAGAAAATGGCTACAAAAAGACATCACTATCCTTTTTATTGTTGTGTTCTTGTCGTTCATATATTTGTGTGCCCCTGTTTCATGAAAGAATGTGCAGTGGTGAGTGTTCACAAAACCATACTATGCATTATTGGTTGATTTTAAGAACACTCCTCTTAGTCTTAAAATCACCCTCATTAAAAGGTAAATTACTGATTTACCTTTAAATTCTTTTTATGTGCCCTCCATGTCCCTCTTCTTCATCCCTTAGAGCATCTTCAATGGGGATTTAAAAGTGGGATCTTAAAATAAGATATGGATTTTATAAAATCTCACCCATTGGAGAGGGGTGACATGGTTTGGGATCTTATTTTGGTGTCTTGGTTGGTTCCTCTTTTAAAGTGGGATCTTAAGTAAAATAATATTGTTTCTCTCTCATACAACCAACAATCATGTATTTTAAAGTGAGAATGAGAATAATGAAAATTAATTATTATGAAATATTATGTATTTTATTTAAAATGTATTGTCATTTATTTTTCAATAATATGTATTTTCTTTCATTTTCAATTAAATAATATTATGTTGACTTTAATTATGTATTTCCTATCAAATTGATATTTAATTATATTATATCTTTTTTAATTATTAATTATGTTTATATAGAATTATTTAGTTTAATTTAATTTAATATTAGTTGGAAGTAAATAATATAAATATATTATGTATTATGGGTCCAACTAAAAGTAAAATAAGATCCCAGCCACTGGAGTGAAATGTGCAGTGAGATCTTATGGGTGTCTTAAATCCTATGCCGTATGGACCCACCAGAAGTGTTTAAGATACCAAAATAAGATCTCACCACTGGAGATGCTCTTATACCACCCACCATCTTTCATCATTATTCATGCTTCACTCCACACCACCCTCCCTTTCCATCCAATCCCCATTACCACCACACCCACCCTTCCTTCTCCATTCAAAAATCCATGAAACACCAACCTCCTATATATCCAACCTCATATCATCCCCATGAAGTGAGCATCGTCACAAATCCATGATTTTTTTTTTCGTTATCCAAGCTCCGCGTTGTTTTCTTTCCAATTATGTAACGTCTGTATTATTTTCGCACCTTAAGGTGCGATTTTATGCTTCACAGAATCACAGATTCCCTCCCTTTAGCCATCTTGGGTTTTTTTTAATTATTTTTCCAAATCTCACTTTAAAGTGAGACTTGAATCCCAAAAATCGCACATTAAAGTGCGATTGGAATAAAATATAGCATTTTTTAATCATTTTTTCAAATCTCACTTTAAAGTGAGACTTGAATCTCAGAAATCGCACATTAAAGTGCGATTGGAGTAAAATATAGCATTTTTTTAATCATTTTTTCAAATCTCACTTTAAAGTGAGACTTGAAAAACTGGAAGAGGCTAAGTAATCGCACCTTTAGGTGCGAAATCCACAACAAAATCGCACATGAATGTGAGATTTTATACCAGTCCGTCGATGGTTCTACCAAGACCAGATTTTCACAGGAAATCCTCATAATAGCACAAAAAATTTCACAACCAACATGCAAGGAAGCAGAAACAAAGATTTGTAACATCAAATCCCAAACAAAAATCCCTAAAACAAAATCATAAAAATTAAAAATGGAGAAGAAGAAGAAGAAGAAAAAAGAATACAAACGGTTGAAGTGAGAAGAAGAAGAAGAAAGAAGAAGAACAGTTAACGCAAGAGGAAGGGGGGAGAAAAGGGGTGGTATTGGAAGGTTTGTAGTGTTTTAATTTTTTTTTTTATATAAAAAGGGTATTATGAGAATATTGATAAAGGGGGATGACTTTAGGATCAAAGGGGTGGTCCTAAAACCAACTCCCCTATGCATTCACTCCTCTTTTGTGTTTGAGTGCTTTATTCATATATTTTTTTCATTATTTTTCTTGAAGGATCATTACTTGAGTAAATTTTAATAGAATTTGAAATATGTTATTACTGCATCTTTTAACTTATTAAAGACAAACATAAATATTTATATTAATTTATATATTAAGATTAAAATAATAATATATTAATAATAATTATAGATATAAATGTTTATATTAATTATTAGTTACATATTAAAAATTAACACGTTTATGCTGTCAATTTTTTAACCATTTATATATTTCAAGTAAATGAATAAAGTGGGGAAAAGAACTTGTTAGAGGATAAATTGTACTTGAAAATTGTTCAGGTAGTCGGCCGAGGTCATACCTCTTGACCGACTTCATACCTACTGGACGACTTCATAGTCCCATTGCCAAGGACCGGAGTACAAGGGACGACATTAGACCTGACTGTGAGAAAGCCGACCATGCCAACACCAGGGCCCACCAATTTTACGATCCAACGGCAAGGCGCCAAATGCGCCGGAGTCCCCAGTTGAAGCGACGTCCACCCCCTTTAACCCAACAAAAGCATACTAGGATGACATCACAACCTGACAAAGCCTAAATGTCCTCCTGATCAAGCCATCCACAAACATTAGATCACCTGTCAACAACAGTGCATGGACGACTGACGATCACGTCGAGACAGCCCACCTTCGAAGCCCAGCCCATTTCCATACAGACACTCTGAAGGTGCAAGAAACACACAGGAAAGGGGGGGGTTTGAATTGTGTAATCATTTTTGAAATTTATTCAACGGATTTGTAAGATTGATTACTTGTTTTCAAGATGATTAATTTGTTGTGCAAGCATAGATGAACATACGGTGGAAAAGCAATATAACATAAAGAATAAAGCACACATGATTTTTATCCTGGTTCACCCCCATAATCGACAGGGCTACGTCCAGTCCTTGGCTTCACCAAGATTTTCACTATTTAAACAAATAGTACAAGTATTGTCAGGGACTTCTCCTAACAAGTATTCTAAGGACTTCTCCTATCAAGTATTCGAAGGACTTCTCCTTACAAGTATTATCAGGACTCCTCCTTACAAGTATTATTAGGACTTCTCCTTACAAGTATTATTAGGACTTCTCCTTACAAGTGTTATACAGGACTTCTCCTGACACCTTTTTCAGGGTTTTTCTTTTCTACAAAGTCTCTTCTGATAAGAGTAGGTAGAAGAAATGAAGCACATAAAACAGAGAGATCATAAGCAAGTTGATCTCTGTTTTTGGTTATGTGTGTGGGATATAATGAGAGTTATACTCTGTAAGTTTTCCACACACATAAGCAACTCAACTCAGGTTGTGATATGACTTGAAGTTTCCTGAGTTGAAACCAAGAATGTCTTGGTCTCTTGGACGAACTAGATTAAGATGTGTAAAATATAGTTCTAGTCGCCAAGATGCTACGGGAGCAGGGTTCTCTATATATATCTTCAGTTGAAGATCTTTGTTCTTCCTTCACAGTAGGAGAGAAAACCTGCCCGTAGTGCTTCTTCCTCTTCCAAGCAGCACATAACGCTAGTTCTGCATCTCTCAGCAGGCGTAAGACATGATCTGAGATCTCTCAGCAAGCGTAAGACATGATCTGAGAATCATCAATTCGTCTGGGTTGATGTCGTCTGGCTCCATGCTGAGCGAGTGACCTTGAGCTAGTTTCTCTGTATATAATGTGTGAAGATCCAGCGGTGGAGATGTTTTGACCATTTTACCCCAGTGCTTGACAGCTAACACTCATCACGTGCTTTGGTCAGATATTTGAATTTCGACCGTTGAGAGTGTACGATGCTCAGAGATTCTTGCCGTTGATTCCGCGATGTCAGCTTGATTTGAGGAAAAGCAGAGAAGCAGTGGGACCAGGGAGTATTGAATTAATTGTGTCCCTTCTTTCTTTCTGTGATTGCCAGTACTTTAATAAATGTGCAGACGAGGTAGATGTCTTTGATCCAAGAGGCAATTACTCAAGAGGAGAAGAATAATTTCTTTAATGCTTCTGATAACCTGATATCCTCGAGAAGCACATTTCTTGATCTTTGTACCTTTGGCGCAATTGATACTTGAGCGGACGGATTCTTCCTTATAGATTGGCAGACGCAGTCTCCATGTAGTGTTTGAGATTCCGCTGTGAGTAAGTTTATATCGGCAGACGGACTTTCTTCATTTGGTTCTTCTTCCAGGATTTAGAGTTTTCTTGGCTTAGAAGACTGAATCCTTTCTTTTCTTCTGTTGCTTCTTTGGGAGTTCTTCACCAGAGAGAGTTGATCTTTCACAACTTCTTTGTGTGATGCTCGAGAAACTACGAGGCCGAAGGTGTTTCTTCATAGGTTGTCATGCTTTTTTCAGCTTTGAATAGAGCAGTCATCTTTTGATCACTGTAGGCTTAAGTGGCAGACTGTTTTATCTTCTTGAGATAGGCTTTGACTTGAGCGAGCAGACTTTGATGAGGCATCCTTGAGAGAGGATGTAGAGTGTTGTTGCTGTTTTAGCTTTCTTGAGCCACCAGACTGTCTTATACGAGAATGCTTTGCTTCGTATATCTTTGACATCGTTTCCTTCGAGGTGACCGGACGAACTCCTCTGGTGGACTAGTTCTCTTGATGGTGCTTTGACGTCTATTCATTCCTTTTAGAGATAGTTATTCCTGTGCATGAGAATTTTCACTATGTTAGGAATTTCATCTTTGACATCATTAAATCTTAAAGAAATTGTTAATTATCAAAACATAATAATTCATTTAATTATTTGATTCTAACACACTCCACTATAAATAGAGGATGCAGATCCTCACATAAGGTAAGTTCTCTGATTCCTATTGTTGTGTGAGCTTCTCCACCTTCAACCACCACTAACATGAGTGTCCTCGCAGGTACCACCGGAGGAGCTTGGCAGTCGGTCAAGCACCAGAACCAACATTCACCAAGTCGACACTCTTCACACATCCAGTCTGCCACTCTCAACATCAACTCAGCTCTCAGCACTGCCAGACCTTCACCGTCCCTGCCCGAGTCTCTAGACTTGGATTGGATTTGGGTTGTTCCAAATCAGTGGCGCCGTCTGTGGGGGAACGGTGAATTTACTCCCGCACTACCATGCAGTCGTCACCCGCAGCTAGACAGATCGACCACAAACCAACTCCCGAAGGCTTTGTTGAAACGTTGGACAACAATCAACTCCCTCCCCCACCCCCAGGCACCCAGATCCCACTAAGGCTATCGCCTCGTCACATACACGAGGATCAGCGTGCTGTGTCTGAGATCCCGTACAACCCTCCTCAGATGTCCGAACCACATAGGACTCGGGCAACAGCACCACCACCTTGGTCCAGAAGGATTCAAGTCGATAATAACTCGCGAGGGCCAACGGACCCGGTGGACGCCCTCTACCAACTGGAAGGCCGACTTTGGCGCAACAGTGAGATCGATGACTAGAGTTTTTGGGATACCCTGACTTCTTGGCAGCCGTCAGATGACTACCACGGTCCGCTATCCGAGGAGATCATGACTTACCGCATCCCTCACGGATACTGTTGACCACTATCCTCCTCCTCCTCCTTCTCCCTGTTGCTCTTCATATCTGATCCACATTATTGGTCTGGCTGGATTTGTGATATGTTAGCCATAGATGATCCAATCAATTAATTGAGAACTTTCAATCTCATGTGTAGTAACACGTTGTGCTTCACACTTACAGTGTCTTACACATATGCGTACATTCTTGCTCATATTTTCAAGTGTTCTTCATTCTGCAGAGTTTGACACTCCTTGATAGTATTTTAGTATATGATGTTAGTTCAGAAAATAGTTGGATAATTGAGAAGGCTTTAGTTGATAGTTGGAAGATAGTAGTTAGTAATGTGGTGTTTGGAGCAAAGGAATAGATTGTATTGCTCTCTAAAATCATACAAATGACTTGATGACTTATTCACCTATGCACCCAAGCTTGCCTATTTATAGGTGCTTGAGGGTGGTTCTAGAATATTCTACATCATTCTGTATTTCCATTACATTCTAGACTTCTCTACCTTATTAGATATCTCCATTACATTCTAGATACTTCTACTTCTAAATACATTTACAATTCATTAATCATATATACTAGATGTTTCTACACTATATGATTATGTAGACATTAGTAGAAGATTCTAGAAAATTGCATCAACTTCAACACTCCTTTTAGCAAATTGAGCCAATGAGATTATGACCAGGAAGGATTTACACATTATAGGTCTAGATCATGAATATTTTTCTAGAGAAAAAAAGGTTCTTCTTCATAAGAAATGATTTTCTTTTGAGCACATCTCTCTTTTCCTTCTTCCGAGATTTCTTTTGGTGGAGCTAGCTTCTTCTTAGAAGCTCTCATACTTTTCCTTGAAGCTTTCACCTCTTATTTATACTCTACAGAATGTGAGATTTAAGTAATTTATCTCTGTAGCTCACGGAGCTTTTTCTTCATTTGTCTTGATAGATGTCACTGTACATTTGACTTTGCGGGCAAAAGGTACTATGGATAAAACGATGAAGCTCTTCTTTTAGACAAAACCTGAAGTGTGTGCTTCTCCTATTAACGATCAAACAAACCAAGCTTCACTTGCACTTTAACGGCCTGTGGAGATTTCTTCTTTATGAGGAAGACCTTTCATATTTTTCAGCCTTAAGATGAGTCCTTTGAGCTCTTCTTCATGATGGAAGAAGATATATGCTTGAATGCTTGCTCAGACTTGTGATTCTTCTTGATTTAGTGTCTGCTTTTTATTGTACCTATGATTATACAGTTTCATACTTTAGTACAATTGTAGCCTCACTTTTTTATAACTTCACTCCTTTTATTATCATCAAAACTAAAGAACGAGATTTGTGAGGAAAAACTTTTGAACCTAACAAGAATGGCGACTCAACACTTAAAATATTTAGCTGCCCTCATACAAGCTTTTCAACTTACCTACAAAAGAGAGCAGACTTTCGTCAAAAGGAACTACTTCATCATCTAAAGGAGACTTAATTGATTATATTTGAGATGGATGCGAAAATAATCACAATTAGATTGCATTTTAATTATATAATATTTATAAATTTCTAATATTTCATAATTATTTTCAATTTGAAATTTCTATATTCCATTATTTTAGTTTTTAATTACTCCATTTTTTATTATATAAAAATTAAGTTAGAATATTTAATTGAAATGAAGATAAATAATAAAATATAAAAGTGTGGGTTTGATTGTGGGGCCTATTAAAGAACTTTTTTAGAGTTGTTGAGTTGAAGAAACAAATTTAGTAAAATTGCTTGAAGTAGTATAGATGATATGACATTATAAATAATGATATAAAATTAAATATAGAAACTCTAGTTAATATTATTGAAGAGATGCCCTAAGAGTTGAAGACAACCACACTTTGCAGTAAAGGGACTTGGAGTTATGAAACTTTTCAACACATTTTTGTATTTTGTCCAATGTTTGCGGTTATCAAAATGGATAAGAAACACATATTAAAATTCCTAAATTAGAGTGTCCTATGAAATTTTCAGCCAAAGAAAAAAGTGTCCTAAAAAAGAAGAACTAAATTGTGGTTCAACGGCTAACCATTTGTTAGGGGGAAGGTCAAAGAACTTTTCACTTTTGACCATTATTTGGAATCTAGTTTACCAAATTTCTCTCTATTGTTCCTTCTTTAGTTTTTCAATTTTTTGGATGGTTTCTATGGACTCAGTTAAAAAATCACATTCAATTTTGCATTTTCATTTTCAATCATTGATCTAATAGCTTGTTCTTCAGCTAGAATACCACTTACAATAACATATTCAACTTTTAAGCTTCTTAAATGTTTCTTCAATGGGGGTTTCTAACAAACATGTCAATCTCATTTGATGATTACTATGATGATTATCAGTACTTGTTCGAATCTGGGAATGGCTAAAATGTCCCCCATTTGAGTTTCCCATTGTTGGGGTTGTAACAAATACATCCAACCAGAACAGAACCTTGAATTCTTTGTGCCTACCAACATAAAATAACAAAGATGGGTTTGAATGCAAAGGACATTCAAATTCAATTGTTCAGAATGCTTCAGGTTTCAGTTGAGATTAGCTACACTTATATGAAAAAGCATCCATTGGTTGGGGGTGCTTTGTCAATATTATTCATTATGTATATCTTTCTATCTTATATTTACAACTTGGTGGTTTTCTTGTCCCCATTTCTTGTGTGCACTGCCATTTTGGTTAGAATCTTCTGGAGTTCTGAGCAAACACAACTTAGGTGTGTGCCAAAAAAAAGAGAGAAGGAAAAGGTTGAACCAAAAAAACAACTGAAGATGCTAAAGCATGAGAGACGTGGATTTCTTTATAAGTGTCCATCACAGAATGCAACAAGTAGAAGAAGAAATTTCACTAGGAAGAGGTTGGATGTGTATGGTGGTTTAGAAGAACAAGCTAAGGATTTATCAGAAGTGTTTCGCAATGAATTCACTAATAGGAACATAGATTTGAGAAGAGCCAAGTTTTTTGAGACAGAAATGGACATTTTGGATTATAAGTTTGCAGGAAAAAAGCTTGAGGCTCCTGCAAAACATGTATTGTTTTCTGAACCTTCAATGGTGGACTTGGTGACTTGTGATGCTAGTTGTGAGGGAACAGAGAAAAAGATAGGAAAATTGGAGGATGAGAGAAAGGCAGAAGAGGATGGTATGAAAGAGTTGTTAGGGGATGATCAGAAAAATCAAATGGATCTTGGGGATTGTGAGGTAGAGAGAAGCAAAAGGCTAGAGAGTCTCATAGCAAGAAGAAGAGCAAGAAAACAATTGAAGTTGCAGCTTGAGAAGAGTATAATCAAAATGAAATCAGTTAAACCAGACATAATTGCACCACTTTTTGTTACAAGAGTGAACCCTTTTGATTCTCCAAGAGAGTTTGAAGGGGTTGATGGCATAGAAATGCCTGGTTCTGCCCCATCTACTTTGAGAAGCCCATTTGATCTTCCTTATGATTCTTTTGAAGAGAAACCCAATCTCACAGGGGATAGTTTCAATATAGAATTCAAAAGTAAGGACATGTCCTTAGAACCTAGACAAGACCCTAATGCTAGGAAGAAAGGGGTTGCACACCCAAGAGTTATAATGCTTCCAGGTGATAACCATTTTCGTTTCTCCCCATATACTTTTGTTACACTATCAGATCATCTCATGTCACATGACAATATTAAAGTGAAATATTGTGTCTATTTTCTCTTGTTAAATGCATGAGACATCCCACCTATTTAAAATATATGAAAAGAGATATAGGTACAAAATTTCAATAGGAAAGAATATGATAAAGTTTCCACATCTCTCTTAATCCATCACGTCTCTGGTTTAGGATCCTCTTATGTCACATGACAATGCTAAGTGAAACATTGTGTCTATCTCTCTTTTTTTTGGTTTCTATAAATGGACAAAGGCTCACCTATTTAATGCATATGAAGAGATAAATAGACACAAAATTTCAACATGACAGAACATGATGAAGTTTCCACTCGAGAGAATCCTAATCTCTCATGTCTCTGGTTTTATCCTAAAGGAAATATGAGAAAATTGTAGAAAAAATTGATCATGAAATTGAATTTATTTTGCTTGTGCAGGTAAGGGAAATCATGACAACCCAATCTCCAATGAACAACCAATCTCCAATGAAAGCAGTGAAAATGAAAAAGCTCCTAGTCCACCATCTGAAGAAGAGGAAACCACACATGAAGAGGATGAGAAATATAAAATTTATGTGGCTGGCATGAAAGGTGAAGAAGTTCATAATGCTGATGCAGCTGAGCCAATGTTAGTCCATACAAATAACTCGAACTTAGTTCCTATAATAACACCAAATGTTGAAAGTGTTGGAGTTTCAGAGAAGCAAGGACCAAGTACTTCTAACACTCGGGAGAGTGTCCTTGATTTTCCAACATCTATCAATATTGCTACTAACATAAATGATTCTTTGTATGAATCTCTTTCAACCCCTGATGGTAAGAACAAGGAAAATATGTCCTTTAATGGTAGGAGCATTTGTCACACCCCATCATGTTCTTTAGCTTCTGACTTGCAAGTGGAGGTTTCTGAAGCTGGTTCACCAAGACTCACATTTGATGAGAGTCATGAGTTCATTGCAACCACAGATGGAGAATCATCCATGGTGTCTGATGGGGATATTGATAAAGATGTCATTTCTGGAAGTGAAGATATGTGGGGAGCCTCACTCCACTCAAGAGAAGTGCATGGAACTAGTGAGCATGATAATGTTTTAGAAGCAAACAATTGGAGGGATTTTGGTTCACCAATGTCTCTGCAAAACATAGATGAAGAAAATGTAGCTGATGTGGGCTCTATGTCCTCAAGATCTGGCATGCTTGAAGATGATCCAACTCATGCAGCAAGCAGTGATCATAACATCTTTGGTAATATGAAAGATTATGTGGGAGAAAATGGTGTACCCAAACCTTCCCAATCTTCAGATGTTTTATCACGTTGGAGGAGGTTGATGCAGTTGATGGATACCCAAGATAATCATTTACCTCATACATCAAATTCAGAAAAACCAGAGGTGAGTCATTTTGGTGCTGCCATATCATACCCTTCTCATGAAAAGTTCAATTGTTTTAGAAATATAATATAAAAATCATTTATATGTTTTGGCCCAATAGCTTAAACTTTTGAGATGGTAATTCATGACATGCTATTAGAACTTCTATGACCAAGTGATATAGAACTTCTATCAGTTCTATGACTAAGTTATTATATGTTGAACAGGAATGGTGTAACGAGTCAGAGAATTTACCAAATAAGGCACAAGTTACCAATGATGTGAATAACCCAGAAGCCACTAAGCAAGATAACACACAAGACACAAGAAGTAATGAAGATCATGATGCATCAGTTGTGCGGCAAGAAGCAACTGATGAAATCTCCATCAACTCTAGTTCATCATCATCATCACCAAGGTCTGTATTGCTAAGACCACAGAAGAACGTGGAAGGCGAAGTTTCCTCATCAGCTCACAATCAAGAGATACACCTAGGAGTTCAGCAATCTAACATGGAAGATATGGTACAAGAAACGTTAAATGGTGAAGCTCCACCTCATGACTCATTGCCTCAAAGTAACTCTCAGGTATGAATTATGGTTGATTATTTGCTTTTCATCTATTTTTAAAAGTTATTCATCATTGACATATCATATTTACAGTTCAAAAGTTCAGGAAGGATTTTGATTTAAATGGTTTTTCATCAGTCAAGATTTTAAATAGGACATATAATGGTGTTATTTGATATACATAACCAAACCCACCAATGCGAAAAATCTTCTGTCATTATTTTTGTTATATTGGCGTAATTTCGTTTGTAAGAGCTTATTTGAACTCATTTTATAGCATAAGCGCTTATGAAAGTATATGAGAGAGCTCATTAAATAGCTTATATGTTATATCCAGCCTATAAGCTGCATTGAGCTTATTTTCACGAGCTGTTAAGACTAGCTTATGAATAAGCTCTTATACCTACCTGTGACATATTTTGAACTCTCTCAATAAGTTTCTCAAATTAGCTTATGAATAAGCGTTATGTAATAAGTGTTGTCATAAATGCTTATTTAAGTTATTTTTCCAAACGCACATAGGTTCAGAACAAGTGAGAGCACAATCTAATCCCATGCTTAAATGCTTCAACGCATTATCATCAGGCTGGAAGGCCAATGTTTTATATGATTGTTTGGCACCATATCTTAATAATGTTTATATATTTGACACACACACACAGACACAAATCACAACATCATTTGAAAATTAAACATTTTAATTTTCCTTTCCCAATGAACAAAAATAGAAGAGCTTCAAGCCTTAACTATCACATAATTTGTGACATTGACCAGGAGCCAAATATGTCTAGCAAGATGAATGGAGCAGAAATTTGCAGTAAGGAAGATGAAATTATGTTGAAGAATGATGAGATCAATGAAGACAAATTTAATCCTCTAAATATACAGGATGCTTCAGCTGAACCACCTGGACTAGCAGGGATGATAAGTTCAGATGATATGAATGAGAAATCTAGAGAATTATTTGATGAAAAGGTAACATGAATATTTGAACTCAATATTGTAGTATATTAGACAATACACTTACAGTATATAAATCTTTCTTGGGAAACTTAGCAGGTGCCACTGATTTCTCTAATGCTAGAATCATCCTCTCAAATTCAAAGAGAGAATGAAGAAAAAAACCAAGCATCAGTGAGACAAGAGGCTACCACAGAACCATTTATCAATGCTGAAGCAACAGACACAAGTTTTGCCAATGATTTTGAAGGAAAACTCAATGACTTGAATGAGAATGAAACTATGCTCTCATCATGCATACCAGAAGAGGAAAGTGACAAGTTGAGTGAAAAGAACAAGGAAGATAATTTCTCAGAAGTGAATTATTTGCAAAGTGAGTCTGAGCAAGAGGTTAAAGATCATATAGAGAAAGGAGATTTGGAAAAATGTAGCATCTCTAAAGACTCTCCACTACCAATTGCCACTGAAGTAACCAATAATATTGAAGATATTGTAGGAGAATCTGACATGATGAACACGAAGGAAACCACATTATCATGCATATCAGTAGAGGAAAGTGACAAGTTGAGTGTAAAGAACAAGGAAAATCATTGCTCAGAAGAAGTGAACTATTTGCAAAGTGAGTCAAAGCAAGAGGTTAAAGATCACATAGAGAAGGAAAGTTTGGACAAAGGTGGCATCTCTGAAGAATCTCCACTACCAATGGCCACTGAAGTAACCAATAATGTTGAAGACATCATAGGAGAATCTAACAAGAAGAACAAGAATGAGGTGACTGACCAAGAATTTAACAACAATCATGAAACCATGGTTTTATCTAAACCAGAAAGAGAAGTTGATCATGTTAGAAATATAGCACCTGAATGATCCAGAGAATTTTAATGCATCAAATGCAGATAAACCAAATGATAGCTCAAAATGAGTAAGATGCTTCTAAAAGTGTCAACAAAGTAGGTTGAGAAGGCAAGTAGTGGTGATAGAAATGAGGACTTGTGTCAGCCAAGGGGCACTGGACCAATGACTCCCAGAAAAGAAGCAAATGAGGGTCATGCAGTGGATTCATGAAGTGGTTCACCTTGGCAAGTTTTAGAACCTGCTATTGTTTGGTGTTGCGAACTTCAAAATTGGTTTGAAAAAGAAAAGTGAAGTTTCACTAGTTAATTTCCATAATCGAATGACAGATTGAGCTGGAGTCTGAACTTTCCAAAATGAGAGGACTAACATAGAAACTGTAAATACACTAACCAATTTTCAGTGTATGTTTGACTAGATGTTCTTAACATCTATTAATATATAAAAGCTGAGACATGTACTATAATCTTCTATCTGTTAGAATATATTAGAGTTATGTAAATTATTATAGACAAGCGATTGTTCATTGTAATGAGTCAACATTTTAGTTAGTTTAGTTTCTGATCATGTGTTTCTGCTATGGTGACTCAGAATTCTGTTATGCTAAGTCACCATTCTGTTGTAATTTTTCAATAGCTTCTAGGAAGAAAATGTACAACCTATGAATATACCTTTCCTTTATACTAGCTGATTAAGATGAATATAGCCTTTCTTGTCCACACCCTCATCATAAAAATGAAGTTATTGAGGGAAAACATAGATATATTGTTGACATGGGATTGGCTCTACTTTCTCAATCATTTCTTACTCTTCACTTTTGGGATCATGCATTCCAAATTGCGGTTTTTCTTATTAAAAGAATAACCTCTGTCTAAATCTCACAAAATTCCTTTTCAAACTCTTTTTACAATAAATCAGTTTGTTTTTTTGGATATGCTTGTTTTCCTTTTGTTCTTTGTTACATGATGTGTAATCTGTCTAAGCTTTTCCCTGTAACAAGGGTACACAAGAAGACCAAATAAACCAAACCAAATGATAAAACCAAACCAGACCATAAATTACCAGAATCTTAAACCAGTTTACACTCTGAATCAATTTTTTAAACCAGATTAATAACTAGAACTGAATTGTCCCTAGACTGTCTTTCTTATGTTCTCTACCTTCGGCCACCCCTAATCATTTTCATATGATATATTGAAACTAGCCTCGTACATGTCCCTACAGGCTACAGTGGTTTTGACCAAGTTGGATTTAGTTTTTTTTTTCTTCCTAATTTTATCTCTATTCTTTTAAAGTAAATAATAATAATAATAATAATAATAATAATAATAATAATATAATTTAAGAAAGTGGGTTTTTTCATTTTCTTAATTGGGCTTGCGGGTCGACTAGATCTGAAGAGAGAAGGTGACGATGGTGTCTTTGAGTTCGCCGGAAAAGAATAACAAAATGGCGGTGATGATGAGGTAAGGAGGTCACGGTGGTGGTCGTGATGTCCAGGGATGGAAGGATTGAAGAAATCGTGGTGGTGGCTGTGCCACTATTTTGAATGGTTTTTCACAACCTTCTTCTCTTCGATTCTCCTTTTTCTTTCAAGTTTTCTATCGAATTCCTTCACCATTGCCTTTTTGGAAGTTCAAGGATGGATTTGGGGCATTTTTCTTGAAGTTTTTACCCAAGAAATCGAAGGAACGAAGCTTTTGCAAAAAAATTCCATAATCCGGCGACATTTTCCAGAATCCGGTAGCCTGAAAATTCCGTTTATCGCGTTTTCCGGTGAAGTGCTAAAATGTTTAAGCACCAACCACCACCACCACTATTCTTCGTGAAGCTAGGAGAACACAACATCGTGACCAGCTCAGCTCCGGCAACGACGACCGTCATGGCTGCCGCCATGACTTCGTCTTCTCCGGTGACCTTGTTTGAAGAAAATCCCAGAATTTCATTTTCGAGGTATTTCAGCCCCTAGAACTCGTTCTTGACCTTATTTCTTCATTTTAGAACCTTAATAAACAATTTTTAGGACCTGAAACCCCATGAATCGAAGCCACGAAAGCCATGAACACATGCAACTCGTGTTCGTGTTTCTAGCACTTCCAGTGGGCCAAGTGACCTGGAAATTGTTTGAATATGATACTGGATTCTCAAGGAACATGTTAGGTAACCCATAAAGTGAAAGAAATATAAAATAATAAAGTTAGTTTTTCAAGCTTTGATTACCATGATCCCTAGCTTAGGAAATGTTAGAACTGACGTGTTAACCTATGTAGAACATGATAAAAACCTCTTCATGTTGATAATAAAGAGTTTTCCAGGAGAAATAGTAAGCTAAGATGGAAGGAAGATAAAAACCTAGGTTCATGTTAGAAGAAGTGTAAGGAAACCCTAGGTGGGAAGAAGAAGGTGATCACATATAGGATGTAAAAGAGACTATAACAAAGCCTGAATCAATGATTCAGAGAGGATAATTGAAAAGGAAGAAATGCAATTTAAGGATAGCTAAAGGACTGAAATTAGATATTAGGAAAGTATAGGGACTAAAGTGAAAGTAATGAAAATATAGGGACTAAAAGTGAAATATGGAAAAGTTATATTTCAGAATCATAAGTTAAGGGGAAACATAATTAAAGAATATTCTAACAATGAAAATCACATAACGAAAGTTACATGGTTAAAATGCAGAAACGCGAGGACAAAGTACGAACTTTGACATATAAGCAATCTATTAGAAAGATGGAGTACGTATTATTATTATTATTATTATTATTACTATTACTATTACTATTACTATTACTATTACTATTACTATTACTATTACTATTGTTGTTGTTATTGTTGTTGTTGTTGTTGTTGTTGTTGTTGTTGTTGTTTGACATTGTGATGCTACTATTTGAATATTGATTATGAAATGTGGAAATTGATATTATGGTTGTTGCATTGAATATTAGAATGGGAACGTAAACTATAAGATATAGTGGTACTAGGTATTGCCATCATTAGGCTTGACTGAAGTTGCTCTTAGCAATATTCTTATAGCATCTGAGGTAGTAGAGACGAGGGAAAAATCTTAAGGTAATTGTTGGCTTGTCACTTGTTTATGAAAAATCAACCTATCCTATAACGAAATAGGACTCACCTTTAGGTTAGCTAGTTAAGGGACATAAATAAATAAATGAAGTAGGAAGATGAAACTGTTTTGAGAACTTAAGTGCAGACTGGTTACCAAAAGAACGTGGTTCCTATGCGTAAAACTCTACTGAACTACTGTATGTATATCCATTCTCTAATGTCTGGAGATATGCTCATTCCATAAGTCGGGATACAGATGCAAAAACAGAGTTCATCTTAGTTATGCACTCTGGAATTTAAGGAAGTATAAGGGGTGATGTTGATGCTAATATAACATATTTGGAGAGACAAGGAGTACGAAAGTATTGTCACCGTAAGGATTGTGGATGATACAGAGATGCCTATGGTGGCCTTGTTCAGAGATGAATAGGCCCGGGAATACATGATGGGACTACCTCTCTGCCAGTGCTAGGCTAGACCCCTCAGGTTGGGTTGGTATGAAGTTAAAGGACTGAGTAAGTCATGTATATCTCACAGAGAAGCCTAAAGGTAATCCAGTTCGGTAAAGAGTGGAACGGAAAAACGTGACTATTGTTTCTGAATGACTATCTGAAGAGTGTAGAAGCTTATGCTTCGGGCCTTATACACTACTAGCATTCATAGTAATGAAAAAATAAAAAGGTCGGATCAGAGACTTTCTTCTCAGGGGATACATCCTCTGGGGTGATTGGAAGAGAAGTCCGACTGAAATCCAGAAGTCATAAGGGTGATTGATAACCAGCATAATTTCATAATGAAATGTGTGTTTTTTGTGATAATATGTGATGATAATGTGTTATCCTGATTTGTAATGGACCACTTATATGTTGCGTAGCATGTACATTGTTGCATTTGACTCACCCTTGCACTTTATTTTTATAGATTTTGACAGGAGTACAGATGAGCCGACCTCCAGTCATCTCTATCCACGCTGATTTCCCAACGGCCACCGGGTGGCAGCATGACCCAGCCATTGGATACTATATATACAGTGGGGTCACAATATGTTGGTTTAGAAGTCCCCTCTCTGAGGAAGTAGGCTTTCTAGTAGCCTTGCCTGTCACTTTTTCATTCTTCTTACCCATGAGAGCCTGTCGTGTTAACCTGAGATATCCTCCAGAACCACCACCAAGTCCACCTCAGGATCCAAAACCCATACCTGTAGTTCCCGTGAGAGAGTGTGCACCCGAGAGCGACACCTCGAAACACTCTCAGCTTTCTGAGTCCGTCACCTCTCCTTCTCCTAGGGGACCAAGGCCATGAATGAGGACAACCGCTATGAAGAATGTGATAGCCCAACGCAGAAGAATGTCTACAAGGGAATATAGGGGCATGTTTACCCAAGGTGAGTCTTCCTGAGAGGCAGAGAGGAGGGTTCCGGTGGTGCAAGTTGAGGACGGCGATGGTATGGAGGAGGCTTGGAATGAAGCTGGTAATGGTCCGGATGGTGAAGCTGGTGCAGTTGACAATTAGCTGCTTGTTGTCTTATGTGTTGATGATGATGAACTTGCTCTCTTGTATTTGTTATTGTATTTGTAGTACTTGGTTGATCCTTTTGATTAATGATGTGGAGATACCTTGAGTATCTTGCCACGCTGCATAACTCTGAACAACTATTTTCGATCATTGTAATATGTTCATTCTTTGTGTGCATGTTGTTGTGTGTGATTGATGTTTCATATCAGGTTATAGTTTGCCATAGTTCAAAAGGTCAAGGTAAGTAAGTGAAACGCGAATGACTAAGTCGAGAACGGGTAATTAAGGAAATAGCTTTCGCAATTGGAGAAATTTACTAACTCGTGAGCACTAGTGTTAGCACGTAATGGTATATTGACGTAGAAGGAAAAAAAACTACCGTGGCGGTATCTTGTCTGAGGAATGGATATGAGTAGTAGGAACGTCAGACTTTCTTCTTCCTTGAGAAGCTTTTTCAAGTATTCCCCCGCCTTCGACTTCCTTTGTCTCTCTTATTTTTTAGTCAATGAGTTCTCCTTAGGGAGGATCGGAGCATGGATTCTACCATTGATATAGATTCCTCTACCGATTCTAAACCCTCAACCTCTCAGAGTTTACCAAGAGGGGTACACGTACAACGCTGAGTTGTCTTGGATTCTTGGGGAACCTTGCTTTGAAACGGACTCGTCATCTTCGACCGTGTAGGTTTTGCAAAAATAGGTCGTTGTCAAGGAGCCAAATCCCTACTCAGAATCCTACTGTGCCTTCGGGAGTCAACTGGATCAGCGAGGAGAACTGAGGCATTTCTTGCTCCTTTCCTCTATAGACTTTGATTCCCTTAAAGAGAAGATTACTTCTTCTATTCCCCCTTCGGAGGATTACTCCTTTTCAATTCTTGAGCCTACCGAACGGGCTTGTGTAGTTTGCGCTCCTCTGCCCGACGGTTACTATATGTACTCCTATGTTTTGGAGAAGCTCAAACTCAAGCTTCCATTCTCTCCCTTCCAAAGTCGGGTGCTTACCCACTTGCACATAGCTCCTTCTCAACTCCACCTAAATGCTTGGGGGTTCGTGTTGGGGTATGAGAACCTCTTTAACTACTGGGCATTCTTCCCCCAAAGAAGCTTTTTTTCTTTCTCTTTTATGTGATCCTCTCTTGCGACGATCTTCGATCTCTCCGGAGCAACAATCGCAGGAGGCTCTTCACCGGCTACATGTCATCAGCCAAGACTTGGCTCCGAGATGAATTCGTTTTCATCTAATATACTGGCGACCGGCTCCCTTTTTGGAAGGTGGATGAGGACAACAACTTGTTTCCCCCTTTCCTGGGAATAGAAGGCCACTGACCTACCTACGGATAAGGAGGTTACACCAAAATTTTATCTCATCGAGTGGGGAGTTCTCACCGTGGCCGAGCGGGATTTCTACATTCACCTTTTCCCCTTCTTCAATAACCAGAAGCTCATCTCTGGGAAGGAGGTCATCAAAAACACCAAGGAACATGTTGATAAGAGATTTTCACCACTCTTTACTTTTGTTATTTGTTTTGTCACTGTTCTACTTTTAAATCTCTTTCAAGACTCAATTGTAGTATAGCAGCGAGTTTTGTCGTATCCGCAGGAAATTGGTATACAAATGTCGTTCTTTAGTATAATTACTTAAACAATAGGGAAAATGGTTGTTTGAAGGTTGTTTTATACAAACATAAACAAAGTAGTAAAAATGGGTTAAAACCGATTAAGAAAGCTGTTGGGATTCGGTTCGTATTCCGACTCTCGTGTATCCTTTGATTCAAGGCATACAATCTATTATATTCTTGATTTCCTCCCACCAGTTCTTATCCCATCATCTATGTCTAGCATGAGAGATTATCAGTCACTTTCCTAACTATCGATGTCTCGCATAATTAACACAGCAAACCACATTAGGTTCAGGTGTTAAAAGACTAACAATCCTAATTCTATGTCTAACAACTAGGATTATTAGATGACATAAATTAGTTCCGATTCAATTATGTAGCTTTCACTCACATATCAAACCTGAGATCAAATTCTAGCATTAAACTTAAGATCATATCATTGAAATCGAGAGATATAATGGATTCATATACATAGAACTTAAAATAGATACATTCAAGTTGAAATACTACACCAAATCCCAAAAAAAGGGGTTTAGCTATCCATATACATGGATGCTATAGGGGAAGTTTGGAAAATATAAAGCAAAATAGGGGAATTTACTACCAAATATTCATTAACTGCTCAATATAAGTGCCTAAAATGATATCCAAATATGCGTAAAAATGGCACATATCAAAACACCTGGGTAATTTCCTTTCTTAACTCCTATAGTAGGAGTCTTGTCTATTTTACGAACTCTAACCTTTCTTTCTTATTTGTAGACACCATGTTTTAGCACTCCCACTTTGTTGCCTAGATGATTTGGGTACAAGACATAGAGGAAGACTACAAGAAAGCCGAGCAGAACAGAGAGTTTAAGATCCCTGCCGAGCAAATTCTTGAGCCGGACCTCATCGAGCGAATGAGGCTTTTATAAGAGAGGAAGAGAAAGGAGACAAAGGTCGTACCAGAGCCTACGATATAAAAGGCGGCATTCGAAGAGACTGAGGACACCCCTCTTCAGAAGAAGCAGTTGAAGAAGCAACACGGTGGTCCTTTGAACAAAGAGGCCCGTATTTCTCAAGCTTCACCCGGTCGCGAAAAGAAATCCTCTTCCCAGGTCGAGCAGGAAATGAGGAAATGCACAGGGACACAACAAGGGGGGTTGGATTGTGTCTATGAAATTTAATTCTGATTGACAAGAACTTCAATTGACTTTGCTGAAATCTTCCTTCTAGAGAATCATCTGCTGAATCGAGCAGACCATGGACAGTGCATGTGTAGTGAACATGGATGATACAAAATAAAGCACACAAGAAATTTATCCTGGTTCACCCAAATATCATGGGCTACGTCCAGTCCTTGACTTTAACCAAGCTTTTCAGTATCAAGGACTTCTCCTTCAACAAGTATTCTTCAGGACTTCTCCTGTACAACAAGTATTCTTCAGGACTTCTCCTTTATAGTAAGTATTCTTCAGGACTTCAGGCTCCTTGAGATCATTTTCTTTGTTGATGAGAAGTTCACTTCATACATACAAAAGAGATGGTTATGACTTCAATATAATAGCATTCATCTCTAAGTGTTTTATAGGATAGAGCTGGTCGATTCGACATGCTCTCAATCCTAATCTGTATGACTATATCAAATGGAGTAGACTTGAGATTATTTTGATCATCGTCACTTTATGTTTTTCTCTCACGGGCTTGGAACTTGTATCTTTTCATTTGAGCCTTATCTTTTTTTTTTCACTCTTGCTTTTTCTCTTGGACTGTTGTGTATCGTTTACATCATTCCTGAATCTCAATTTTCTATATTCTCTCTTGGTGCAATTAGATTGTTGAGTGATTTCACTCATCTTAAGCTCATGCACACACGTTTCTTCTTTCTTCTTCTGATTTATACTCCAGCGCTCAAAAGTGACCGTTGCTTGACTAGATCTTTCAACGTTTATATTTCAAATGATCTTCTTGTCAGAGAGACGTTGTAGATTAAGAGAGTCGTTATGACGTTTAGTCCTTTTGGATTTTATCAAGGCGCTTCTCATTTTAGTTCTGACCAGTAGTTCTAGTGGTAATAGATGATGTAGCTCATGTCAGTTTTAGGTGACTCATGTGTGGACTATTTTGTCCTTTTTATCTCTATCTTCTTCTGCCACATTTCAACGGACGATTTGACCATCCTTTAAATTCTCATAGAGAATATTCAGTGAACGATTTAAGGATTAGATCTTGCTTATCTTCCTCAGTCAGATGTTTTCCATTTACCCACGACTGTTGATCCAAGATTAGGTTGCACTATACTTTTGTATTTAGCTCGTCTCGAATGTTGTAGTACTTTTGCCTGGCACAGTCTTTAGTACAGATGATTTGAGCTCTTTGCTTGTCTTGGCAGACAGTAGAATAATCTAGACAATACTTTTTCGTTGTACATGATACTGTTGCTTTGTAGACCATGCTGTTGCAGACCATGTAACCTTTATTTTTCACAAGCTTCATCTTCGTTGATTATGCCATCGTTTTGTCGATGCTTTTTATTTGTAGATGATACTGTTCCAGATCATGAAACCTTCATTTATCACGAGCTTCATCTTCAATGATTATGCCATCATTTTGTCATCATTGAAACTTACTTAATGAAGGCATTAGACTTCATTTTGACCCAACAGGAAACTCCCTATTCTGATCGGACCACTCCTTCCCGTGCTGAGAAGAAACTTGCCTCAACCGAGTCGCCCAACATGGTGATGGAACTGGACTGCATCTTTACCGATAGTAGCATCGTCCACACACTTCACCGTGCCAATCCCTTCGAGATTGCAGAACTTTGCTTCTCTTAGGAAATGGACTCCGCTTATGGGTACGATGTCCTTAAGGACATCGTCCTTCCTCAAATCCGAGCGGAGATATCACAAGTTCAAGTGGACAAGAAGAAGCTTGGTGGCACTATTTATAAGTTATCTGACCGGTAGGATTCCTTGACCATTTGCCTCTCAGAGGAAACCCGAGACAAGAAGGCTACCTTGAAAGAAGCTAATGATCTTCGGGGCCAAGTTTCCTCTTTGAAGGTGGAGTTAACTGAGGTTGCATCTTCCTAGTCCCATGCCAAGCTCTCATGGTCTGAGCTTGCAAGTGTAAGGAACTCATTGAAGGGATAAGTTGACGAGCTCACCGCAAAAAAGGAAGCTCTTGAAGAAGCCGCCCGGTCTTCAGAATCCTGAGCGCAGCAACTAGAGGGCAAAGTCAAGGAGCTCGAGGCTAGCTTGACTCAC
Organism: Acmispon strigosus; assembly: GCA_030819835.1. Lineage (NCBI taxonomy): Eukaryota > Viridiplantae > Streptophyta > Magnoliopsida > Fabales > Fabaceae > Acmispon > Acmispon strigosus. The sequence continues at coordinate 38,256,576 of JAUAMA010000005.1, read as the reverse complement.
TTCTGAAGGATCTACCTGTGTGTGGTTCTCAGTTGTGTTGACTATAGTTTAATTTTCAGTCATGTATTTTTTTCTTGAATAATCTTTGCCTTGAGGTAGTTTATTTATCAATTTCATTTCGGTTTTAATTTCCGTTGCTTTTTGCTAGTTCTTCATTTGTTGATATTTACGATAATAACCCTCGTGAAAATCGGGGCGTTACACCACCCTTACAATTTTATTAAATATCACATCAAATAAAGTACAAAACATTACATTCATGCAACAACATCACATCATAATATCTAATTACATTAAATAAGATTGAGAAAGCTCTCACTCAAATTCATTTTTTAATAAAAGTAGAACAAAAATAGAAGAGAAAGTAACTTCTATAACTATACAGTACTATGACATATGCACCAACTAGTTCATTATTCCACGAGTTCTCCTCTTTGTCTTCCTTGTCACCTTCTTATTAACCTGGCCTCCAAACATCCTCACAATTCATCGAGGCTTTTCCATTGAGAATGCACAACATCATAAGCCTACACCCAATACCATTCCATATCGCCAATAGTTTCCAACCAAATCTAAACCTCTATTCCATCCACAAGATTGTTGAAGGTGGAGGGCATAAACCCAAGTTTCCCTCATAAGAATCATTGGAAAATGTATTGAATTGCTTTCCTTGAGGTAACTCTCCCACAAGATGGTTGTATGAAAGATTCAGGACCTCAAGTGAGTTCATATTGGTTAGTTCTGTAGGAACCCCACCAGTGAGCATATTTGAGGAGATATCCAATGATTCCAAGTCTGTCAAGTTTTCCATGGATCGAGGAATAGGATCGGTGATTTTATTATGAGAAATATTGATCCCTTTGAGCGCATGAAGCTGTCCAATAACATATGGAATCTCTCCATCGAATATGTCTTTTGATATGCCCACATGTGAAAAGATTGTTGAAATTTTCATGAGAATGGTCATGTTCTCTTTTAGTGTTAGTGACACAGTATCAACATAGTTTCCACTTCCATTTAATGAGGGTGTTTCCATTCCATGTACTTTACATTATCATCCACTTCATCTCAAATGACATTCTTCATGGCTTCAAATATTTTTATGTATGCTTTTGGTATTGGGCCACTGAAGTTATTGGTTGCGATCTAAAAAATCATTAAACTTAGAAATAGATGCTTGGTTTTAAAACCAGCAATTAGAACATGAAACTTATTGTCTCGCAAAACCAATACTTTCAAATATGGCAAACTTTGAAGCAAATGAGGAAATGTATCCTCTATTTGGTTTTTTCCAAGATCCAAATTTTTTAACTTTGTGCAGCGTGACAAAGATTCAGGCAGAGGGCCTTCTAATTCATTGCCATTGAAATTTATAGATCGAATGAAATTTCTCATAGGAAAGTTACTTTGCAAAGTGCCTTGAAGTTTGTTCATTTGAAGATCCAAAAATTCAAGGTATATTAAGTTTACAAGGCATTGTGGAATGGTTCCTATGAACTTGTTGTGAGATAATATGAGAGTCTAAAGAAAACTTGCATTACAAATTGACAAGGAGATGCCACCATCCTGTAAGTTGAAACTAAGATCAAGGTCAATGAGCATGTAAATTTCTGAGAATAGCTCCACTGATGAAGCCAACAAGTTATGAGAGAGGTTCAAAAATTGTATTGAATGCATTTCATGTAACCAACTATTAGGCACTCTTCCATTGAGATGTCTATTGGATAGATCAAGCAAGTTCAAACTCGGGAACCCACCAAATATCTTAGGAAATTCAGTTAAAATAATAGAAGATAATTCAAATTCAATCAGGTAAGACAAATTGTAATTGACACTGGAATTGAAGCTGAGTTTTAATTGACTATTCTGCAAAAGGGAAAGTGCTTCCAAATTGTGATTAAAGACATATATGTTCCATCCAAAACAAGCTCCTAAAAGATGTTATATTCTGCACCAACCTCCTCCATGTGGTTTCTTTCCACTTTATTTCATTCCCAGAGAGATCCAATGATACTAATTGAGAAATGTGTGATATTTGTGAAGGAACTTCACCTTCCAAGTTAGAACAACTCAAGTTGAGGTGATTGAGATTCACAAGCCTACTAAGCTGATATGGCAAGTGAGAGTTAGAGAAATAATTGAAAGCAAGGTTGAGTGTCTATAGATGAATAAGGCGGAAAAAGGTATTGTTAGGATGGATTTCACCTATTAGCCCTCCACAATTGAGGTCAGGGCCAATCACGTGACCAGAGACGGGGTTGCACGTGCCACCAAGCCAGAGCAACAATAGGCACTTATGACCATAAAAGCTTAATTAAGTTGTTATCTCAAACGCACCCTTAAGCATTTTTTTTCACTTTTACTTGATAAGCAAATCTAATTTCGAGAATAATTTAAGGTAGCTTTAATATTGTGGTAGCTTGGTAAAAAACTTTAGGGTTTGTTTCGTTTATGATAGAAATAGTAAAGAGAGAAAAAAAGAAATAAGAGAGAAGATGAACAGAGAGAAGTTGTGAGAAATAAAGTAGATTTGATAGGTTGTTTGGTGCGATTAAAAGAGAAGAGAAATATAAGAGAATAAATAAGGTGGATAATAGAAAATGAAAAAAGAAAAATTAATTTTCTTATCAAAATACATATTCACCCACATGTTAACAAATTTTCTGCCACTTTTATAACAACTAAAAAGGGCATAAAAGGAAACACAAAATTTTAACACATCATTCAGCAGTTTCTTCTTCGCAAAAGGAAGAGAGGAGAAAAAGCTGGTGGCCTAGCATCTCTCTTCTCTAGAGGTGCGTTCTTTTAAAAGTGTGGATGGAGTGGAAAAGAAGATAGAAATAGAAAGAAAAAAAAAAGAAAATAAGAGATTTAATAAATGATGTAATTGAAAAAAAAATAATGTGAAAAAAAAATCAGAATAAAAATTTATCATTGCTCTTAATAATAAAACATTTTCATTTTACAAAGGGGTTGTTACTAACAACACCCCATGCGGCATGCCAACACCCCAATACACACCAACTTCTTTTTAAAATTTCAAAACTACTCCCTCCATCTTCCACGTTCTCACAAGCTCACTTTCCTCACCCACTCAGGGCCTCATTTATCGAATTTTCAAAAACCTGATATATTAAAAATTCATCTAATGGATTTTTGCATAATCACAGTTCATATGAAGTGGGAAGAATAAACTACAAGATTATTGAAAATCTGGTTGATGAGTTACCAAATTTTAAATCCTGATAATATTAATATGTACTATTAGAGTTTTAATATTCCGGTACAATTTTAATTGAATTTTGGAAACTTATATTTCTGGAATATAAATCACCAAAATTTATACGGGTAATAAGAACTTCAAAACAATTAGTGTGTGTTTGGATCAACGTTGCTTAGAATTGAGTTTTGCCAGAATTGAGTCTGGTAAACGTGATTTAGGGAACGTGATTTATGTTTGAAAACATTTACCCAGAATTGATTTTTGTAACAAAATTTCGTTTGGATAACTTTGATTAGAATTGATTTTAAATATATCTAATGACCAAAATGGGTATGATTGGTCCACACACAAGACTGTGCTAATTACCTTCTATATTGAGGATACATGCTGTTTTCAATAGTCCTAATTGTGCACACACATTACATAAATTTTACAATTATCATAAACCCTTTACAAACCATATACCAGATGACAAACTCTAATTCACGTCCTTATTTTTTAGCCAATCACTAAGAAATATCCAAACAAACCCAGAAATTTATTAGTATATAAGGAGAGAAAAAGAAAAAGAATGACCCAAAGCAACACCAGTTTAAGAAACACTTCTTATATAAGACACACTGAACTAGGCTTACCACATTAATATCTTATATAACCAAACACTTCTTTCTAAAACACATATTATACCTAATAGGATCAAAACTAGATATCAGAAGTCCTATCTTAGATTTAAATATATAATGAAACTTAAAATAAGAATTCAAAGACTTGCTTCAAGACTTTTTCAATACTCATACCAAACATTTCATGCAAGTCTGCGATCTTGAACTTTCATTTTCCTTTTCATAAATACACTAACATACATACACATGATCTTACATAACTAACATAGATGCATATATATATATAACATTCACACACAAGAGCAGCAGCAAACAAGAGCATAGTGGGTAGAAAAAGTAGGTATAAACTTACCTTGACACAAACAGACCAGCAGCAAACAAGAGAAGCAAATGAGCCAATACACAATAGCAAGCTCCACAGTAAAAACAAGCATTACAAACCAAGAAATGAAGGAAGGAAGTAAAGAAAACAATAGATACAAGGGCTGACACTAAATTTGGTTGGTGAGTGTTAGTTGAGCCAAATAAATTAACTCAGCCATCAATAAAGCAAGGAAAAGACTGACTCAATAGGAAGAGCATTAAATATTTGTGGTTGTTGCAGAACTACTCAATCTGCATTCTGACAATCATTCAATTTATTCTTTAAGCTTTATGATTATACAAAATGAATTATGACAAATATTGCTCAGGATTTCAACTTCTGCAAGAAATGAATTTAATGTAATTTGTACAACAACAAGAAGTATTACATTTAATGTAATTTCAACAGACTGTGAAGTTGATTTTGCACCACCTCTTGACTATGAAGAACTTGAGAAACAGTTGCTACCTGCTGAAATCCCACAAGGTTGTGATTCTTTTATTCTCCATTCATTTCAGATGAAGATGTGCAGACAACAAAGAAACCCAGGTAAAATGCAAATACACCCAAGACTCCAACACAACCAAAGGTGAGTTTTATCTATAATAATCTTTGTGGTGCAACACAGAATATTAACAGTTCAGAAGGAAGAAGAACCAAATTTTTTTCGATTGCCATTAACAGTTCCTGAATTGGGTCAAAATTGAAAAATATGATTAATCGTAGGAAAAATTGAATACCTGTGAGACCATTCTCGCCGCCGCGATTTTCCGCTTTGTCAGGTTCTCGCCGCCCGCGATTTGCCGCTTTGTCAAGTCCTCGCCGCCGCGATTTGAGTACCAACGGTGAAACAAGGGGATCTGAAACAAAACCAGATGTCAATTGAAGATGAAGGGGCAATGGGTATGAAGGGCAAACTGAATTTCAGCAAGCACATACATACCCATTGTCGAACAAACTTCAAGGAGAAGAAAGAAAGAAGCTGGGCAATCGGTGGAAAGGAAAGAAGGGGCAATCGGTGGAAAGGAAAAATTCACTCCCAAACCTGCGTCGAACAAACTTGCGTCCTGGAACGGAGAAGCAGGGGAAAGATGCGTTCGCCAAACTCGCGTCGGTGTGGGCAGAATCGCGTGAGGGAGAAGTACCCAAACATGGACGATTGCCCAGAAACCGCGTTTCGCAAGCCAGAACGCGCGTTGGGATGGATTAGACACCGAACCAAACATGCTCTTAGTCTCCGGTGCCTCCGAGTGTTATGACGAGAGCTAGACGTGCCATTGCGGTGGATAAACAGGTGGGTGTAGTTTTCGATTGTCCTGACAGCGTGGCAGTAAAGCATATTGCGGCTCAGATTATGGAGCGTAGGAGGGCGTATGTGCGGATTCTTTTGGTATAGGTGCTGCTTTCTTGGGATTTGTCATCTCGATGTCTGTTTTGGATTTTTCTCTGTGGCTGGGGTTGTGATTAGGAGGCCGGTTTTAGAGGGGATGGGTGTTTTTTTTTCTTTTTATGTCCTGATGGAGTGACTGTGAACCAGACTGCGGCGCAAATCTTGGATCGAAGCAAGTGCTTTTTGGGGTGTCGGTTTCATTTGTATAGGGTGTTGTTGTTTTGGGTGGTTTTGTGTAAATCCTCTTTTTGTTTGGTGTTGCCGCTCTTCTCCTGTTTTTTTGTGGCGGGAGGGTAGCTCTTTCTCCGGTGTACATTGGCGGTCACTGCTCTATTAATGCATAATTTTACTTTTAAAAAAAAAAATTATTTTTTATTGTCATGAGTTTTAACTAATATAAACACCTTATTTTTCTTTCTATTTATCATTTCTTACCACATTACATTACACATGATATACATTTCATTACATATGATATTCGTTACTTTAATTTATGAATCATAACTCTTTGGCGAAACGTTAGACTTCTATCTTCAAGTGCATCTTTTATTTGATGCATATTTTATTTACCAGTTTGTTTAACATGACATGAGAGCGTCAACTCTGCAATAGTTGAGAAACGCAGTAGCACTTGCAGAGTGCAGAGAGTGTCATGGATCGCTTGTACTTGAATCCCAATGAACCCATTGAAGCTCGTGTCAAACACCTTCTTTCTCTTATGACTTTGAAGGAGAAGATTGGTCAAATGACCCAAATTGAGCGTTCAGTTGCTACCCCCTCTGCCGTTAAAGACTGCTCCATTGGTATCTACAACCCCACTCTCAGTCACACTCACACACACCCATATGAAATTTGAAGTGAAAGAGTGTTTTTTCTTTTTTTGAAACCTCTGCATGTTGTTTTATTGCTTTCATTTCAATATTCCTTGGTAAAGTTGTCTCCTTTTTGTTGTTTTGTATGAAGGGAGTATATTCAGTGCTCCAAATAATGGACCTTTTGAGAAGGCACTGCCATCTGATTGGGCTGATATGGTGGATGGGTATCAGAAGTTGGCACTTGAATCACGGTTAGGCATACCAATCATTTATGGCATTGATGCTGTTCATGGCAATAACAGTGTCTATGGTGCTGTTATATTTCCTCACAATGTTGGACTTGGAGCTACCAGGTTTGGTAGATCATTTTGTTGTTTTTTCTTTTTGTTGTTAAATTCACTTGTTTGTTATTTGACCTTGCATCTTTCAGATTTTAGCTATTGAGGAAAAAAATCTTAACTTGATACTCTAAATATCACCCAATTGCCTTAGTTTTTCAGAGATTTTTATCACCAATCAGTCCCTCAAAAATATACAACAGTTACTAAATTTGTTTGTTTTTGTGTCACTTTTTTATAAATGTGTCCATTACTGCTTTTTGTCACAGTGAAAAGATGTTCCATACCAAATAATTTCAAGTTCTTATATTTTTCTATATTTTCAATAACAAGTAACCTCCTCATTTGACAAGGGATTGCTCCTAACGGTCAAGTAAATTGTTTGTCTTGACAAACAACTCTTGTTTTTACCTTTAATTTACAAGCTTTACTTTTCATTTATGGTGTACTTGTAGAGATGCAAATTTACTTCAAAGAATTGGGGCTGCAACATCTTTTGAGCTTAGAGCATGTGGAATCCAATATACTTTTGCTCCTTGTGTGGCAGTAAGGCATCCTAATCATCTTGACTACACATGTGGCTGTGTTCTGCTAAGTAGCAATTTTGTTTACTCTTATCTTTGATTATTTAGTGCATAATTTGCTAAAGCTTGCCTGAAAGGAATCAATACAACTTAATTTTCTAAAGAAATAAAGAAACTAAGAAGATCAAATTTCTTTGTGGCAGGTTTCTCATTTGGTTGCTACTGTTGGAAGCTATCTCATTTTGTAAACTGGAATCTTAATACCTATTTAAATGAGGGAAATGGGTACTTCTTGTAGAAAATCATTTCATACAAGTAATGTAATGTAACTAAACAACAGTTTTCAGTTTACTTTGGACAAAAACATATTAGAATTTACTGTTGGAACTTGGAAGTCTTTCTATTTCTGTCAAAATAAGAAGAGATGTTAGAGGGATTTGGCCAAAAGGAGGAGAGGAGCACGTAGAAGATGAGGTAGTGTGTTTGTCATTTATTGCACGTTTGGAAACTCTTCCAAAATTGATTCTGAAGCTAGAATCAAGTCTGGGGAGAAGCTTCTATGAGTAGCTTATGATTCTGATGAAAGAGACGTGTAGGAAATAGAATTGAGGTGGGACAGAGTATTGGAAAGAAATCTGTTTGGGGATGGTGTGTTGGAATTTTGTTAGTTTGTTGTAGAGGAATGCCTCTGTGTGAAGCTTAGGCTTATGGGTGAGTTCTTCTTTGATAGGAACTCAGAGAAATTTAAATGGGAAAGCGATAGAATTAAAAGAATAGAACTACTTTATCAAAACTGATCAGAAAATGGAGAATAAAATTCTTCTCAAGGCATTTCAATTCACAAAGGATCTCTCATTTCACAGCTGCTATTGAATTCCACCCTAATGATGCATCCTAACATTTTGCATGAAAGATCATCTAGTTCCTGTTTTTCCCATTATCATGGTTGAATGATACAATATACTTTGCATCCATAATTTGATCTTCTGTGAGTGGAAGTAAAGGTGTGTATCAACTTCATGGGATTTATATAATGCTGAAATTGGTTAGACATGAATTTGTAATTTTTCACTGCACCTTGTGTTGGTAGCATGATAGAGGCAATACCACATGGCTCATGGGTCGGGAATGTTAGATTGCTTTAATATAAACATGGAAAAACTATAATAGATGACTAGCCTAAATGCCTGTGGTTAATGGGTCCTTTAATTTACGTGAAAATGTTATTGTTATTGCATCTTAATCCTTGAAATAGTTAAATAACACACACAGTACCACAGCCATATTCTTATTGTATGCTGTACTACTCTGTCTAGTTATATAAATATGACTGTGTATAGCGATATTCACATTCACAAAAAGGTTTCTCTTATATTCATTCTTTATACAAAAATAATCAGTGTTGTCAAATATCCACCATGGTGGAATCTCAATGGCGGAATTCCAGCAAGCCGCCATGGCCGATATTCTGCCATAATCCGCCATAATCTGTCATAATTCACCATCTGCCATCAGCTTTTGTCACATATGGCATGCTTTTGGCTTTTCGCCATAATCCACCATCTGCCATTAACTACACTGAAAAAAATACAGATGGGACTTAAACTTTAGAGTTCAAAACTTTCAGGATAATTAAGATATATATGCTGCATCTCTTATTTCGTTGATTTATGCCTCCTAAAATTCTCTGCTTAACGAATAGATGAACAGAAAATGTGCAACTAACTTGGATAAGTTAATGGACACTTTGGACAGGTCTGCAAAGATCCCAGATGGGGAAGATGCTACGAGAGTTACAGTGAAAGCACAGAAATAGTCAGAAAGATGACTTCTGTTATTTTAGGCTTGCAGGGCCAACCTCCAGAAAGACATCCAAGGGGCTACCCATTTGTGGCAGGAAGGTAGGCAGAAGCAATCAATATAACTTCCATTACATATAAAATTTGCATATCTGTAGAAATATTGAATTGTTAAAATATCTACTTCCAGTTTATAACAATTTATGGAGAATAGACTGCAGTAGGACAACAATTAATTTCTTTCTTTTCTTATCGTTTTCCCCTTTTCTGACCCCTATATATTCACTGCCAAAGAAAATAAAACAGAAGAAAACCTTTGGGAGAAACTTTAAGTTATTGAGAGAAAGGAACTGCCTACACCCCCTCCCCTTTTTATTCATTTTGGGTGAGAAATAAATATTTTCCCCAGAGAGGCTCTAATTGACCTTCAGTTTTTGTATCCTCAGTTCTGCTGTAAAATGTGATGCATTTATGATTTCAAGCTACTGAACTTTTTACATATTTCCATGTTTGTATGCTCGCGTATCGTTTGTGTCTTTATCAAAATCATTTCCACACATCTGATCAGTACTTCAGGAACAATGTTGTTGCATGTGCCAAGCATTTTGTTGGAGAAGGAGGGACAGAGAAAGGTGTAAATGAGGGGAACATTATATCATCATATGAAGACTTGGAAAGGATCCATATGGCCCCTTATGTGGACTGCATAGCACAGGGAGTGTCAACCATTATGATCTCATATTCCAGTTGGAACGGAAACAAACTCCATGGTCACCATTTTCTGCTAAATGAAATTTTGAAAGAAAAGCTAGGCTTCAAGGTAGACTTTATCTGAAATTTGTATCTTCCAAATTGCTTTGTTAGTGATGTTCATTTATTGATTTCCAGTATACTATCGATCATTGCTGTATGATGAAGCAAATGCTAAAATAATTTAAATATATTTGCTCTTTGTTTTGAAAGAGAGGAGAACTTCTTCCATATTTATTAATTCGGGGTGAAGTTTAATAAGACACTACAGAACATCATTGAAGTTGTTTTTTATTTATGAATTCAAATAAAGCTTTTTGTTTGGACCAATGCTCCACTGTAGGGATTTGTGATTTCTGACTGGGGAGGAATTGATGAATTATGTCAACCTTATGGCTCTGATTATCGCTATTGCATCTCCACTGCCATTAATGCTGGAATTGACATGGTATAAACCTTCAATTCCCATAATATTTTAACATACATTATTTGATTTCATTCTATGTTAATTTATATATTGAAAAACATATCCAGGTGATGGTCCCTCTTCAATATGAAAACTTTATGGAAGAGTTGACATTTCTAGTTCAATCAGGGGAAATACCAATAGCCAGAATTGATGATGCTGTCCAGCGGATTTTGAGAGTAAAGTTTGCAGCTCAGCTTTTTGAATTTCCTTTAACTGACAGATCATTACTAGATATAGTTGGTAGCAAGGTAAGAGAAATTCAACTCATAGTTTCTCTTTCAAGTGCTTAGGCTGCTTTGGATAATATTCTTTGAACATTTTAACATACATCCATGTCAGATCAAGTTGAATTATTTTAACATGCATATATGACCTTTAGTAGGCTTTATATGTGTTGCATGCTTCACCAAATGTTATTCTTGCTCCAGTTTCTTGTGGCTAGAGTTGGTTTTCAGGATTTTGTAATACTGATAACCCTGACAAATAATTTTTCACCAATATATTTAAAAATATTATCCTTGTATTGTTCTGGTTTAAAGTTTCATGGTAGCTAACCCCAAGGGGTTGGTGTAGTGGAGCATGACAGAGTCTCGTATTTGACAGGTCACAGGTTCGAACCACCCACTAGTGCCCTTGGGGTGAGGTAAATATAAGTCTTCTCTAAGTGCTCTTTGAGCCCTACAGCTTTCCCTGGACTGGGGCACCACCCCCTCACCCTAAATTTTTTTAATAAAAAAAAAAGTTTCATGGTAGCTGGTTTAGCATCACTAGACAAAAATGCTTCAACTTAGTCTGTTGTACAACAAATTTTCTTATAATTAATCAGAATTGGTATCACTAGCTCATTTTTGAAGTAAAAATGATAAGTTTATGTGTTTGCCAAAAATATTGACCTTTTTATACTTCGATCTGGTTATGTATGTAAATCACTGCATGATAGTACAAGGCCTGCTACTAAGTCTTTTGCCAAGGTTTATTCTAGGAGAGTTAAGAAGTAGAAATTATATAGAAGCATTTTTTTTTAATTTTTTAGAAGCATATATTGTGTAATATGTCACAATGAACTAACTGAGTCAGTTAGTTACATGATGACTCATACATAGTTTTTTATTTTTTTCGGCAAATGTTAGTTGTTAGTAAATTAGTATAAATTAGCCCCTCAGGGATCGAACCTTGGCCCTTCACCCTCCCCAACCCCTATGTTCCCTAGCTCTTCCCACTTGAGCTAACCACCTTTAGGGACATGACTCATAGATAGTTAACAGAAAAGGATAAAAATAGGAGAAGGGGGGGGTGGGGGGTTAGTCTGCTTTGGTTTCAATTTGGAGAGTGTGAGCCTCTCGAATAGCTCTCTACACCTTGTAACTGTTTTCTCTGATTTCCTAGCTGGTCCGTTTGGGAATATTTGGGATTTAGGGTTCTTCAATACAATAGTCTTTTCCTCACTGGTGCCAATTCTATCAACTGGTATCAAAGCTCTCTAGGGAGCTTGTGGTAGTGGAAGAAGCACACTCAGTAGATTGTGAACAACAAGAAAATGGACGCCAGATTCGAAACTTTGGAACGCAATTTGGAGGTGGTAGGGCGCAACCGGGAAGAGGATTGGGAATCTCTGAACTAGATGAAGACGATGGTTGAGAGCATCCTTTAGCGTTTGGGTGGAGGTTTGCGACATGAATTGCGTGACAGGGACCGCACAACTCGCGCACGCGAGGAAGGAGAGGCAGATTGCGAATCGGAATCCAATAGCCGATGGTAGAAATTAGAACTTCCTATGTACAAGGGGGACGAAGACGTCAATGGCTGGACTCAGGGGATGGAGAGGTATTTCTGCCTGAAACTAGCAGTGGCAGGAACGCCTGAAAGTGGCCATGCTTGGTTTGGAGGGAAGGGCATTGAGCTGGTTCCAGCGATGGGAGGCGAGTACTCTTCAGGCAGGGTGGGAGGAATTCAAAATCGCAATCCTAGAGCGATTTCATCCCTAGTTTCGAAAAGCCCTTTCTCACTGCTATCGAGCATCAAGCAACAGGGAACAACAGATGATTATGTGGAAGACTTTGAAAGGTATGTGAGCATGGTGCTTGGAATTGAAGAAGATTATGTAAACACTCAAGGTAGCAATTGTGAATTAGGATCTCAAAAAACAACTTCACTTCTTAATAAATGACTTAAAAAACAAACAGCAACTTCTGGTAATCTATTACCGTTCCTTGGTAATCTGTTACCGGGGATGGTAATCTGTTACCGTTCTTGGTAATCTGTTACCGCTCAAGAACAATCTTCAAGAAACTCAGAAATTTACTGCAGAAACGATTTCAGAGATGAATCAAGATATACACAGAAGCATATACATCATATACAAAGACCCTATAACACCTATTACATCAATTAATCACGAATTCATACAAAACCCCAAATTAAGAACCCTCGAACATTCATATTGCAAAAATGTAAAAGAGATATGAGTTGAAGAAGATGACACCGTGATTTTTATCCTGGTTCGTTCTTCAACTGAACTACATCCAGGCCCCAGCGTGCAATGGGATTTGTTGGTCACTATCAATTGTCGAAGTTCACACAAGACTCACACCAAGTCTCTCACGATGAACCTAGAAGCCCAAAAACCCAATATGCAAGACACCCTTGCACATATGCACACACACACCAAACCCTATGGTGCCATCAATTTCACCAATTGATTACAAAGAAGAAGAAGCAATCTCAGCAAGATGGAATTCTAAGCCCAGCTAGGAAATAGAAAACCTAAAGATGAAGAACTCTCAAGAACATGAAAACCTTGCTCTCAGATCTGAAAAATTTCAATGAAAACTCTATCAATGTGTTTCTCCTTATTCTCATCTGTTTAACACTAATGAAAAGCCTTATATAGTAGTGTAGAAAACCTTTAGAAATCAGGCAATTCGCACAAGTGTTAAGGGAAAACAACTAGAGAAGTTAAAAATCAGATTTTAACCAAAACTGCCCAGGGTAATCGATTACTGCCCTGTGGTAATCGATTACCACTTAACTATTTCTCTCTCAGTAATCTGTTAACCAAACTGGTAATCTGTTACCCAATTGGTTAAGCTTCCCTTTGAAAAGCACTATTCAAAAGCAATTTTCCTAAGGTTTCTAAGACTTTTATTTATGAAAACAGTTAAACCTTATTAAACATAATTTTACTAGGATCTAGAGAGCAAAGATGATCAAAGAACTTGAAAGTTCTTCCTAATAAATGCATGACCTAAAAAGCTAGAATGCGATACAATGTTACATTCTTAACAATAAACATAAAGGTCTTCATTTCTTCATCAATGTTGGTGTTGTTTTAGAAGCATCAAAACCTCTTGCAATGGTAGGAGAGGATCCTTCTTCACAGATTATTTTCTTGATGTATTTTTGAATGGATTGAAGTAAGAAATATCTACAGAAATTTGATTGTATAAACCTAGACATTCAACTGCTATGATTAACAAAGCTCTTATGGTGGAGGAAAAGAATAGAGCAGTAGCTAGAGCAGGGGGAGCAGGGATGGTTAAGTCTGGAAATATGGTGAGAACTGTCAGTATTTCCAGGTTTGGGGGTTCTGAAAATGGGTGGAAAGGAGGGACAAGAAATGTGGTTGGAGGTGGGGGTAGTTTTGTAAGCCTGAGTTCAGGTGGATCTATAAATAAACCACAAAATCCAGGAGAAAGTAGCAGGGGAAGAGGAGGCACTTTTAGAAGATTAACTGATGCTGAAATGCAGGAGAAATTAAGGAAGGGGGGATGTTTTATATGTGATGAGAAGTATGAGGTTGAACATGTATGCAAAAACAAACAATTCAAGGTGATGGTTCTAGAGGAAGAGGTGGGCGTGCAGGAGGAATTCAGAACTGAGATTGGGCAAGAGGAGGGAGTACAATTGTCCATGCATAGTATTGTAGGGATCACTTCAAAGTAGTCCTTGAAGGTGTGGGGAATGGTGGAAGGAAGAAAGGTGGTAATTCTGATTGATTGTGGGGCATCCCACAATTTCATAGCCAAGGAGGTGGTGCAACAATTAGGATTGCAAGTGGCTGAAACTCCCACATGTTGGTGGATGAAGGTTGGAGATGGACACAAATTAAATGCCCGGGAATATGTAAAGCAATAGTATTGCATTTACAAGGAGTTTAGTTTGTACAAGACTTGTCTTTGTGTGATTTAGGCAGGGTGGGTGTGGAGTTGGGGCTTGATTGGTTAGCTTGCCTTGGAGATATTAAAGCTAACTTCCAGAATTTGTCTTCAAAAATAATGGTGGATAGCAAGAGGGTAGAGATTAAGGGAGATCCAGCTTTGTCCAGATCCCTCGCTTCAGCTAAATCAGTTTGGAAGATGATGGGAACTGAAGAGGAGAGCTTTGCTATTCAGTGTCATTCCATGCTGAAAAACAGCGATGAAAAACCAATTCCAGATGTTGTGGCAGGGTTATTGGCTCAGTTTGATGAGCTCTTTCAAACTCCTGTAGGTTTACCACCAAAAAGAATGCAAGACCATGCCATTCTTTTGCAAGAGGGAGCAGCTATCCCTAACATCCGCCCTTACCGTTATCCTCATTATCAAAAGAATGAGATTGAGAAAATTGTTCAGGAAATGTTACAAGCTGGGATAATCAGGCCTAGTGTGAGTCCTTTTTCAAGTCCAATTATTCTAGTGAAAAAACCATATTTTTCTTGGAGGTTTTGCATGGACTATAGAGCATTGAACAAGGTTACGGTTCCTAACAAATTTCCTATACCAATCATAGAAGAACTTTTGGATGAGGTGGTTGGGGCTGAAATTTTCTCTAAGTTGGACTTAAAAATTAGGGTATCATCAGATTAGGATGCAAGATTTAGACATTCAGAAAACTGCTTTTAGGACTTACGAGGGACACTGAATTTATTGTGATGCCCTTTGGATTGACCAATGCTCCCTCAACTTTCCAAGGGTTGATGAATGAGGTTTGGGGCCCTTCTTGAGGAAGTTTGTACTCGTTTTCTTTGACGATATTCTTGTTTATAGTAGATCTCTTCATGAGCATGTGAACCACTTACAGCAAGTACTAGAAGTTTTGTTGCAGCATTCTCTTAAGGTAAACAAGAAGAAATGTGAGTTTGGCCAACCTTCCATGGAGTACTTGGGCCATATCATCTCTAAGGAAGGTGTTTATACTGATCCTAAGAAGGTGGAGGCCATGCTTAATTGGCCCATACCAAATTCAATCACAGGGTTAAGAGGGTTTTTAGGCCTGACCGGGTATTACATGCGGTTCGTTCAAGGATATGGAAAAATTGCTCAACCATTAACACAGCTCTTAAAGAAGGAGGTTTCAATTGGACAGCTGAAGCACAAGAAGCTTTCAAGCTCTTAGAAGACTGGCAGCGCTTCCAATTCTGATTGTACCAGATTTTAGCAAGCAGTTTATCGTGGAGACAGATGCTTCTAGCAAGGGGTTGGGAGCTGTGCTTTCTCAAGGGAGTAAACCCCTGGTTTTTGGAGTAAAACTCTGTCAGATAGAGTCCAGAGAAAATCGGTTTATGAAAGAGAGCTCATGGCAATAGTTCTTGCTGTGCAAAAATGGCGGCACTATTTGATGGGGAGCAAGTCTATCATTAGAACCGATCAAAGGAGCCTGAAATATTTTAATGATCAGCGAGTGTTGAGTGAAGACCAATTCAAATGGGCAACCAAGCTCATTGGATATGATTTTGAGATTCAATATAGGCCTGGAAGGGAAAATTCAGCTGCTGATGCTCTTTCAAGGAAAATGATGTATAGTGTGTGGAAGCCTACTGAGTTGGAGGAGTGGTAGAGTGAAATTCTCTTGAATCAACGTTTGCAAACTGTTATTCAAGGTTTGATTATTGACTCCTCCTCTCATCTGGGGTATACCTTAAATGGGGGCAGACTGTACTTCAAACTGAAACTGGTGATTCCTAAAACATCTCTCAAGATACCTCTGCTCATGCAGGAGTTTCATGGCTCAGTTACAGGTGGTCATTCTGGCTACTTCAGGACTTTTAAGAGGATTGCAGCAGTGGTTTATTGGGAAGGCATTCGCAGGAACTTTAAGGAGTTTGTGAGCACTTGTGAGGTTTGCTTACAGAACAAGTATGAAACTCTTTCTCCTGCAGGTTTGCTGCAACCGTTGCCAGTCCCTACCTAAGTTTGGGCTGAGATTTCTATGGTTTTTATTGGGGTATTTCTTAGAACTAAGGGAAAGGATACTACTATCTTGGTGGTAGTGGACCGTTTCTCTAAGTATACTCACTTTTTCGCTTTGGGGCACCCTTTTACAGCCTCAGATGTGGCAGCCTTATTTGTCAAGGAGGTTGTTCGACTGCATGGATTTCCCTCATCTATAGTTTCCAATCGTGACTCCATTTTTATCAGT
The DNA here is from genome assembly GCA_030819835.1 of Acmispon strigosus. NCBI lineage: Eukaryota > Viridiplantae > Streptophyta > Magnoliopsida > Fabales > Fabaceae > Acmispon > Acmispon strigosus. Next base: position 38,239,885 of record JAUAMA010000005.1, on the reverse strand, counting down.
CAGCTCTGAAAGAGCTTTTCAAACGAACAGGAACTCGGCTGAATTACATCACTGCTTACCACCCCCAATCTGGTGGGCAAACAGAGGTGGTCAATCAATGCCTAGAGACCTATCTAAGGTGTGTTACGGGTGCCAAGCCTAGGAATTGGCTGGATTTATTGCAATGGGCAGAATCTTGGTTCAATTCTAACTATAACGTGTCTGCCAAAATGACTCCATTCAAGGATTTATATGAAAGAGATCCGCCGGGAGTGTTGAAGGGTTTTACCATACCTTCTAAGGTGGACGGAGGAATGAGGCATGCTTCTAGGGGACTTGCGAGCTAATTTGTTACAGGCTCAAGACAAAATGCGGATTCAAGCCAACAAGCATAGGCGTGGGATGGAATATGCAGTAGGGGATAGAGTTCTTCTTAAGTTACAACCGACAAGTTGCAGACCCTTGCTAAACGCCAAAATCAGAAGTTGAGCCCGCGCTTTTATGGTCCTTATCAAGTGCTAGAGAGGATAGGTTCGGTTGCTTACAAGCTGGCTTTACCAGAACATAGTAGGGTGCACCCTGTTTTTCCAAGGTTTATTCTAGGAGAGTTAAGAAGTAGAAATTAAATAGAAGCATATATTGTGTAATATGCCACAATGAACTAACTGAGTCAGTTAGTTACGTGATCACTCATACATAGTTAACAGAAAAAGATAAAAATAGGACAAAAGGGGGGGAAAAGGGGTTAGTCTGTTTTTTGTTTCAATTTGGAGAGTGTGAGCCTCTCGAATAGCTCTCTGACCTTGTAACTGTTTTCTCTGATTTCCTAGCTGTTATGTTTGGGGTCATTGGGAATTAGGGTTCTTCAATAAAATAATCTTTCCCTCACCTGTGCCAATTCTATCACTGTAATTGATGGATTTTGTTTACCATCATATTGTTTCCATAGATACATAGAGATCTAGCACGTGAAGCAGTTCGAAAGTCCTTGGTTCTGCTGAAAAATGGAAAGGATCCTAGGAAACCTTTTCTTCCATTGAACAGGAATGCTATGAGAATCCTTGTTGCTGGAACTCATGCTAATGACATTGGGTATCAATGTGGAGGATGGACAGGTACCAAGTATGGATCTAGTGGCCAGATCACAATAGGTAAGCCATTGTTTTTTCCATTTATAGTGCTATACATTCATTTATTATTGGTTAATCTTAATAGTTAATACTGCTTTGGTAGAGTTAATGTCAATTTTTGCATGAGCTCAGTGGCTCTTAGAGTTTGGATTATGCCTAACTCTACCGTAAAAGTTATCTCTAATGTGAGGATTGTCCTCTCATTTATAAGAACTTGTTAGGTCTTAACTTTAGTCAATGTGAGACTTCTCAACGCATCCTCTCACGCCTAGGGTTGGACATCTCGAACGTAGAATTTGGAGGAATGAACATCTGCGATGACCCAAAATGGTGGCCCGATAATCGGATTTATGAGAGGCTCTGATACCATCTTAGAATTTTGGTTAGACCTAACTCTACCACAAAAGCTAGCCTAGAGATGAGGATTGCTCTCTTATTTATAAGTACCTATGAGGACATATGTGTGAGATTTCTCAACAGGTACAATCAATCTAAAACTGAAAATAACATTAAATAATTTCAGTAATTTGTTATCTTTTTCATTGATATTTTATGTATTTTGAGTTTCTGATTGGTTGTGCTTTTGCTATAATTAGCCATTCTATAATTGTAGAAATAATTTCTCTACCCTGTTCCTTAGTCCCAAAGTTTTAACCATATATGCCTGGTAATTCAAATTATTCCATATTTTATACCATTGCTTTTTCTTTTGTGCCCTTATTGAGCTGGATAAACATGTTTGCTGGATTCCTTATATGACTACAATTTCAGGCATGACTATCTTGGATGCTGTTAAGGAAGCTGTGGGAGATGAAACAGAAGTTATTTATGAGCAGTATCCATCAACAGACATCATAGAAAGTAATGAAGTTTCTTATGCCATTGTCGTTGTTGGTGAAGCTCCCTATGCTGAGTGTGGTGGTGACAATTCAGAACTTGTAATCCCATTAAATGGAGCTGAAATTATAAACTTAGTTGCTGATAAAATCCCGACACTTGTGATTCTGATATCTGGAAGACCTTTGGTCTTGGAGCAATGTCTGTTGGGAAAGGTTGAAGCTCTTGTTGCTGCATGGTTGCCAGGTACTGAAGGACAAGGAATCACAGATGTTATCTTTGGGGATCATGACTTCAAGGGTCAACTACCAATTACTTGGTTCAGAAGAGTTGAACAGCTTGATCCACCAGTTGATGGAGAGAATTGTGACCCCTTATTCTCTCTTGGTTATGGGGTAGCTTACAATAAGGAAAATTTACATGACCTAAGCACTTAGTACCCAAAACTAGCTCAAGGATTCAATATGGAATTTGGTTAGTATCCACTAATATCATCTAAGACTTCGAGTTAGACCTAACTTACCTCAAAAACTAGTTCTAAGGCTAGAATTGTTATATCCTTTATAAGGAATATTTTGAACATATCTCTATTCAATGTGGGACTTCTAATCCAATAACTTCTAATTAGATTTATATGTAAAACTTATTTAGATTTTTACACTGTTAGTGAATAGTTATTCAACTTTTGAATATGTGGTGCTTGTGTACAATCTTTGCCCTTGACATCATTTTAGTCTTCCAATCTATGCAAGTCAGATATAATTGGTTACTCTCTTACAATTTGTATGTCCATGACATTTACACTCATGAACTTTGGCCAATTGATGATGGTCCTCTGCATTCAGGGTTATTTTTTGAGGATGGCCGTATTAGTTTGGCTTATTTTGTGTCCCATGCTATGTCACTTATTGGATGTTTCAAACTCTGAATTCCAGTTTTCTTTCATAAATGCCCAAGTAATGAACGATGTTGCCTGATATTCTGGTTTATGCCCATAAATTGGTGCAAAATCTTGCGGATACAATTGTAGAATTCAGAGCTGTTCAACCTATGTGGAGTCTCACACAGTTGAGACTTAACACACACAATGTTTAAGATTGAGTGAGAGAGAGAGAGAAGAGAGAGAGTGAATAACAGAATTGGGGAAAAATATTTTGTATTGAATAAATTGTACAATCTAAAAATACAATAGGTCTAGTCACCTATTTATACAACTATTCTAATCAGCCCTTGGGCTTCTATTTACTTGGCCCGTAAGTCAGTGTTACTTAACACATAAGTAACTGACTAACTAACTAAATAACACAGCAAACTGATTATTCCTAACACTCCCCCTTAATCAGTATGCTCAACACATCTAACTCCTAACATACTCCTCAGCTTCTCAAAGCTTTCCCTCTTTAATGGCTTAGTTAGGAGATCTGCCACTTGTTCCTCAGATCTACAAAATTACAGTTTCAGCTTGTTCTTGCTGACTTGATCCCTGATGAAATGAAACCTAGTTTTAATGTGTTTACTCCGCCCATTTGCAACTGGGTTCTTAGCTAGGTTTATAGCCGACTTGTTGTCAACAAACAACACAACAACTTCATTTTGAATTATCTTCAATTCTTTCAGCACATTCTGCAACCAAATTGCTTGACAGCTTCCCATAGAGGCAGCCACATATTCTGGCTCACATGATGACAAAGCAACTATATGTTGCTTTTTAGAACACCAACTAATTGGTGCTTCTCCATACTTAAACAAGTATCCAGTGGTGTTTTTTCTGTCAGGTTTGTCACCACACCAATCCGAGTCAGAAAAGCCTATCAATCTCTTCTTCGTGGCATATTTTTCAGTAGGAAACATTATGCCATAGTTCAATGTACCCTTTAGGTACCTCAGCAATCTCTTAGCAGCAAGTAAGTGAGAGGACTTTGGATCTTCCATGAATCTACTCACTAGACCCACACCATATGCCAAATCAGGCCTGGTATGACATATGTATCTTAGACACCTCACAATCTACCTGTAGAGTGTTTTATCCACTGCTGGTTCAGTTGACTCTACCTACTCAAGAGCAATTTCAGTTTCAACAGAAATTGAAGTTGGATTGCAATTGATCATGTTGAATCTTTCCAAAACATTAGTGGTATACTTCTTCTGGTGCATGAAGATCCCCTTGTCTGATTTTTGAAACTGAATTCCCAAAAAATATGACAATTCTCCCAAATCTGACATTTCAAATTCTGCTTGTAGCCTTTCCTTGGAGCTGTCAATTTTCTCCTTACTACTCCCTATGATCAGAATGTCATCAACATAGGGACAAACAATTAGCAAGTTGGAAGTTGACACCCCTTGCACATAAATACCAAATTCAGTGGTGCATTCGACAAAACCAATTCCAGCTAGAAAGGAGTCAATCCTTTTATTCCAAGCCCTAGGGGCTTGCTTTAGGCCATAGAGAGCCTTGTGCAGCCTATAGACTTTATCCTCCTTGCCTCTTATCTCAAATCCAGGTGGCTGAGATACATAAACCTCCTCATCTAGGAGTCCATTCAAAAATATTGACTTCACATCCATTTGGTGTAGTGGCTACTTATTGTAACTAGCAATGACAATCACCAACCTAATTGTCTCAATTCTTGCAACTGGTGCAAACACCTCATCATAGTCTTGGCCATGTTTTTGCAAGAACCCCTTAGCCACTAATCTAGCCTTGTATTTTGCAACTTCACCATTTGGTTTTAGCTTTATTTTGTAAACCCAATTGACAACAATTGATTTCTTCTTTGCTAGAAAATCAGTGAGTTCTCATAGCTTGCTCAAAATCCACAGGTTCCATCTCAGCCAAAAGTGTCATATGCACTAAATCTCCTTCTGCAGTCACTGCAGAATCTGGAAATGTGGTGTAGTCATTGTACCTCTGAGCTCTCTATCTCTGCCTTTGTGGCCTATCATTGCTGATTGTAGGTTCAAGTTGTTGTTGTTCTTCTTTTGCCTCTATAGTCTCAAACTCTGCAATCTCAAATTGCATCAGGAATGTCAATTTTGAACTGCTTCTGCTTCTGCTCAAATCTTCTTCACTAATTTTGGATTTTTCCTAGTCTCAATATCTGTTTTAATCAAATTTCAAATCCCTGCTCACTGTAACCTTTTTCAGTGATAGGATTAAAAATTATGTATGCCCCAGTTGAGTGGTAACCAAGCAGTATGTGTTGTTCCCCTTTGTCATCTAACTTCTTTCTTTTAATTTTTGGAATATGTTTGAAGCAAACACTTCCAAAAATCTTTAGATGACCAACATCTGGCTTTATTCCTAGCCATATTGAGAATAGTCTCGTATTCTCTTTCAACAGCACCATTATGTTGTGGTGTGTGGGGTGCAATGACTTCATGGTAAATCCCTTCCTTCTCACCATAGGAATTGAATTCTCTTGAGGTATACTCACCACCCCCATCACTTCTCAGCACTTTCAACTTCAGTCCCTTTGCCTCTCAACTTGAGCTTTAAATTTCTTAAAGACCTCAAACACATCACTTTTCTTCTGAATTAGATATATCCATAATTTCCTAGTAAAATCATCTAGGAAAGTTAAGAAATACATATTTCCTCCAATTGATTTGACTTCAAAAGGGCCACACACATCAGTATGAACAACTTCTACGGGCTGCTGAGTTTTTGAGGGTATGAAGGAAGAGAAGAAATTTTTGTACTATTTGCAAGCTAGGCAATCTTCACATAGAGCCTTAAGAGTACTTATACTAGGAAATCCTACCACCATTCCAGTTATGTGAAGTAAATCAATACTTTTCCAATTTAAATGTCCATACCTCTTATGCCAAGTCCACACCACACCACTATCTTCTGCTTGAAAGCACTTATGTTCCCCAGCCTTAATCTCTACTTTGAAAGTCCTATTATTTGAGAGTGGTTCCTTCAACAGTAGCCTGCTTCTTTTATCAAAAACCTTCATCATCTTGTTTTCCATAGATATTGTATATCTTTTTTCCAGCAGCTGTCCCAAACTGAGAAGATTATTTCTCATCTTTGGACCATAAAGAACATTTGAGATGAAAGCTGGGTTGTCATCCTTCTTCTTGATAATAACTTTCCATACTCCCTCTGCTGAAATAGAGCTATGATCAGTAAACCTTACTTTGGTTTTTATGGCTTCATCAAGTGTGACAAACCACTCTTTGTGGCTTGTCATATGATTCGAGCACCCTGTGTATAGGTGCCAAACTTTGTCAAATTCATTCACAGCCTTGGTAGTCACCATCAACAAGACTTCATTGGAATCTGAACTGTCTTTCTGTGCAAGACTGGCCTCTGCTTCTTTGTCTTTATTTCTCCTATCAGACTTGCCACACTCAGCAGCATAGTGCCCATAGTTTCTGCAAGCATAACACTGAACCTTCCTCATGTCCACCTTCTTCTTGGTGTTAGAATTTCTTCCTCCTCCTCTGGAGTTTGAATTTTCATGGTTCTGATTTGAATTGTTTTAATTCTACCTCTGTCCAGAGGATTCTTGCTTCTGATTGCTAGGGCTAGAATCCTGCCTACCATCATTCTCTCTCCTTTCATTCCTCCATTTCTCTTTTCCTTTCTTATTTCCATTTTTCTTCCAAGATTGTGCTTGCAAGGCCTGCTCAGAATTTCTTTCTGAGTTTCTTTCCCTCAATCTTTGCTCATGTGCTTCCAAAGAACCTTGCAACTCCTCAGCCTTGAGCTGCTCAAGATCCTTAGACTCCTCAATAGCAACCACAATGTGATCAAACATGTTGGTGAGAGTCCTAAGCACTTTCTCAACAATCTTTTGATCGGAGAAGGTCTCACCACAACTCTTCACCGAGTTGGTGAGGGAAATAATTCGAGTAGAGCATTCTGCAATGGATTCTTGATCATCCATCTGCAGTAACTCAAACTGTCTACGCAATTTGAAGCTTTACCTTCTTCACTTTTTCTGCCCCTGCATGACTCTTTGCCAAGATATCCCAAGCTTCTTTTGTTGTAGAAGCTCCAGCGATCTTCTCAAAGTGTGCACCATCCACACATTGATGGATTAGGAAGAGATTCTAACAATCCTTCTTCTTGGCATCACGAAATGCAGTTCTCTAGGCATCAGTTGCGTTTTCTCTTGGAGTTTGGTAGCCTTGCTGAACAATCTCGAAGACTTCTTGATATCCAAGAATGGCCTTCATCTCCACATACTAGCGATCATAGTGCTTCCCATCCAATGTGGGAAGTGTCATCGCAAACCCATTTGTGTTTGTCATCTTCTTCCTCTGATCTTGGATCACACCTCTACAACAGCGTACGAACACACAGTCACAGCTTCTGACGAAACCGCAGCCAAACAATCACGTTCTTGATCAGAATCGTGATTCACACTGCAGTAGAAAACCGATCTCCTTGATCGGAAATCAGAGCCTCACAGCAGTAGCACATAATTCCCTTGAACGGAATCTTGCTCTAGATAGCATGTAGAATTCAAAGGTGTTCAACCTCTGTGGAGTCTCACACAGTTGAGACTTAATACACACAGTGTTCAAGATTGAGTGAGAGAGAGAGAGAAGAGAGAAAGTGAATAACAGAATTGGGAAAAAATATTTTGTATTGAATAAACCGTACAATCTAAAAATACAATAAGTCCAGTCACTTATTTATACAATTATTCTAATCAGCCCTTGGACTTCTATTTACTTGACCTGTAAGTCAGTGTTAGTATAACACATAAGTTAAAGTAATTGACTAACTAACTAAAAAACACAGCAAACTGATTATTCGTAACAACAATTGCATCACCCAAAGGGATATGATGCACTCACTTTATGTCAGATTGCAACATTTTTTAAGTTAAAAATTCTAACCGGTATATTTATAAACCTAACTCTCTTGAGCTGGAGTATAGTAATGATTCTATAAAGCCCTCCCTAAAATTTAATTTTAAGATTCGAATCTTCAGCATTGCATGTTATAATCTACTTACACTGTAACTAATTATTATTTTGTTGTCTTTTTGCCACTTAAGCCTTACTAGAATCAATTGTTTAGATTCTTGGCCAATTAGGAGCGTGCATAATCCTACCCAATTTATCACTACCCATTACCAGGGACTTGAGCTTTAGGTGCAAAGTTTGATTTGAATTTCAATTCATCATGGTGTGTGTTTGGAAATCTAAGTGTTTCTTAGAAATATTCTGAAAGTCAGTTTGTATTGTTTTAATTAAAATACATAATAATAATTAGAAAGCAAGATCTCACTCTTTTGTGTAAAAAAGGTGTACAGTGCAACATGATTTCAATATCATTCAATGGAAAGGAACGCTAATGCAAATGCGCACTAGATTTTCACGTTAGGAGAGAGTGATTGTGTAAGAAATCAATAGGAGTGATTTTATGGAGAAAAAACTGATTATATAAAGTTTATTTTTTTTATTGAAAAATGTTAATCGTCAGTAAATTAGTCTATTCTCTAGAGTTTGAACTTTAGTCATTCACCCTTCATTTTCAACTAAGTGAGCTACCCCTCCCCTATATAAAGTTTATCTATTAATTCAAACAATGATGATAAACAAATTGAAAGGAGTCGGGTGTACTTAATATGCACAAGTTTTTACTTGTGCAACCATGGGGTGAACCGGTTGCAAGTAATTTTGAATTTTTGTTTTTTAAAAAAATCATTTTTTAGTTTTATGAATAATAGAAAATCATTTACATTCAAATTTTTTTTGCCAAGATCAATTTCAACCTCATCTTCTTCTCCCTAAAAAAAACATCATTTCCCTCACTCCTTCAACCCACTGTTTTCTTCCTCAACCAATTTCCAATCAACCAAATTACACACGTTGAACTAAGTTACAAGCTTCCCATCAACCAAATTACACACGTAGAACCAATTTCCAATCATTACTCCAAGCTTCCAACTTCCAATCAACCAAGTTACAACTCAAAAGTGTGAAGAAAATAGAAAATAAAGGGTTAGGGAAGATCGTCGGAGACCACGCCGGAAATCGCCCTCCATGGCGGCTGACGACAGCGATGTCACCAGAGAAGAAACAGAGGGTTGGAACTTCTTCTCCTCGTGGCGAGGATCAACTTGGTGGTGTCTGTTTTCTTAAACGCCAGAAGAGTCGGTCGGAAAACCTATTTTCAGGCGACGGTGACGGCAGTCGACGGCGGTGGAACAACGATCTGAGGAAGGGGTTTTACTATGGACTTCTTGGGGATTCCAGTGGTCGTGTTGGTTTCTTCATTGGGCTTGCGGTTCGACCGAATCTGAAGAGAGAAGGTGGCAATGGTGTCTTTGAGTCCGCCGGAAAAGAACAACGAAATGGCGGTGGCGATGAGGGAAGGAGGTCATGGTGGTGGTCGTGATGTCTAGGGATGGAAGGAAGGAAGAAGTCGTGGTGGTTGCTGTGCCACTGATTTGGAGGAGGAGGAGGAAGAAGAAAAAAAGAAGAAAAACATGGAAGGAGAAGAAGAAACAGAAACGTGACTAAGAGAAAGAGGGTTTGATTTTCTAGGTATTTTTTGAGTTTATTATTAAAAAAGTAAAAAAATAATTTTATTAAATTAAAAAAAGAAAAAAAACCAAGAAACCCCTATTGTGGGTCAAAATGTGATTGTGCAAGGTTGCACAAGTAAAAACTTGTGCATATTAAGATATTAAGGGGACCTAAAGGAGTCAACCCTGATTCACTCAATCACTTGAGGCTCATGGAGGAGAATCAAAGACATGGACTACTTAAGCACCGGGGGCCAAAAGACATCGTGTGTTTGGATCCACAATTTTTTCTTATCATCACTTTTCTCTAAACTAAAAATTATCAAATTTTCAAGTACACACTACCAAAAAGAATGAAATCATTGCCTTATGAGTCATTTAATGAATGTGGTAAACCACTTCAAGTGTTTGATGGAAGAGGAATGACACTAACACATTATTTAACTCACTTCATGTGATTAATTTATATTTTAAGAAGAAACGCATTTTTTTATTCTTTTTAAAATAACTTATTTAAAAAATAAACTAATCATTTATAGTGTATTTGGAAGGTAAGAAAATGAGTAGGAGAGAAAACTATGCTAAAAAATCACAAATTTCAAAGTCTATTCTCCCCCTTGGTTGAGAATAAAACATGGAGAGAAAATAATAATTGCCGTAAGGCCCACATAAATTTTTTTCACCTCTACATAGGCTAAAAAACTAGTGAGGAGAAGCATTTTATGTGATTGTACTAAAAAAACCCTAACTTAAGGATATTTATGTCATTTTACAAGCATATTTTTTTCATTTTTCTCATTTTTCTTTTCACTTTTTCTTCAACCAAAACAACCTAAAAATCATCTCATTTTTTACTCTCTTTTCTTCTTTTCTTTTCTCTTTTTTTTCTTTTGCGTTCCAAACATACTCTTAGAGCATGTTTCAAAAGAGTAGGTTGCTACAACTCCATTAAAGTGGGAAATAAGAATAAAGTGGGCAGGCCACTTTTTAATACCCACTTGCAAAACAAACGCATTGCTTTTAGAAAAAGATGGTCCTCAGTCTTATTATATACTGTAGGAAAAGCTAGTTGCAGGCCCATTAGGCTTATGTCAATCATACATTCTTCATTTCAGAGGCAAAAATGAAATTGACATGCTGGTTGTCTATGCAAATGGCAAGCATAGCAAAAACAAGTATCATTAACAATCTCAATAACTTCAGAATCTTTTATGAATATAAGGGTGTGACTAAATGATCTCATAATTAACTGAGATTTTTTAACCTCTGTCCATATGGACTAGTAAGATTGTGTCATTTATTTTATTTATTTCCATATTATTTTTTAATTTTGATTTTGGCACAATCTTAATGGTCCATGATAGTGCAAGAAACACACAAGAAATGGGGGTTTGAATTGTGTGTGTCATTTTTGAAAACTTCTTTCATAATATACATCGATTATTAGTTTTCAAAGAGTGTTATAGACTATGTATGTATGCATGCATGCAGCGGAAAATTAACATAAAGTAGAAAAGTAAAGCACACACGATATTTATCCTGGTTCACCCCCATAATCGTTAGGGCTACGTCCAGTCCTTGGCTTCACCAACATTTTCACTATTTCAACAAATAGTACAAGTATTATCAGGGACTTCTCCCAGTATTATAAGGACTTCTCCTATCAAGTATTGTACATGACTTCTCCTAGTATTCTCAAGACTTCTCATTTACAAGTATTCTCCAGGACTTCTCCTTTACAAGTATTCTCCAGGACTTCTCCTCATTAGTATTCTACAGGACTACTCCTGATTCCCTTTACAAATTGAGTTTGTCTTTCTACAAGAATTCTCTTCAATAAGAGTGAGTAGAAGAAATGAAGCTCGGGTTACAGAGATGATAGGAATTTAAGGTTCTCTGTTTTGTGTTGTGTGTGGCTTAAGATAAGAGTAACACTCTATAAGTTCTTCACACAAGTGGACGACATAACTCAGGTAAATTTTGGCTTGAAGCTTTCTGAGTTCGAACCAATGGAAGCTTGGTTCTCTGGGAAAACTTGGTTGAGATGTGCAATAGATTGAATTCAAGTCGCCAAGTTGTTTTGGAAGCTGAATTCTCTATTTATATCTTCAGTTGAAATTCTTCATTCTTCTTTGATAGAAGGAGAGAAAATAGATCCGTTAGTGCTCCTGCATCCTTGTGAGTAACGGCTAATTCTGTAATTCTGGAGC